>CM054382.1:22517500-22997500 GCA_028858755.1 Ara ararauna | reverse complement strand
TGGTGTAAGCAGACCCTGCAAATTGTGGACTATTGTGCATCCCTTCTGCAGAACTTCTGAGCACTTGTAACCAGCTCTTACTGCAGGGAATAATGCTGGACTTACACGTAGCTCTGGAAGGGAAGATAAGATTTCTATGTTTACAAGCTGTAGAAAGAGATTTTTTTGTGACAAGATTTGAGGGCTGCACTAAATAGCTGTGGAGTAAGTACAGATGAAATGGGACATGAAATGACAACTTGTTACTGAATTGCACAGTGTGTCTCTAAGCCAGGTACGTGTGTATGTCTCTTTCTATATGTTGCTGAATTTGCAAGGCTTTCTGTTTTCTTTCAACCAATGATGGAGATATTTCTGCATTTGAGCACTGAACATTTCTAAGCTGTATCAGGTATTAAATCACTGTCGTCTTACCTACTGGCTATATTTTATTATTCTGACAACTGTTCTTATATGAACAGTATATTAGTGTTTAATGAAAGGAAATTCTATAATTAATTTTTTTTTCATTGGCCTCAAATGCTATGCATGCACTGGGAACAGGATTGGGCCCATAATCCTTGTTTGAAAAAGTGTACACCTGGGAAGCATGCAAGATGTAAGCTTTCTGTCGCCTAATTGAAGTGCATTGTGGTGCAAGACTTGGCAAGAAAAACATTTGCAGGAAGGCTGTACTGTGAGAATACTTCATACTCTGTATGAAGAAGCAAAATTTGGCCTGCATCACTCTGATCTGCTGTCTCAAACAGTTGATTATTAAGATGCTGATAAATGAGAATGAATTGTGGTGTGACAGTCAGAGACAGTACTTGTAATTTCCTAAATATAAGCATGTTTAAAAGCTGATGGCTTTTGCTTCAGTGAAAGAAAAGATCAGCTTGCAGGAAATGGGTAACAGACATTTTGTATCACTCTGTTTAGTCCTGTGTATCCTGATTCCGCCTGGACGATAAAAGATACTTTCTGCATATTCAAGCAAAGAATTAACTGAAGGCAAGCCCTTCTAGTTACTTCAGTCCTACCGTGAAAACAACCAAAGCCTTTTATAAAATACAGACTGTCCATTGTGCAGCATTAAGAGCATGAGAGCAAATTTAATATGGTTCCTGCTTTTGTCTACAAGATGAGAGGCTAATTCTTACTGCTACATTTACTTGACTTTTTGTCCTCTCTATGAAGACTTCAGCTATGTATAAAGCAATTGCAAATGCAGAGAGTGTTGAGGCTTCTTTTCCTTTAGGCAGAGGAAGTACCCATTTGGTAAGTGCTTCTCTCGCCCCAGAGCAGAGATTTGTCTCATGGTGGTGATTTTTTTGTGGTGATATACCTGATACCTGTGCTGTTCTTGCTTCAGTGCAGAATGACGGCTCTTTGTCACTTGGAATGTGATGTTTTAGAAAGGTCATTCTTCACATTGGGCAGAGAAGGTTCAGGTTTTTATTGCTAGCAGAGGATCATGCATTACAGGATCTGCCCAAGTTGCTGCCTCATTCAGGGTCTGTTGCTTTCCTTTCCTTCCATTACTACAGAGGCATCTAAATTGTGGCTAATGCTGTTCCTGATATCTAAAAAAACCCTGTGGATTACTCACAGACAAAAAGTTAATTCAGTTTATAATACTGTATCTCCTGCCTATTTTGCTCTGAGTGATGTCATTCACTTGTCTGTGGTTCTATCTGGCTTTTGCTAGCCTGAGTTTCACTTAATTAGTGACTCACTCTGGCTGCCTACTTTACAGAAGGATCACTTAAACAACAGGATATAAAGTGATCCCTTCTCCTATATGAACTTGTTTGGGGATGCAAAGCAAACAGAGACAACTCAGCCAGTTTCTGCTGCCTGGATGAGCAAGTGACAAACTTGGACAGAGTGAAGGCACAAACAATCTTATATGGCTGTGGACAAAGAGGCTGCATTTCTTATACTTTGCAATGGGTTGAGCTGTTGCATTGGTTAGACACGAAGTGGTAATGTCCCCATAATTCAGGACAGTTGCTTACTGTCCATTCAAGCAGGCTGCCATCAGTAGTGCTTGTCTGAAACTGTGAGTGCATGTCCATAAACCCCCAAGCATTTAGCTCTGGGGAGCATTTCTCTCTCCTTACGGTGGCACAGCGTTTAGCTAGCATTCTTCCTCATGCATTGCCTCTCACTTCTATTGGTATCTAACCATATAATTAAAACTTATTTTTGAGTCTTCTGCTATCAATGTACAGGCTCATAATGACATCTGGGACATGAAACTATATTAAGAGTTATATATATAAAAATATGTTTTTCAAAGCTGCTCTAATACTGTTTTAACAACCAAAAGAATGTTGTTATTCAATATAAAACACTTGATCTTATCTGTTTCTAAAAAAATCTATTGATGTTCCTAATGCACTTTGCATCATCTTCATTAAACACTAGAAATTAAAGCAGGTTTCATTTTTCGTTTTAAAGGATGATAAGAAATTTTCCTAGTTTTAAGAAAAGCAGTACATACTTGAAAATGATATATTTCAAATGTTTTTAAAATTGCTGATGAGCAAAGAAAGATATAATCTTGTGCTCACTTCTAGGTCTTGATCTTCTCTCCACTGGAGTCAAGAAGAAAGTTTCCACTCATTATAATAGCGCTACAGTGGGCAAATATATGTCTGATTATGAAAGATGTGAATTTCAGACAGGGAAGTTTCAACTGACAGCATTTCAGAAATGTCCCTTCTAATCAACGCTCTTTTCTAGTTATGTTTTCACAGCTTATACAGGATGAAAACCATTTTTCTTTAAATGAGATTAGGAAACAGAGCATCTTTGAATGGGTTCAAGTCTTACATATGAAAACCAACACCCCTTGACAATATGGACTATTTTTGACTTGAAACACTGATGTGTTGTTTCTATATTTAAGTGCAGGTTATGATACTAGATTTATCTCCCCACTCATCTTCAGTTTGTCGCACATAGGGTGATCCTAAGAGGTGCAAAAATCTTTTTATATAAAGTTTACTGCATGATTTGTATCTAAAGATTCGATTTTCATCATCCTTAGTGCTCTATGCTTCAGAGCAAGAAATCATTCCCTATTCTATGAAGGACCTAAATGCATACTTACGTACATAATTGAATCAGACCCACCCAAAAGACTATAGGCTTTTGAGTAGTGCCAGCATTTTCTATGGGACTGTGTGCAAGATCAGGCATTACATCATGTGAGCAACACAAATTGTTAATGTATTTAAGTGGATCAAATGAGTAAATTTGCATTTTCAAATAACCCTTAGCACACTTTCCCATTTCATCCAGAAGGTGATTAAAATTATATTTAGCAATTTTGTCTTTAGCTTCTCAGAAATCTGAAATACTTCACATTAGTCTTTGTTAATACATTAATACCACATAGCTCTTGCAATTCCATGTGATAGATGGGCAGAATTTTCCTTCTGTGCTCTCCAGAGTTTCCTGTACTGAACTTGCAAGCATTTAGACACTTGCTTTTAATGTAGATCTTTATTGGAACTGCTCATTCAGATAAAGCATGTAAATAACATCAGGGTCTTATCTACAAGCTCAGGGTCTTAGCTGTTAGTATTGCTCTATTTAGCAGAGTAACGTTATCTTTAAGTATACTTGAGATATAATTTTACCATAATTTATTACATTGTTATATTAACTCCTAGATGAGATTTAGGTTGTGACCTCCCAGCAGGCTTAGGCATGTTACCTGTAATCTTTCACATACATACAGTGTATTATAGGCAGAACTCCCGCTTCCAGATCAGTCATATTTTAGGACTCACAATTGATATATCAGTCACAGCATAAAATGCTATCATTCCTGTAGACCAACTGTTTACCAGAGTATAACACAAACTCTCCTCCTGTGTCTCATTTCATCACACTGTTCCACATAGTGATGTTTCAGTGTGAAATGAAGTTTTTTCATGCTGTGCTTCTGAGTAGAAAAAAGACAGAAGTACATGTAAGATAAATGGCAAAGGTTCCAGGAGAAACCTTGCAAAACAATACAATTCGGAAGCATTACATTTGCTTAAATAATTTAGTGCATAAATGGATCTGTTGAAGTTTTATAACCAAATACTTTTTATATGGCTTCAGATAGAAAATTCGTTATATTTCTGCTGAATCACTTAATCTTATATCTTATTTAGAAATTAGGAAATATAACTAATGTGAGACTTGTCATTGTAAAGTACTTTTGGAGTAAGTAGCATTAGAAAAGTATTCTTTTCTTTGAAACAGCTTCATAGACTTAATTTTCCCATTAAAAAATAGGTATTTTAAATTTCTCTGAGGTTGAATTAATTTTTCACTAGTTTTATGGCAGTTTAAACTGCACAGTTTAAGCAGATAAAATATTCGATCACATATGCCAATAGTGATATTTAGATCTGTTCTTCTCTCAGATACTAAAATGTGCACTGAGTTTAGTGGCATATTCTTGTTTGGCTTTTATTCATAAAGTAGTTTTTAAATCTATTGACAACATTATTGTTGCCATTAGGACTGAAAATCAGGACCGATACTACCTGATTTCACAAGACAGATCATTTGCTGGGATATTCAAAATTAGGCACCATTTGAAAATATGTCTGCCATCATTTCCACCTGGAATGCTGAAATAATGGAGAGTTCAGTGTTTGCTAAGAAACCAAATAAAGTGAAACCTCTTTTAAGACTCTGAAAAATTATGTCCAGGCACAAAATGTGAACTGGGAAGTTAACTCCACTTTCAGAGAATGTGTAAGTGCATTTTGTGTCTTCACAAATGTCCTCATGTCTAGAGTTTATATGTAATAAATGCAGGTATATAAATCCTTAAAAACAAGCACGTGCCCAAGCATTTTCAAGGTGTAGAACAGACTGACAGAAAAAAAAAGTTCATAGTGAGTCGCTTGCTTGTTCTATGAGAAATTTTTTCGTCTGTTGAAATATTCAGAATAACAAATGCTGATGCCAATGTCCTCATTCAAGTGTGAGAAGCACGCTGCCCTACCCTCTCTAACAGAACACTCTTGTTAGAAATGGATCTTGCTCCCCTCCCCATTCACTCAGAATTTGGCATTCATGAGAATATGTACCTTGCAGGTGTTATTGACAGCTGACCAGCAGGCAAAACCGTTTTCTTCAACTGTGCAAGCTGTATAGCTGCTAGTTGCTTTTCTTGTGTAAGGTGTCTTATTTTTTTGACTCTGAGCTTGCTATTTTATGGTGGGAAATCTTTTGCTAGGAATGTATTTTAATTTTCTTATGTAACAGCTGAAGAGTTCTAAATTCTTAGCTGGGAATTTTTTATAGCTCTCAAGCTTTTAAAATAGAGAATAAAGGATGTTGTGCTAAATGCTGTCGTGACTCCTCTTAAGTAAAAATCTTTTAATGTTTTCATTTTTTTCTTTTTTTTTTAAACAGTAATTCATGGTAGCTAAGTAACAGCGGCGAAATACAATCTTTTGGTGACATCAAGGCTGTGATATAGTGGAGATGGGTTACAGCTTTTCCATGCAAATAGTCAGTTCAGCTTAGATTTTTTTAAGGATCCAATGAGTACATAACTATTTTCAAGAAGTATTTAACAATACATGTAGGAAAAAAATGAAGTGCTGAAATATCAGTAAAGAAGAGACAGATTTTTCACACTTAGGACCTTATTTCTTGGATAATTTTGGTTTAGCTGCATGGAAAATAAAACAGTAGAAAATATTCTGAAGTCTGCAAAAGCCACAAAAGTCACAGGAAACTGCCTAATGTCTAATTTCTTATTGTAAGGCATTTATGAAGTACTGTTAGTACAGACCTAAAAATCATACTGGTTTGGCATGACATTTACCATTAAATGCTTCTAGTGCAAAGACTGATTTATTAGATGACCACTTTTTCTGACACCAGGGAATAAACACTGATGTATTAATCAGGTAATTTAATATTTGTGGTATTTGTTAAAGATAGATATGATTAGAACTGTTGACGTGTTGTTAACTATGCTTAATAGTAAGTAAATAACTTGTGGACCCCATGTGAGAGCATTTGGTGTACTGCATGATCTGTCACATATAGAAGATAAAATGCAAAGGGTAAGCATGCTATTTGCTCATTAGAAAACCTGAGAAGCTTGAACAGCCACTTGTACTCAGAATTCAATATTTCAAAAATTCTTCCAATGTAGGAACAAGGCAACCATGCCAAAACAGGAGAGGAACTTGAATGGAATTAAAATATTACATTAATAAACATGCTGTTTAGAGTTTAGGCAGGTAATATTAGAAATCTTGAAACTTAATTTTTAAAAACTATTCATATAGCCTCCTTGGCTATACAATCCAATATTTATATATTGATTTTCGTTCCTGGTTTTTTCTTTTTAATTTTTTTTTCAGAGCTATCGGACCCAGGAAACAACAGCAAAGAAATATAATTAGACTTTCAGATCACTGTTTGCTTGATATTTTTTTAATTCCAGATGTTTTTCCATCTGGAGGAGGCTTGAAACCCAAATATACACCCACTAGTACATATGTCACTACAAATGAGTAATATTTACTTGGCGTGCTACTTTATTCATCATCAACAGCTTCCTACATGCCCTTCATAAAATGAATATAAGACTGGATTAGCACACAAATTTGTTTTAATTTCTTTCATTCCATCAAAGAAAACCCAGATCTAGGCTGAAAACATACTGTGACGACATCAACTAAAGCTAAAAGATTTTATTATTTGAATTAGCTATATGGTTTGAGCCATTAGAACTTTGTACGTGAAAGGTGTCCAAAAATTGTCAAGGCACATTGAATGATGCAGAAACTTGTAGTTGAAATATCAGATCTAATTTTAGTTGGCTAAGATCAGAGCCAAGGATGAAGTGACTGAAGAACTGAGGAAGCACTGAGTTGAAAGAGCAGAAATTGTATCATTCTCCTCAATTTACTGGAGCATGTCTTCTGATTGTTTGTTAGATTTACAGTCTGGTCTTGGATCTTCATCTGTTTCTATTTACTCTGATAACAGCAAACCACAAGAATGCTATATTAATCTGCTCCTGGCAAAAAGTTTCTCTCAACTGCCACTCTTGCCATGTGTATTTGTGATTTTTGTCACCAAGAGTGAAGGTTATTGCAGGCTGTATGTTTGAAGCTTTTATCTTAAACATTTCATAGGAAAGTGCTGAATGCACCCACCTGCTGAGGTCAGTCTCTCCTGCAGAGCACAAATTTCCCTTGTGCTTTCTGTCCCCCTTCATTCAATGCAGCTTGAATGAAGCTTTCCCTCCTCTCCCCTCTCCCTAGATTTAACTGATTTGGAATGAGACACTTGAATAGACCAGGTCATACCTCTTCAGATATTAATCAGTTACAATTAGCCATCATGTATAAACAAGTCCCTTTCGTTTTAGCAGAGTGGAACTAGACTGTGTTTTCAAAGGCATCTCTTTCCAAGAAACGTAATTTTCTAAGGAAGTGTAAATCACTGAGATAATCCCACTGTAAACTGTGGCTAGGATCTGGTGAAAACTACTATTGGCACAAAATATCCATTGGAGCCTGTAGCACTCAGTTCAGCTGGGCTGAATTTGCATATACTGGTAAGAAGATAAAGAGGGTTCAGTCATGACTGTCAGTGAGAGGAGAATTTTTTGCATGGACAGGAAAGTGGTGTGTCAAAAAATCCTGACCAATGGCTGCTTTGGGCAAGCACTTCAGGGAAACTGCGTTTCTGTTAAGGTTGAAGGGAGCTTGCTGTTGCCTTCAGCAGAGTCCAGATTTATCCCTAACATTTTAGGCAGTTGAAAAGCAACAGAGAATTTTTTATGAAGTAATTTACACTGAATTAAACCAAAGACTCAAAATACCCACTGAATATGAATAGACAAAAAAAGGCTACATCTTTCATTGCAAGATTATATATGTGCAGATGAAAAATTATAGCCCAGACAGAGTAATAGAGGATCACCAGAAAGAAGTTCTTATCAACAAATAAGGAACATTATAAATTATTCCCTTTAGCTTGAAACTTCACTCAAAATATATCACCAGTAACAGCAAAAAAATGTAATACAGGCACTACAGACTCTAACAACTTCATAAAACATCATATTAAATTAGAGAAGAGGACACAATAAAAACATTAAGCAGTTCATTCTAGAATTCTTTAAAGAGTCAACACCATGCTTAAAATCCCCAGGTCTGTACAAGATCAAAGAAAATGGCAAGGGTCTTACTGAGAGTTGTTCTCTTTCTGAGATGGTAGTGGTAGAATGAAACTTTGAAGTTTTATATACTTAAAGACATAGATTAAAATATTTTAATGAAGGTAAAATGAACTCTGAAGTGGCCAGCCTTAATAAAAATGATACCATGTGCAGTTCTGTGCTTGACTTGCTCACCAATGTACGTTTATTTTAAATTGTAGCTGCAGTATCCAAAGATCTGAAGTGGATGAACACATAATTATGTTCTCTTCTTTTAATTTGGTCTTGTTGATCCTTTTGTCTCTTTTAAAATTACAATGACATAGATTAAAAAAAGGTCTTGACCTTTTACGAGTCTATGAAATAAATGTGGAGTTCATAGCTGGGATCATTTTGGTTGAGATAAATTGAAGCAGACAAGGGGACAGGATCTGAGGGAGAAAACCCCCCTCTTCTGTGAAAATCATGACCAATAAAAGTATTTCCAAATTGAAATTTTTGTATTTTTATAAATATCAATATCAATTATCTGTGGGCCTCAAACAATGCAAGATTCATCAAACCTGGGTAAATGGTCTAAAAATTGTAACACTAGCTAGTTCATGATCTTTGTGAATTAGTGAAAATAAAAGAATACTTATGTAGAGTTTGGTGCCTCATTTTAGAGGGCATTCTGACACATTGATAAGGGGGGACTGGTTGTTCATGTTGAGTAGTATATGGTCATTAAAAACCACAGCTTGAATTTTCAGAAAAGAAAAACATTAAAAATGACTACAAGCCAACTGGAACCACAAAAACAATGCACAATGCGAGAAAAAAGAACCACTTTTGCTTTTTAAAGAATCATTCTTCCTTCGCTTGAAGTTTTCCCTCCAACAAACTAAACAGCTGCAAATTACTACTCAGGAGAGGTGATCTGGTGCAGCATTACCAGTGTAGCATGCAAGACCTGTGCTTGCAGCTCATTCAGATGGCTCCTTTTTCCTCAGAGGCTGAGGTCAAATTTACTGCATACGGTGCTTGCCTTGATCCAGGCCTGTAGGTTATTCCTTTCTGTGTCCTCTTGGCCAGCCTCTATGTGGAGCCAGGCATACTCCCCAAGGGTGCCCTCCTTGAGGAATGAATGCATGAACTCTTTGGGGCAGGAACTCAGGGAGGTTTTACTTATATAATGGTTTCCATACCCAGCAGTAGCAGCTACATCCTCATAAAATGCAGCACTTAAGATGGTCAAGGAAATAGTCGCAGCATGACAGAGAGAGATTACAACTTCATTTTTGGTCCCATCCAAAATTAACATGAAATGATATTGCCAAGCAAAACAGCCTCAGCACTTAATTTGGGGCATTAGTGATGCCATTATAAAATATGAGCTGCTGATTCTCATCCTGCCTCAGAAGCTTTTTATGCTTCCCAGATCAGCTTGCTTGGTGAATTAATCAGATGAAAAAGGCTCAGTTCGCCTGCACGAGAAACTGAAAGGATTGTCTGATGGCTTACGAAGCTATGTGATTTGTTTCATAGTGTGGAGACGCTGAATGAGAATTTTTACTGAAAAAAAAGAGGTCTTGGAACACAGTCCTGCATGTGGTCAGCTCAGTGGGGTATCATTTGAAGCAGAATGTGAACATGTAGAATTGAAATAGAGGGATCTTTGAAGAATAATGAGAAAGGGGCTTCAGTTGCAAATAAAGCAACTGTTTGGGATACTAAAAGGAGATTCCTTAATCATTTAAAATCATTCTGCTCAAAAAATTTATTGTATTTTTTTTTCTTTGGGAACGGGGGGGAATAAAAGGTAGATGAACTCTTCAACAACCTGAAGCATGTTTCACAGCTTCCTGGAGAATTTGCATGTGGTCATAATTTTCTCAGAGCAACTGCTCTTAAGGAGTAATTTCTTCCTTCTTTGCCTGTTTATGCTTTAGCAACCCTGGTTTCAGCTCTGCTGCAGATATTTACTGTCTTCTCTGGCTTCCAGAGAAGGGAAAGTGATGTCATGGGACAATGCCTAAAGTACTGAATGCTGATCAATGAATATTCCTTAAATCATGCAAACTACAAAAGATAAACCTTGGCCCCCACCCTGACTGGTCAGGACTTGGAATTTCATTCTTGGTTTACCATGTCCTCTTTAACATAAGCCCAACCTTGGAGTTCTAGAGTAAGAGAGAAGGTCCTGTAAAGTATTAAAACTAGAGGGTATAAAAATTCTTCACACAAAATCTGAGTAGTTTTAAGATTAAGGATCTCAGCAGCTTTAGGGACCTCCTATTGCTTCGCTTGGGGGCTGTCTGCTTCTTGTTACTGCCTCTTCACATGTCTTTCAGGAGGGGGAGCTGGACTCCCTCACATCTTAAGTTATCTGGGTTGGGTACTTGAACTAAACTGTCATACCAGTTAACAGCAATATTTATGGCATAGAAAAATTGTCTTCTAACTTGTACAAATATACATATAAAATATTTAAATTCCTACACAGGTGTTTTCTATATACACATTAATTGTATCTATAAAATCATAAATTGTGTATGTAGAGATTTACAAATAAGTGATATCAGCTTAAACTCTGGACATCAACTTGAAATAAATGTGTTCATATAAACATGTAATGATATTATTTTTGTGTGTAGGAAAGATACAGCTTTTAAAATTTCTCAATTTTTTTCTTATTTGTTATCTTTTTTCCATATACTAGGTTGGTAAAAGCTGAAATTCCAATCTCCTTTGTTGGGCAGTCAAGCTAAAAGAAATGCTTAGGTTACACAAGTTTCTGTAAATGTTTTGGAAATATTTTATTTTGATTTCTGCTTTCTTCAGTCTTTTTTTTTCTTTTCCTAAAATTTTAGAATACCAAATTCTTGGACTTTGTTTCTTTTCTACTCCTTTTTGCCTAATTTCCTAATCTGAAATATTGAAAAAAAATATTTTAGTGTCTGTCCTAAAATGGTTTTGGACAAAAGATTTATGCTCCTGCTTCACAGACAGTTTTGGTTAGAACAAACTAACATTTCTCTGTAAAAACAAACAAACAAGCAAACAGAACCCTGTCCAACCCCAGCAAGAATATTTTGAAATGTCTCCAGTTAGCCCATTGGGGATCTTCACAGAAATACCTCCAAATCACCGCAACATCAACAGACCACTGAAAAGCTGTGGAATTGTACCCTAGTCTGTTCTTTCTTCACTTAGAACATACACAAAAATATGGAAGGGCTTTGACATCAGTCTATGCTGATAATTATTTAAAATGCACGAAGAAAGGGGAGAAGTGAAGCCTGGAGGACAGGGCACTATATCAGTTTTGCCAGCATCTTCTAGACATATTTGAAGGCTTCAGCTTTAGTTCTTTTCTGGATTACACTATGTCAATATGGTACCTCTGCAAGTTAGCTCCTCTGGAGATGTGTGGTCAGTAATTAACAATGCAGAACAATGCAAGTAATTTAGGAGACAAAGTTAAGAAAAACACCTCATTCAATTAAAACTTGGCAAGGCAATGCAATTATCCATTCTGGAGTTTTGCCAGGATGAAAGAACCTTGTCACCTGAAAAAAACCCATGTGGGATGTATAATCAGTATAAACCTCTTTAAACTGTTGGGTTTTAATTAATTTTTTTAAGCAGTATTTGGAAAATAGAGAAGAGCACAGCTCACAGGGGTCTAATGAAAATCAATCAATTTCTTTTTCCTAACCTCACCAATAATTTCAGAGAATGTTGTACTTGGATAAAATTCATTCAAGTCTGCTATCCAGTGGTTAATCCAGATCTGCTGTCTGCTTGTCTAATTGTATACCTATCCATTCAGGTGTAGCAGCTGTACATGCCTTGGTATGAGACTATATACATGGAGAGCACAGTCCTGGGTTTGCTGGGGCATCATATTTTTTCATTTTATACTCACTCTAGCTCAGACCAGTTGAAACAGCTGTGACTAGCATGTCCCTTGTACTCTGCCTTCACAGACTTTACTAGAGCATGGCAAAGGCTGCATAGAGTGTAAAGAATGATGTTCCTAGCTCATTGCCATGGGGGTACTTTTCCACTGGGAAAGCTTTTCTCTACTAGTTCAGTCTGTCTGTCTCAAGGTTGACATCATTTGTAGGTGTGTGATCGATCCCTCCTACATACCTGCTCATCTGTGTAAGTGTGTGTGGTACTGACAGAGCTGTGTGTATGCTCTTCTGTCTGATTAGACAAAATCCCATTGTGATGAACAGGAGTTCAACTGATTAAAGACTCTAGTCTTTCCGGGATCCCTACCAAAAACATCACCTAAATGATACCCTGCCTCCATATTTACAAATGATTTCTGTCTCACCCTTCACTTTCATTGCCAAGAGGATTTTTAACTTTTCTACCTCATACTGTTGCCTGTGAATTACTCTTGAACTTTAAGTGCTGAGGGAGTAACTTACTTTATCTCTTTCCTAGATGCAGCTTCCCTAGGGATTGAAGCCCATCTATATTCTACCTGATGTAACAGTTGTGTTTCACATACCTACTTTTTCCTTTCCAATGATTTTTGGACACTTAAGGGTAAAATTTCACAGCAAGGATCAGTCTGTGCGTAACTCTTATTTCTTGAGGAAATGTTCTTCTCTCTGGCTCATTACCTTGAAACATGTGATCACAGAAAAAGAGAAAACCTTATGTTAAATAAATATTTACTAACATGAAGACCTTTATAACCTTTTCCATTTCAGTACAGACAAAAAAGGATTATATAGGTTATAGACGGCAGAATTAAGTGGAAATTAATGGAATTGTACTAGCTATGAGAAACTGTATACTACAGTCTTATGCTTCTTACAGAATATACATTGTCATAAAAGTGAAAATTCCAGGTGGTAATAATGGTAGCATTATACAAGGTAATTACAGCCCTAAGTTCTCAGAAATTATAAATGTATACGGCAATTAGAAGGTAGATATATATATACCAGCCAAATGTATAGCCCTCTGTATAACAAGTATGAGTGAAGGATCTGCATTTCCGAAGTGACTTAAAACAAAAAAAGATCTGAATTTCCCTCTGATAAACTACAAAGAAAAAATTATCTATGACCTTCCAGATGACGTTGGGTAGCTCAATCAATGAAAGAATAAGAAGAAATAGGTTATGACCTCAACAAAGAAAATGTGCCTTGGTGAAAGCTTTCACTAATGCTCGCTAATACTCAGGGAGTACAAGAAACCTGATGTCAAAACAGATGAAAGTTTTGGTGGTATGGAAAGATACGGTGAATATTTTATGCCACAGAAGAAGCTGAGAACTGACTGTAGCAGGCAGAGTTGATGATTCACACGGTTGTACTTTGCATTTATGTTCATATCTGTCTTTGAGGCATAGCTTTTCATATCACCCTAAATCCCTAGGGAAAATGCATCTTATTTATCTCAGTATTTCCTGTACACCTCCCAGTCTGTGAAGATAGTTGTTTATCCATAACCAAAGAGGGTGCTGGAAAAAATAGGAGCTAAATAATGGAGAATTGTATCAAATAAGCATATCAGAGACAATATTTCTACCAAAATTTTCTGAAATCTTGAAAAAATCCTGCACGTAATCCGTAAGAGCTTTGGTTTGTAAACTGGCGCTTCCTTTGCATATGACAGGTGATTTCATTAATCTTGGCTGTATTAAGGGGCAGTATTTTAAAACAAATTAATGTTCTGGAACACTTTCTTCCATGAGCTCTGCAGAAACAGACTTTCAGTAGGATTCCTCTTTCCACTCTTTAGTTTAAATAAACTGTTTAAAGAAGAGAGAGCAGGAGTAGCCCAACCTTAGTTGTACCATGGCTTCTCAAAATTAATACCCCCTTTTTTACTGCCTTTCTTTCAAATTCAGAGACATGAAAGGCAAGTTATTTAAAGCTTTTCCCTTGTTTTCCTCTGAACTAAGTAAACTGGGAGAGGCGCAGTGAAAAGTTGGAACAGTTGTTTTAAAGATTTGAAATTTCACTTGTTTCCTTTCCCAAGAACTTATAAACTTACTTTCCAATACAGTGCCCAGACTGTGCCCTGCTTTACAGTTTATACTAATGCACAAAAGTATTTGTTTGATGTCTTGATCACAGACACTGACTACTTATGCAGAAGGTAGCAATCAGTTATCAAAACAATGAGAAAGCAGTGCCATCACAGTTTGTGATCAGCAGCATTAAAAGGTCAGCTTTTCATCTGTTTTCTTACTGTATTTCTTTTGTTGGATATAATTACTGATTCAACTAGAGCCTGTATAGTTAGGAGTCAAATACTGGAGCTAACTCACAGGTTTACTTTGCCAACTCCGCTACCAGGTGTAGCTGGTGCTGAGGGTGAAAGAACCAATAAGAGAGAATCTGACATTTAAGAATGGTAAATTACTGACTTTTCATACTACCCATGGACACCAAGGACAGGAACAGCAATAGATGATGTAAGTTTCTTTCAAAATTAAATTTTTCCATGTGGCCAGTGAAATTGAGAGCCCCTGGCCATGCTTTAGGCCTGTGAAATGAAATGGAAGAGCTTGTCCACAGCAGGCAGGGGGCTGCACAGGTTTGTTTCTTACACCCTTCACCCAGCTGCAGAGTGGAACCGCATTAGCTCTGCTGACTGGGTCTTGGACTCCTATAAAGGCTTGTGTGTCAGGATTTGTTGCACAGTGTGAAAACCAACCATTAAACCAGCATACTTGTTTGTCAGTGAGCTGATATTAATTAAACTCGCTCAATTTAGAGTAATAAAATAAAATTAATTTTGCCAAGTGTCAGAGTTTTAAACACAGTCTGGCATCTGAAAAACGTCTTGTTTGTTTTGGACTCACACATCACCACCATGGAGCTGGAATTTTGCTAACAGCTCCTCATACGTGAGCCAGAAGGGAGTGAAACAGTCTGCTCTCACTCCACTGCCTTTTTCTGGTGCAAGCAAATGATTAAGGTCATAAAGGTATGTTTATCAGTAAGTCAAGCAGACTTTCAACCCTCACCTGGGGCTGATGAACACAAAAATGCCGTATTTCATAGTCTTCTTCCAGATCAGCACCATGGTTTCAGGCAAAGTTTGTATTTTATGTAACATTTAATATCTTGGTAGTTGCCAACTGCAATGGGGTGAAACATTGTATACCAACTGTCAGCCTCATGCAAACATTTAAAAAACAGATGCTGAATCTTTGAAGTCATTGTTAAGTTTAATAGCTTCAGAAAATCATTACTCAAATGCATTCCCTAAGGTCTTTTTGTCAAGTTCCCGAGGACCTAAACTTAAAACAAAACAAAACAAGAATTTATCTGGCAATTAAGAGGATTTTTGCTAAAGTTTTTCTGTGGAATTAGAATCTCATGATTCCTAGAAGCTGTATTGCTAAACCCAGACAGGGTTTTCTGAATGTTCATCGAATAGTCTCCAAACTGCCTGCCAGTCATACATGCCGCATAAAAATGCTGGTTGCCATCTTTTGCATTTTGGCCACATTCCCTGTAAACTATCTCAAAAGCACAATGTGGCAACATGTTCAGCTAAAAACTATTTGGTGGCCTCGGTCTGCTAATACTGATGTCAATTGCTGACTTTGCTGAAGCTACAGAGCCAGCAGGAAAAAAAAAAGTAGCCTGAAATGATTGATCAGTGGCACCTAATGGCTTTTTTGTCAATATCCAGCTGATTTTCCTGTTGGTCTTTCTTACATATTTATACTATTCACAGTCTGGCAAAAATTTACAAAAGAATATCCAAGTGATGGTTTCACAGCAGGTGCTGGATCAAACAGGTCTTGTTCTTTGCCCCTTGGGAGGCCTACATGGATCACAGGAATCCTGATACTGCCCTTCAGATGACCTGTGTAAAGCTGCGGAAGATATGCTCAGTTTCTCCCAATGAATAAACAAAGAGTACATGAAATATTTGTATAAGTATGAATAGGGGATTTATTTTTCTATATATAGTGCTTGCTTATGTAGTTGATTGAGAATGGCATGAAGTAAATCTTGCCTAATAGATACTTATATGAGAATTTTATTTAAATGTCCAGCAGTGTAAATGTCAACATTTGCACTTTGATCGTACTATCAATGTACTGGTTTCAACTGGACAGGGAGGGGAAAAAATGACAAGAAAATATGTGAGCTTTACAATAAAATAATATATAATGGGCTTATAAAAGGCAGTTTTAGAAAGTCTTAGTAAGCTTCAAACACCAAGACCAAAAAGTACTCTGTAGACTTTGGATCTCATCCACTGTTCTTAGCTTCAAGCTGCAAGTTAGAAATGAAGACAGACTTTTGTAACATATTCATGTCATGTTTAGGCAATGCCAAATTATTTCTCATCAGAGCTGAGATTTATAGCAGATAGATTATGATCTTTTGGTCGTGCAAACAGTGAGATTGAGGTGGCTGTCATTAAAGTCTTAGTCATGAATCACAAGAGTCAGAAATCTGAAGATGGACTGAAGGAAAACACAGATAAATATTCAATATGCAGCAGACTGAAAAGAATAAACTGGACCACACTGGTAAAGCTTACAGAAGAGAAGTTACCCATCTGAGCGGAATGCCTCAGCCTAGCAATGAATACTGTTGAAAAATCATAAAATGGACCATTAATCCATTTTCATGATAAAAAAATGTAAAAAAGAATTAGAAATAGTACAGCAGTGAGCCATTATTATTAAAATACTAAGTATGCTGCCATGCATGCACTTTTGAAGTCAGTATTTTTTATGTTTGCTCTGAATCAAAGTGTAGCCATCCCAGTTTCAAGCAAGAGTGGTGCAAGTTATCATGTGAAGCCCTGATTTTCCTCCCCCAAATGTGGCATCATTTCTGGTGCAGTTTGAAGGACCCACAGGTACTGCAAAACAATTTCACCACATTACAAACTGTGCAGAACTCTTCTTCCCTCAGAAACATGACAAAATTAATCAGGCCCTCTTGATTTATCCTGATGAAGTTCAGATGCCTCATCGGTGTGATTAAATCAGGTTCCTTTCCTCTGCAGTTAAACTTGCCCTTTGGAGCTGTTCATCTCCTTTCATCAGCCATGAAGTGAGTAACCACAGGTGTGCTCCTAACTGAGGTGGGAAGAGCCTAAGCCAAGGCCAGCCGGAAATCTAGGGACTGGAATGATTTACAGCTAATAGCAGCTGAAGTGTTGCAGGCAAACAAAACTCCTGGTGCTGTTTGTCCTACCTCAAATCACATTTGCTATGTAGTGTTCCTGTGTTGCTTGGAATAGGGCAGATAGATGCTTGTCAGGCACAAATTATCTGATATGAAGGCACTTTTCTATTTGTTTACACTTTTCAAATGCTGATTTAACAAAGCTTTACTATAAACCCTCCAAAAGCTTTAGTGCTACCATTTCCAAACAAAGGCAGGGTAAAGCTAACCCTTCAGGCTGACACTGAAGTTATCCTTGCAATCCCTTGTGTTACATGAGTAGTTCATATACAACAGATGATGCTGATCTGAAATCAGGCTTGGTGTGCTGGCTGTAGCTGTATTATTCCCACATGGGAAACTAATATTTTTTTTTCAATTGTATCCAGCAAATTTCGCTTTCCTTTGAGGCATAATATATTTTCTTCTCCCCTCCCCTCCTTCCTCAGGTTGTATTTCTCAAGCATATTTTGAATAAACAGAGGAAATAAGAAGGGAAAAGCCAGTCTTTCTCATTGTTCAATTTTCCGTGCATCTAAACCAGATACATAAACCTTAAACAATTAGCAATAGATAACTAATTTTTATTTACTGAATTATATTTTTTTTTCATGACAGCTGATTGTGAATGTGATCAGTGTATTAATTACTCAGATTTATTAGTTTTACTGATATTTGGCACTGATTTTCTTGGCTGTTTGCCACAGAACACATCTGACTGAATGTCTACATTTGTACAGTGTTGCTGTTACAAGGTAAATTGAGACCTTTTAAGGATCAAACTCAAATCAACTCCTAGTATTAAGCAGAGATTAGAGAGATTAGAAAAGTAGCCCAGTTGCTCTGACTTTTTTAATGAAACAAGGCAATTCCCAAGATGAAAACCTTCAATCTGTCAAAGTTTTCTCGACAGTAAAAAACAACAACTTAAGAAACTATTCCCCTTCTCATCATGGAGAAAAATAATATTTCTTTTGAACCTACCATTTTCTGCTCATCTTGTCTGTTGAGAATGTCCATATCCATAGTGCTTGTTTTCTAGTATAAGCGCTCTTAAACTAGCTGTTCTTCCCCTGACGATCACTGTTTAAGTGGCGCTGCTCTCCCCGGGATAGCTGTATTGATGAAGAGCCAGAATTTGATGGTGATACACACCAGGACAAAGCATTGTTCTGCAAAATCTGGCTGATAAATCTGGCCGATGCCAAGCCCAAATGTAAAAGTAGCAGGATTTGGCTTCATAAAGAGTAATTCTTCTGAAACTCCCCTCAAAATTCTTCGATGCTTTACATATGGAGAAAAGTTAATAAATGGTAATAAAAGAAATGAAATGACTCACTTTAATTTTCTCACGTAACTGAATAATGTTTCCTTAAGGCAGTAATTATCATATTGAATTCACAAAGTTATTTTCAGAACACTGGACGCAAATGTCAACAACGAAATAATAAAACTGAACACTGTGAACACCTTGCTAACCATCTGTAAACCAATTTTCAAAGAGAAAATCACATCAGTAGAATATTTGACCCATACAGGATCTTGCAGATGTTTTACTATAGCCTTTGGGATCTACCTCATTTCAAGGTCTATATAGTAGAAACAAATTGTGCATTTACACAGTGAAAGTCTAACTGAATTCCCATAAGAATCTTCAAAGGCTTTTATGTTTGACCAGGCGCTGTGTTCTGCTACTTTGGCACAGAGGTATTAACAATGACTTGTTAATAGTAATGGAACCATACCTTCTCCATATGGGTTCCAACAGTTACAGCCATATCATCTGTCCATATTTAAAAGCCCCACCTTAAAAAGATGATAAATGAGACTAACTTGACCTGGCCTTAGACCAAGTCATGGATTAAACAATTTCTTTCAGCTCAATCAATACTTTATTGAGGAAACCTGCTAAGTAAAAGCTATTCAGTTACAGTGCTTAAGTATTAAAAGAGTGCATGGAATTTAAAAAACACTGCCAGTGTGCCGGCCAGACCCTGAGTTACCAAGAGGACAGAGACTGGATGCACGAGACTCAAACAAGAGAGAACGTTTTCTGGGTTCCTTGATTCCTGCAGTATATACATCTCTGATACATGCAACCTCTTAAAACATTGTGCTCTTTTTCTGCAGCAGAAATGTCAGCGTGTTTGTGCATGTATTTACACATATACATGCACACGGGGAATTTTTAGAATATTTTGTGTGCCTACCATACATTAATGTTGAACATAAGCAGCCTTAAAGGAATAGGTGTTGATAAGTGCAAGGCATCAACTGCAGTTTTTAAAGTGAAACACATTAACACACAATGGAAATGAAGTTTCTATGTTTCATTTATTAATTACTGTTTTGCAATTCTGTCTTTTAGGATGCTTTAAGTTAGTTAGGAGGCTTCCATTGCAGGCTGATGTTAGTCTTCTTTTAGAAGGTAATGCACCACCACTTCAGGTCAGTGCTGCAAATAGTGTGTTCCTTCTTCTGACAATGGGTTCAAAGGAAAGTTTAAAAACCCTAAACACTGGTGATGAATATTAATGTGTTACTGTAACCGCAGAGAGGTTTCATTCAATTTTTGTCTCTCTCAACACATGAGGGTTTATCACATGTACAAAATGTGTTTTTCTTTTTAATTGCCACTAGATTTTTGCCTTGGTGGTACCTTCTGCTGTCTATTGAGTTTATTCTTTCACACATTATTGTACTTGTTCACTGCAAAGAATCTGTATTGCTAGTTTAATTAAATAAACAACAAAAGAAAGAGCAAAGTAGAGACTCAGGGAGCACACAGGATGTCTCTCTTTACAGCTGGCCTAATATGATGCTCCGTATTGCCATAGCAACACCACCAGAGGAGATCAAGGGTAGGCTGGAGCCTCCTCTTGTTGATGACGACCAATGGGTTCCTAATGCAGAACCAGCGCTTCAAGGATGTGATTTCCATTGCTTCTTTAGAAAAAGTAAAACCCCAGGCCTTACCCTAATTTAATGTTATGAAGTGCTGTGTAAATGAAGTCAGCACAAAATTGTTCATCTGACTGGAAAGTTTTTTAAGAAAAAGTTTGTTCATTGTTCAGGTTTGTACCTCTTAATGATCTATTAGAAAAACTAATTTTACTGATTTTTTTTTAATGAATTCACTAGCAAAAAAATTATTCTATTAAATATAAAACCAAACCAAAGCAAAAAAAACCCCAAAGCTTTTGAAAGATAGTTGGAAAGGTTTTGCTGTGAAGAGACTATGATCATTCTCAGTCTCGCAAAATGGAAATTACTTCAATATTTAAAATATTTTTCTGATAAGCTGTAATTAGGTTCTACACTTCCTTTTATCATTTCTCTCAGAATTTGCATTTCCATTATAAATCTGTTAATTAAGAGAATTATAAGTTATCCTAGCCTAGATTTCTGCCCTGCCTTTGAAGTTCTGAACCAGGAATATTTCACAACTTGTTGTTACTATTTGTTGTTCTCAGTAATGTACCAGTATTAATGTTAGATTTTTTTTTTAATCCATAAAAAATGTTGAGGTGAATATGAGATACCTGATCAATATTATAAAAGAAGAAAAAAAAAAAGGTCTCTGCTGAATGGAAACCATTTCCAGTGATATGAAGGACAAGAAGGTATTGAGAGAAATTTGCATTGATTTATAAAGCAGAAATCATGTTTCAACAACCTGACAACCTTCTACAATGAGATAACTGGTTTGGTGGATGGGCAGAGAGCAGTCGATACTGTTTATCTTGAATTTAGCAAGGCTTTTGCCACTTCTTCCCACATTACTCTCATAGACAAGCTGATGAAGTATGGGCTACATAAGTGGACAGTGAGGTTGACTGAACGCTCAGCTGCAGCATGATGCCCAGCTGGAGGCCAGTGGTGTACCACACTGGTCAATACTGAGGCTGATAGTGTTCAACATTAATGATCTGGATGGTGTGTCAGGGTGCACTTTCAGCAAATTTGTGAATGATAGAAAACTTGTTGGAGTGGTACACCAGATGGCTGTGGTACTATTCACAGGGGCATCAGTAAACTGGAGAAATGGGCTGACAGGAATCTCACAGAGTGAAACAAAGGGAAATGCAAAGTCCTGCTCCTGTGATGGAATAACTGCAGGCGTTGGTGCAGGCTGAGGTCCAGCCAGCTGGTATGCAGCTTTACAGAGAAGGCCCTAGAGGTCCCGGGGGGACAGTAAATTGAACATCAGCCAGCAATATATTAGGAAGGGTGTTGCCAGCGGATGGGGGGATGTGATTCTTCCTTAGTACTGGTGAGGCCACATCTGGGGTGCTTTCTCTAGTTGTGGACTCCCCTATTCAGAGGGTAGTATCATAAAGTGAAAAGCTATCCAATCTTTAAAAAGATGCTATGGGTGTCAAGATGACTTGAAATGTTTATTTTGGGGCAAAGCAAATAAGGTTTGTCAAAAAGGAAGGTATCTAACTGATGCTCATTTGTGACATTGAAAATATCTTCCCACAGCAGTTTTCGTTCCAAAATCCAGAGATTTATATGTCCACTTCATACCACTTAAATATCCCTTGAAATAATCACTGCAAAGATGCTATTAAAAGTCCTCAAACTGTGGAGCATCATTTAGCCCTGCTGTGCTGTGAGTATTACCTGGCAATGAAAAGATAGAAATTGCGACCTAAAGATTGACCCATCTTCTATTTATTTAGCCTTGGAAAAAGTAATTCTATATCAGACAAACAAAACAAAAAAGAAAAGAAATAGGAATTTAAAACTGTAGCACTGGTAGGGTGGTTTCAAATTGTAAGTATATTTAGTTTGCTCAATGATCAGAGACTTAATTTCATGTTTGTAAACTGATATTGTAGTATAGTGGAGGGCATAAGTATATTTACCTTCTGTACTCTTTAGTGAATCCCAACTGTACCTTTGTAATCTGAAAATATAGAAAGCTGACCATGAACAACAAAAATAAGATCTGTAAGAAATTAAATTTATGGTGATCACCTTCCATCTGAATAATGGAAATTCTCTGAAGGTGCTTGGCAAGTGAAGGAATTCATAGTTGTTAAATTACGTATGTATCAGCTGCAGTCTATAGTTGACAAGCCATATTCCAGTCCATAAGTAACAGCATCCAGAAATATCCCATGTTGATCTATATTCTGTTAGGGAAGGTCAGTCAAGGCAAAGCCAGTTCCCAGATTCCTGATCAGGAAAAACTCTCCCTGTAACGAAGCCTTACTTTTGTGTTAGATGTCACAGTCCAAATCACTTTTGGTTTAACAAACTTGGATCTACTGCTTCTTTCCATTTTGGAAAGCACCTTAGACTCTCTTAAAAAGTGAAATATTATTTGTATAGTTGTTGGAAATATGTGTGTGAATGAGAAAGGGTTTTCAAGGCTTTAACATCTTTTTCCCCTCTTGTTAATGGGAATCATACTCCATGACACAAAGAAATCCCTAGGAAACCTAGCTTTTCATGATGTCTGGCAAACCTCCAGAATGTTTCAGCTTCTTTACAACAAGAAATAAGCTTTCTGATGAAACCCATCTTTTTGGATGTGGAAAGGAGTTTCTGTAGCAAAAATCTGCTCTTCCCTCCAAGACAGGAAATACGGGAATATACTGTTCCCTCCAAGATAGATTAGTTCCATAGTTACTACTTCCAGTTTTATTATTAATAATGCATGATGCTGATCATCTTCTTGTCTTATTTAAACAAGATGGTCATACAGTTCTTTCTAGTAGAGGGTTGTGCTCTTTTTAATATGTAGAATCTGTTTCCTGAACTCTTATTTATTTAAATACTCAAACACTGCATTCTGTTTTAAGCTGTCATCTAGCACCATTCCTTGGGGGAATTCTTGCAAGGATTCTATCCCATTTAGTCACCTGAAAGAAGTAACAGAAAGAACCAGGCCTGAAAAAACATCCCTCCAAATGACCACATATCTGGGAATAGAAACATCTTTAAAGGATGTCTGGAAACCGAGTTCAGTTCTTCTCTAGAATTATAAGGGATCTATTTAGCCTGTAAGGCTCAGCTCAGTGAAACATGAAGTTCAAATGCAATGCCACAGCAGGAGCAAATGACAGTGCATCTGGATTTGGAGGAGTGCAGATGAAAGCTATCGTTTCTACCATTTGAGCAGTGATGTGGGGTCTATAGAGTTTTGGACTCTAATGATCCAGATGATAGGCTGGATTCTGTTTCAGTGCAGTCTGGAGATGCAGAGAAGAAGGTCTCAAACTGCACATTCCTGGTTTTGGATATTACTGCTGAACTGTTACTTCCCTGCATTTGTGAAGTGTGTGAGATGCCAGTGAAGAATATAGAGATGCATTCTTCCTTGCCATCTCTATTGACCTATATTAAATCAATCTTATTGTGCTCCCATTTAACTTCAGTGGTTATAATGTTGTAAGTAGTTATAAATTTTATTAAGCAACTACATGTAGTGTAAGGTTTTATACTCAAATTTGATCTGTTAGTACGATTCTAATTATTTCTTTTCCAATGCAATCAAAGGGCTCATTCTCTCCTAGTAAATTCTGACATGCTACCTCTAGCAATACTCTGGCCATTATGTGACGTACATTTGATAAACTATGTGGGTTGGTGTCATGGTTTAAGCCGTAAATCATGCAGTCACTCACTCACTCCCCTCTCTTTCTTCCCCCCGCTCCCAGGTGGATGGGGAGGAGAATCAAAAGAATGCAACTCCCACAGGTTGAGATAAGAACAGCTTAGTAACTAAAGTATAACACAAATCACTACTGCTACCACCAATAACAATAATGACAAGGCAAATACAAGGGAAGAATACAATAGCTCACCCCTTCTAATGCAAAGCCTGACCATTCACTTCCCCCTCCTTCTTCCCCCCCCACTCTGAGGTGGGGGGGGAACTGGGAGAAGAATCAAAAGAATGCAACTCCCACGGGTTGAGATAAAAACAGTCCAGTAACTAAGGTATAACACAAACCACCGCTGCCACCACCACCACCACCAATGACCAGGGAAATACAGGGAAAGAGGATACAATTGCTCACCACTCGATGACCGAGCTGTGAACTGAACTCTTCCGGGTTCGTGCCCCCAGTTTTACATCCTGGGCATGACGTGCTGTGGCATGGAATAGCTCTTTGGCTAGTTTGGGTCAGGTGTCCTGTCTCTGCTTCCTCCCGGCTTCTCCTCCTCCCTGGCAGAGCATGAAACTCAGAAAGCCCTTGGTCAGGCCAAAACATTCTAAGCCATAACTATAAACATCGGTGTTATCAGTGCTGTTCCCAGACCGAAAGTTGAAAACACAGCACTACACCAGCTACTACGAAGGAGAAAAATGACTGCTGCTGCTGAACCCATGACAGTTGGTTACTCTGGCACTTGACATAGTGCACAGATTAGAGTCTACTCTTGAGTTGCTGCTTGCGTGGGATTACTGTTCAGTCTGGACTCTCAGTATCCTAAGCCTCTTTCTGATTTTTTTTTAATTGGATATGTCAGAAAGATTTAATAGCACTGATGTCCAAAGGGGATTTTCTTGCAAAACCAGGCCTGAACTTCTGAGTGTTTCTAACTGTCTTAAATTCAAACAATTTCTCAAGTTCCTTTAGGAAGCATACGGTTCCAGTGTGAGGTAATTGTTTTCCATCTGGACACTGTCTGCTGGTGGTATTTGCTGTAGTAATAAGTAAATAAATGAAAGAGTCAAATAAATGAACACACATCTGTAAATAATTTATTTGCTGATTGATGGGTGGTAAATAAACTCTAGCTTCTTTCTTTGGCTAGATTAACAATCAAAATTGTGGAATGAGATATACACCAGCATGCAAAAGTCTGAAGTTCAAAGGTAGAATATGAGAAAGCCTCTAGGGACACCCAGAAACACCAAAGAAGTGGCAGACAAATTCCAGTTAATGCTGCCTCTGACCTGAGGAAACCCCTAGCCGAAACACTTTAAAGCATGCTAAAGCCTTTCTTGAAATCCTGCTCTGGTTGTCTATCTGACCTCTGTTTTGATCAGCTTTCTGTAGCCAGTCTTTCAAGGAGAAGAGTGATATGGAGACCCAGAAGAAGTTCACTTTTAAAAATGATGATTCTGTCAAAGACAGACAGGAATAAACAAATCAGAGATGGAAGAAAGCATGAAAAGAGGCTGTGGTTGTGGCTCTGTGGAGACTTGCCAGACTCAACTCAGTGTTTTCACTTGTTCAAGGTGATATTTTTCCTTTCCCTTCTTTGCCCATGTGAGCTCTCAGCAAGGCAGAAATTATCACATGAACCTTCTTATTAGTCTTATTAATATGCACTTTCACATTAAGTTGAATGTGTCTTCTGAGTAAGTTAATCTATTTATTGTTAAGGTTCAATATAAAAAAAGGGGACTATCAGAATTGTGTGAATGGGCAGCCTTGTATCCTCCAAATGCTTCAAGCCCATCTTTGGAGCACTTGCAGGGAATTAGGGAAAATGCCTGTGAAAAATGACTTTTTAGCTTGAGCATTTGTACACTTACTGAACTGAATTTCAAACAGGACTCATTCAAATGTCAGACTCTTGCAATTAAAAACTATGCTTGGCTAGCTACTTAGTTATTACACACTTTATGGTGTGAGCTGCAAATTAGCTACTCAAAGTCCGCAGTTCAAAGGATTTGCAGGCCTAGAATTATTCACTGAACAAGATTGTGAATAATTTCAAATAATGAATAAATTCAATATACTTTTTGTTCTGTCCATGCATAGCCTCTGAAGAGGGAGAGAATAAAAAGAGGAAATCAATCAGATAAATTATTCATCGAGAATTATTTGTTCAGCTCTAATGCTTATGTACTTAGACAATATTTTCATTGGAACAGACTCTGAAGAGCTCTTCAGACTGCATATATCTCAGCCACAATTCATCTGTAAAAGGTTTTGAGATTCTTGTTAAATGCAGATGCCTAAACCTAGTTGTAGGCAGTAGGATTTATCTGATTTCATATCCAAGTTTTTGACTAAGTTAAGCTACTCCAAGAATTACTTAACAAGAATTGTTTTGTGGAAGAATTTCTTTGTCCTTGCTGTTTCTTGTTTGGAAACAACCTTAAGTGATCATCCCAGCTCTGCTTGCTGCTGTCTGTGTCTGATTTGGCTATTATCAGTCCAGTGTGGCAGCCTACATGTTTCCTTTCAGGAATTAATCCTTTTCATCATGTAGTTAAGGAAGATCATGATCAGTAAATCTACCCCTATTGTGAAGAGCTACCTTTCTGTACTAATTGTTGTTATTGGAAAGGAAACTAAGATCAAGGAGTTCAGTGACACATACTGCTCAGATTAACATACTAAGCACCAAATACAGTTCTCCCTAAAACATGTTTTGGTTGTTAAAATAGCTTGCCACAACAGTAACAGACTCTGCTATTTGTCTGCTACTCAGTCAATGCTCTATCTCTTAAAAAACAGGCTGAGTCTGGAAGGGGATGTATTTTTCCTGTTTAGGGTAACCACACCTCTTTTAATATGAGTATCGTTATTGCTCCACTGGGTCAGTGAGACCATGCAGCCTCTGTTCCATCTAAATACAATGAGAGAATAGCGAACAAACTAATGGATCTTGGGCACTGAAAAGGGAAGAGCATTAGATAATGTAGAACAGATATTTGCTCTCATGCTAATGACTTTTTAAGTAACCAAGAAGTTTTGTTGTTCTTCCTTCTGTCAAGAAGTATTCTCTTGCATTTTGCTTTATTTCTGGAAGCCAAAGAGTTGTCTGTCCAAAGGAACAATTCAGGTAACTGTTAAATAATGAAATAAATGAATGAAGTAAAGCTTCTTCTTACAAGAAAATAAGATAGAAGTTCTGTCCTGTATATGACATTCTTGTTAAATCCTTGCTGATTGGGAGCTGGAAAGTTATGTTGGCCTTAGCTCTGCTGTTGACCTACCACTGGCCATTGGTCAAATCACTTAAGTTCTTTTTATACTATCACGAGATGTTATGTTAACATTTTTCACTTATGTTGATATAAGAATTTGGGAGAAGGATTATCTTTTATTTCATAATGTAAGAGTTTAACACAGTAGGGGCATAATCTCGATTGGGGTCTCAATGTGGTACTATAATAGACTTAATAAATAATACTTGACAGCAATCTGAAGATGGAGGTATGGAAGGAAATGAGGCATAACTTTTGAATAACCGTTAATTCAAATATCAGAGATGCAAAGGAAATCACAAGGTAAAGTCAAACTTTGTTTCTCAGAGCAATTCCATGATCTATGTGACGACAACAAATGCAGTAAAGCATATCTCCATGGTTCTTCAGACTAAAATGCATGATGTAAAGATCTTTTTCCATGAAGTCAGTAGTCCAATTATCACTTCTTGTCACGTTTTGCCACTTTCAAAGTTTCTTTATTTGATGACCTTTTATATTGCTTAAGTTACCTGTTGGCTCCTTATGAATCTTCATTTCATGAACAACCTGCTTGCAATCCAAACAGATTGCCTGGTCAATATATTATGAAATCAATTCTTATTTGGTTGAGAATATTTAGAAAAAATTATTTTTTTAATACTTTATTTTCCTATTGTTTCTTTCTACTATTGGTGCCATTCAGCGTACTATGTTGATTTCTTTTATTCCATTAAAAGAAAAAAAACAAACCCAACCTAGATTTGCAAAAGTTGAAAAAATGGAGAAACAAACTTTTAAATTGTGTGATTTCCTGCAAACTGAAAAGGGGTGAGTTTCCTATTAAATATACAGTAAAATGTCTTTTTTTTTTTTTTTTTAATAAAACTGCACATCTGATAGCACTAATATTATTGTGAGGTCATTGAGGGGACCTGTATCTGTTTCAGTATAGTTGGCAAAACTGTAGTCATGTCCGTTCAACAAGCACTAGGTCATGTTAATAAGTAATAAACTGCACTCAGGTATACAAGGATTTTAAATGAAATCAGATGTAAAGTTCTCCAACTGTCCATCAGGCATTTAACAAACACTTTTTTCCTTCTTGTTCTTGCCAGAGCGTTTTCCACTTTTTGCATTTCTACCATTTTCCAAATGACAAATTGGAAGTGTAGACAGCTCCATGACTGATGCATGGGAATGCTCTGGTTTAGTCTGCACACATGGTGTGTGACTGTTTCACTCTGCTTCACTGAGGCTATTTTAGTGTGCCATCTAGGAAAAAGAAAAAAGGCAAGCACAAGATAACACACGACACTTTAAACTAGAACAGGTCAATTAAAAAAACTTACTAAGATGCAATTAAAGCTCTGTAGTTGCTGCATACAGTATTCAGCAGAGAGCTGGTATGCTTGAACGGGTCTTTCTTCTCTTTCCCTTGGTATCACTTACTGTAAGTGCCTGAGGAACACCATGAGCAGCCAACAGCTTCAAAAATACTTGAACGAATTTGATTAATTTTGCCAAGTGTTGCAAATGCCTGAGTTTTCCAATCAGCTTTTTGTTACTGTGTAGTTTTGTCAACAGATAAGCTGTTTAACAGATTGATTTTAGTTTAGTAATGGTCTGTAGGGTGAGAGAACAGGCCATTTGCTGGGGGACCCATGCTGGAGGATGAGGTGAGCTTAGAGCTGTGTGTGTCTCACCTTGGAGAAGTGCATAACATTTGCACTGTTGCCAGCCTTGTAGCTACCCTTGACCTCTCTGTCTTGCCAACAGATTGTTACTGCTTCTGTTATCAGGGGGTGTCTGTGTCTGAAGAAGAGATTTCAGGAGAATGACCGCAAATGACCTAGTTCCATTGCGTACACTTGGCTGATGTCAAACATGACTTCTGTTGGATCTGGGTCCTCAAATGGAAGTTGTTTGTGTTTTTACTTCTTGTTGTTGATATCTGGGGTGGAATTAATGTTTTGCCTGAATCAGACACACTGGTTGATGACACAAAATTAAGATCTCTGGTGATGTTCCAATTCTAATCACTCATTCAAAGTATTGTTAAGAAAGTTTAAAATATAGCTTATGATTGCTGTACTCAATTATTTGCTTTAAAATTATATTCCAGCTGCTAAGACGCCATTGAAACTTTGAAAAATGTTCTTTGTTTGTGGCCCTGCAAGAATGTTTTTATACTAGAATTAGATATTTTCTGAGAAAAGATTATGAAGGTATTTGGGAGATTAATGAAAAAGAAGGCTATTTATATTTTCACATTTTTGCAGTTTGGTCAATGTAGGTGAAGCTTGTTTATAATCAACTGAAAGAAGAAATCCAATATTACGCAGAGCAAATCCTCAAGGAACAAAATTCAGGAAACAAAACCCACCCTTACTTTAAATTAAAATGCAAAAAAGGTCAAAAGTTGTTTGTCAGAGACTCAGGAAAAAGACAACAAAAATGTATTTTTAAATCTACCTTGGGAAATTAATACTGAGGTAATTTTCAGGCTCGGGTTAGAAACATAGCACTTTGTCATTTTAGAATAAACACCAAAAACAGATGCCACAATTTCATAAAATAAACATGCAGGGAAAGGGTAACACAGACATTAGCAGCAAACTGAGACAGTAGCCAATACAGTATGATGAGAAGAAATACTCAGTATGGTGCGATGTGCGATAGAAGCCATTAGCCATATGGTACAGTGTGAAGAGGGCCTCTGTGACTAAGTAACAGTTGTATGTTATGTGGTTTATAAAATAATTATGCAATGGCAAGCAACTCTTTTATAATTATTGGCAGTTTCAAAATATTTCTGCTAACCTGGAGGCATTTACTCAGTTGATGGATGCAGGCAGTCTGCTTCCTGTGTCTCTGTGTTTGTAGATTGTGTAGTGTATCATCCTACTAAAGGCACTGACCATTTTAGACATGGTCGCTAGAGGCTGTATTTGTTTCTCTTTTTCTGAAATGCCAGGGAATATCCACGTAATACATCATGGCTTCCTTGGACACCTGCCAAGGAAGGACCCAGTCGCTACCTTTCCGTGATTCACTGGCACACTGTTACCCTTCCTTTATTCATTGCATCTCTAAAAATTGAAAGTGTATCACTGGAAGACCTTAGTCCTCTGCCACTCTGGATGGCATAAGGGAATGATAATTTCAGCAGATTCCTAGGTTTTAGATTTTTTATATTTTTTTTTCAGGCTTATATGAGAGTCTACAAAACTACCAGCAACTGAAGAACATAAAACAAATATCCTTAGCTTAAACAGCAAGAAGACAGCACTAATTTCCTTTTCCTTTTCTACTGCAGCTCAAGCAAGCATATGGAAGACAAGTGCCTGTTAGATATTTGTAAAGTGCATCTCTTTTGCTTTGAAATGGGAGTAAAGTAATAAAGAAATTAGGTTTTGGGGAACCTTTTCAGCTGCAAAATCTGATAGTAAGTGAGACTTGGCATGCAGATTAGCTAATGGTGCCCACCTCCTGGCTACTCAGCTCCAGCATAGAAAGGTGAGAGGTTATGTAAATCCTCCATGTCCTATGACCCTTCGATACATAAAGCAACTGAATGGGAGCACGGTTGGGACATGGGACTGAACAGCACCAGCTGGGACATCAAACCTAATCCCCAGAAGTGAAGCATAGATGCGCATCTTGAAGAGGTCCACAAAACATCTCTTCCTATCCCTTTGACACATGCTGCAGGCCACAAAGCACTTCCCAGCTTCCCCCAGTAAACTTTAGATCTACCGTAAAAGACCAAAAGCCCCAATTGTAAAATATGACAGGAAGAGCACAGGAGAGATCAAGGGCATTTCCAGTATAATGGTCTTTGAACATCCTCTGTCTGTCACACCCACATGGGTCAGCTCTTGCTCAGTCCTGGAGACAGTACAGATCAAACATGCTTTTTATTATATGCATCTGGTATATTGCTGTGAGTGCTCTAGAATAGCACATGTATAATTTCATTGTAGTAGGTAAGTCTGCCATCTAGGATTTCACTTTTGGAGTGGTTACTCAATGTTTTCATAGTGCAGATAGGTGATGCGAGCTGTAACTATTGAACTAGCCTCATAACAAGGACATGTCATTAGAAATCATAGAAACTAAATCTGCTATCTGTGAAGCTTCTGAGAATACTACAGTGCACTAAACTAAACATTTGGCCTATATGGAAACAATGCAGGTATAATTTTTTTGCTCTGACTGAAAACATTTTCAAAGACTACAATCCAATGATGTGCCATCGATCACATTTTAAAAACTTAGAACGAATGTGTTGTTAAAAACAATGCAAGGATATACATAGGAAATTGTAATACACAGAATATCACACACATACATATATATGTGTATATACATACTTTTTCGTTTGAGAAAAAAGTGATTGTTCATCGATAAAAGCAGCTGGTATGACTGCTGAACCAGTTATTTTATTTTATCTGGTTATTACTAGTGAAGATACCACTTTCATTTTTGCCTGGCATTTGTAGTGTAAATGAGGAGCAACCTATCGTAAAATGATGCTACTGAGATCAAAGGAAGCAATTCTTACTACCAAGCTAAAATCATTCTGGGGAAATGTTTTTGATTATGGTTAATGATGTAATCAAGCCAGTAAACTGCCTAGAAGTTGGAGTTGCAGCAGGCGTACAGCCTGCCCATTACAAAGCATCTAATCGACAATAATACAGAGGGAAAAAAAGGTGTGATGTAGCAAACAAGATGCCAGTTACATGTTTACTCTAATGGCACACAAAACTGGACAGGTTTGATTAGAATACTTATGCCTATCTTCTTAAGAGGAGAATACTGAACGGCTGAGGGTTTAGCACAGAAAAATCTCAAAAACCCAAAGGTGGAGAGCAAAACCAGAAAAGGTAATTTTTAACATCTTTGATTTCATTCTTTAAAGACCAATTACTTTCCTGTCCCCTGTGGGAGAAAAACATTCTTCTTCTTAATAGCAGAATCATTCTAAGACTTCTATGATTCATTTTATATTTAGCAGATTACAGTTTTGGAGTCATCAGTAGGAGAGAACCCAGCAAACTGACAGACCTGAAATCATGTCTTTTGATTGTAATTGACGGGGAAAGCGTTTAAGGTAAAGAAAAAAAATATTTTATTCATCTTTGATTACACTGTGATGTGATTTGGTGACATAATACAGCTGTGAACTGAAGCAAGAAAGGCAATAATTCCTACTTGAGGCTTTGACATGATGTAGCCCTTTAGTCTTCTTCAAACCAATGCCTCTAGCTACAATAGTCCTCTTGATGGAGTCTAGACAAATAGATATACAGACTGTTACAATTTAAAAGGCAAACAGGTTTAAAATAACATTTGTCTAGGCCATGTATTTTTGTATTAAATGTCTAAGCTGATAAACATTTTTCTTTATCAAAATTAAATTTAGATAATCTGTTAAAATTATACCTTGGATAAAAACTAATCCCTTCAGAAGTGTCTAAAAAGTAATATGAAAAGAAACTAGTTTTCTACACCTACAAAACAATTGAATCAGAAGCACCTACTAGAAGTCAAAGGTGCATTTATCTAATTCACATGCAGAGGCTTTATTTTAAGTACTATATATGCCTTGTAGATATCTTAACATTCTTACTTTTTTCTTTGTATTTCTCAAAATTTCACTTTAATATTCTTAACAATTTATTGTATCAGGATCTTCAAAAGGACTTAGCAGCTGGTTTACAAAACCCTTGGGCATCTGTAAGAGTTCAAACTTTCTGTCAGGAATAATATTAAAAAAATATAAAAAGAAAGATAGTACAATAAAAATTTAATAACCAAATTTTAGCTACCATAGGTGTGTAATTTCAGATAGCCTCTCTGTGTGCTCCTGAAGAGTGAGCCTGGCTTACATCAGTTACCTAACTTGGATTAACTTGGTGGGCTTAGACTGGGCATCCAAAGTGATATTCGAGAAGTCCCATGAACCCAGTTATTATGAAGTTTTTCAGAATGAAATTCCAGGAAGTTTAAAATGTCTTGCTCCTTACTGAAATATTTCCTTACAGCTAAAAGGTGTGGGTAATAATTAAGAGATCGTGCATTTAATCATTACAAAATGTGTTGCTCAATTCCAAAAGGAAAGTGCCTTTTCATGATCATGATCAATTCTTGCTAATGATTGGGTTCCCTCTAGCACACTGGGTTTTTAGACATCGGCAGTTAAGTTATGGGAATAAAGAAAATGTTAAAAAATTCTGTCACATCTTCAGGATGTGTATTACAGACAGTTGAAAGACAAGTGATTTGGTAGTCTTCACAAATACTTTCTAATGAAACTGCAAATTCAGTAGCTCCCACAGAATCTAATATTTTTTATTCATGCCACTTTACAATTGTTTTTTAAAAGCTATTTTTCTAAAATACTTTGCAAAAGCCTTTCTGTTGTCTAGTTTGAGCTACTATGTAAAACTAACATAAAGCATATATACAAAAGAATCGTGTTATAAGAAGAAAAAACAAAGTTTGTCATCAAAGTTAATCATCATCTTAATTTCTTTTTGAATCTGTAATGAACTTTTCTGTATCACTGTTCTTTTCCTTTTTGCAGTTATATGCAGAAAAATAACAGTTTCATAGAAGAGTTTCAGTTGCATAGAAGAGCGTCATCACACAGTAGTACCAGCTGAGCTGTCTTCCCTAATCTCTTCCTTTTATAATCGTCACTATGTCTAAACCACAGTGACCAGTTCTGTAAATAAAATCATTCAGACTCCCTGCTCTATCTAGATGAATTGCTAAAGATTTTAAAGTTAATTCAAATAGTGATGATGAAACTAAACAAGTACCAGTAACTCAGACATAATCCATCAAAAAACAACTGGATACTGTTAGGAATTGTACCTAGACATTAATTGTTCCATGTCTGATGGCCCAGTCAAATAAAATGCTGATATCTTTCCAGGTGTTTTCTTCTCTGCTGCAGAATGTTCAAACTTCAGATGTATGATACTGTTAAGGCATCTGGAAAAAAAAAAAAAAGAAAAAAGCAACTAACCTAGTTAGAAAGCTTCAGATGAGCTGAAAACTGTCATCATAACAACAAACGTGTAATGATCCACCAAATTTAATCACAGTATTTAAGAATTATTAAAAGCAGGGTAATACCTGCATTGTGGAATGAACCCTTTAATGATCCCAGGTCTAGAAAAGGTAATTTAGTACAAAGGCTTGAATCTCTACTTAGCTCTTCTACATTCAAATTTAGAATTACCCATCCACCAGGATGATTGTCTGTGGAGTACACTGCTTGAGTTTGTTCTAGTCTTGAATAATTGCCAGTGTGCCATATGAACAATATTCATGGCCTGCAAAACATTAGGAGGACAGGAAACTCTTTATCTATCCTGTTATGGAAATCAAATAAGCTGTTTGGTCACTGATATTACAGTTTCAAAATTCAGAACCAAGTCCTTGTGGGAGTGGACTACAGGCTTGATACGAGTGTTATGACAATGAAAAAAAAAAATCTAATAGTAGCATTTAATGACCGATACAGACTTTTTTATATTCACAAAGACCTGCATGATAATATATCTTGCAATGCTACACTCTAGCTATTGTTATGAATAGGCTTGGAGATTCCAGTTAGCACTCATGAAGGAAATTCCACTCAAAATGAGGTATATCTTACTTTACTAATGCTATTGCAACATTTAGCAATTATATATAAAAGTAAGAAATACTGATTAAACTACATTAGCATAATTATCTCTTGCATTTTTCACAGTCCATTTTTTATTTTATTTGCAGTACAAAGAAAAAATTCCCTAAAAAAAAATTTCAGATGAAATTTATAAAGTTATAGTTAAAGAAACATTATCCCTAAAATTACCATTTGAATGATAAGCAATTTTGGGAGTAATTATAGTGCACACTCTACATTCAATGCATTCTGATATATGGATAATTACTCCTGGTAATATGCGTTAGTTAGATTTTATAACAACAATAACAATTTATTGCAAAATTAATTCCTTGGCACAATTTAACATTTATTGATGTGAAGTCAAAGTGAATTGATTTTATTGCAGACCACTTGTGATACGCTTTCCCTATGCTCCTGCCCTAATTGGTTATTATAGGTCATTTTGGTATTTAGTTTTAAAAATAAATTAATTTGGTACCAAGGTGCATTTAGTAAAATGGCAAGATATTTACAGCTCATGTGGTTTTATTTAAATAAAAAATGGTAAGGTAATGCAATCATCTTTGGTTATAAAGTGATGGGTGAATTGAAAACATTTCTGAATCAGGTCAATGGTAGTGATGATTAGTGCATTGTTAATCAAGTTGCTGAGATTGCTATCAAAAGCTTTATCTCTTTCACTAAGACTGGTGAGAGGATCATGAATATTAAAGAGATTCAAATAGATCTGCACTCATGTAGTATGGAGCACTACAAATGAAAAGACTAAATGAACCCAGACTGTGACTTTATGCACTGATATATCTCTTAACTAAAGAGGAATGCCTAATCCATTTCTATACTTGTATTAGGCTACATACATTGGAAGCATACAAAGAGAAAGTATTTCACGTACCATATTCATTTTATGGGCTAAGTACTTATTTACCACCCTATCAATGAGAATTAAAAATAGCTGTGAGAAAGGTTGTTTTTTTTTTTTTTTTTTTTTTTTTTTTGTAGAAACTATAGCTACTATAGACAAAATTTTAATTTCTACAACATCAGTAAAAATCCAGGATAGTGCACTTGAAATCAGCAGCCTCATCTCAATTACACTGCTCTTATTTTACGCCGATTTACCCAAAATTAAGATTTAGTCCAGTGTATAGTTTAATTATATGTCTGCAATGCACACTCATTTTAAATCTTAGAGAAGATATAACAAATAATGTATGTAATCACAAATGGATGGTGAAAATGTGTGGCCAGTGGAGGCCTGAAACCCGCAAACATGCAGGTATGTGCTTAACTGTGTGCTCCTGAGAAACATCATGGAAGTTCAGGTGGATTGATCACGGAGACAAGGCTAAGTAGATTTAGTTTTGCAGGTTCAAAGCCTTCACTAAAAGTAGTTCTTCATAATAAAATATATTCTTCAAAATAAAATATAAAGAACAAAAATCCCAGATGGACAAAACAGAAGGAACCAAAATCCAACTTCATGATTATGCCTAATTCACAGCTAATATGTTAGAAAGGAGTTAAAATGGTAGCTGTCTTGCCATGGCAAGATACTGATTCTAGACTGAGTTCTTTTAAAACTGGCTTAAGTAAGTGTTAAGGGTATTTAATTTTATATATTTGTAGAGACTTTAGAGATACCATTGCATTACAGAAGTCTGTAGTGTAAATGCATCTCGATTTGTCTCAGATGTGCTTCTTTTCATGACTGCTACCTATAATAGGTAAATCCTGATAAAAGTACTTTACAGAAAAGACATGTATGTAAGGGTCGGTGAAGTAGTAGCAATGCAGTCTTAGTTATCTTGGTAGCTTTCTCTGCTGTTTTGTCAATGCACTGTGGCCATTGGTTAAAACACTGTTTCTGGTAATATATAGTTTAAATGATTTACATAGAATTTACTAAACTTTTACTAATGGAAGCAGCAGAAATACTGAAACTTTAAAGGTTCTTGCAGATAATCCTTGTTTTGGACATACACCATGAAGACCAAACTGTTTTGGAGTGGATGAGTATATACAGACAAATTATATGTAGTGAGTGTGTGATTATATTCAAAATCATACAGTACTACACTAGTGGGGACTAATAAACAGCATAATAAGCCTATTACTTTTCCTTTGTATTTCACATTCAACCGTGGTTTCCTTTGCGTAGGGTGTAAGAAATAAAATATATGGAACAGGAAATACCAGATGACAGCTTCTGAATCTGAAAATTTATCTGAGAGAAAAAAGCATGAAAAAGTTCACTAACCAAAGCTAGTCTGTTAATTTATGTAGACCACCCTGAGCACACTGCAAGATGGAGACCACCAAAGTCTCTTGTTACAGTTAAACTACAGTGAGACAGTCCCTTAGCCATCCTTGCCTCACTCCTGTTTAGTCTCTTCCCAGCACAGAAGCATGCCATTAATTACCTCTCTGCCTTCTGTAGCAGTTTTGCCACACTCAGACATTGTGCTGTGTAAACACATTCCGGAGTCTAAAAGTAAACATGTTAAAAAGCCCCATAGCTCTCTCATAATCTCCTTGACATCAGGATTTTTTACATTTTATTCTGAGGGAAGACCATATTAAGGAAGGTGATTTTATACTTTGATCTGGAAAAACTGGAATTCCCAGAAGAGTTCATGTCTTTGAGGAAGGAGATACATCACTGTGGGTGAGTGGTCAGGAGAGATTTATCTTCCATAGTCCTAACTCCATTTTTTATCTTTGAGTCTAGAAAGCTCAGTGGACTGGAGATCTCCTGGGATGTCATCCATGGTAGCTTAGCCTATTCTGATGGTTGGCTTTGACGATGAGGAGTAAGGCCCTTACTATAACCAGATATTCAATGAAGAGGCAGGCAGACATCATGGTAGATTGCCTTATTAAGTGAGCTTCTGCATTTTAAGCAGCTGGAACTCTTCAGGTAACCTCTTCATTGGCAAAGCTGGTGTCACACCAGAGCCTTCAATGAATTTGCCCTTATGTTTGCCATGGCTGGAGGTAGACCAAAGCACGTAAACTTCCTTTCCATAAATTTGAATTCTGGATCTGCTGATACGCTTACCACATCCAGCTGGGCCTCGTTCATCTTCATTGCCTCTCTGTCACCTAGGAGACTCAGCTGTAATTGTGGCAAAATTGTGTCACCGTGCACCTGAACCTTGAAAAAAACCATATACTTAAAAATGAATCAATTAAAAGATGAAAATAAAATGCAAAAAGTTTTGTACACTGTCGTGGTTTAAGCCATAAATAACGCAGCCCGCTCACTCACTCCCCCCTCTTTCTTCCCCCTCCACTCCAAGGGGGGCGGAATGGGAAGAAGAATCGAAAGAATGTAACTCCCAGGGGCTGGGATAAGAACAGTCCAATAACTAAAGTATAACACAAACCACTGCTGATACCACCAATAATAATAATGATAAGGGGAATAAAAGGGAAGAGGATACAACCACTCACCACCTGATGACCAAGCCGTGAACTGAACTCTTCCAGGTTCCTGCTCCTAGTTTTTCCATCCTGGGCATGACGTATCATGGTATGGAATACCTCTTTGGTCAGTTTGGGTCAGGTGTCCTGTTTCTGCTTCCTCCTGGCTTCCCCTCCTCCCTGGCAGAGCATGAGGCTCAGAAAGTCCTTGGTCAGACCAAAGCATTACCAAGCAGTAACTGAAAACGCTGGTGTTATCAGCGCTGTTCCCAGACCGAAAGTCAAAGACACAGCACTGCACCAGCTACTATGAAGGAGAAAAATGACTGCTGCTGCTGAGCCCATGACATACACATAAGATGCATTTCAGGGAGTGATACAAATTTACTACACAATAAAAAGCAGACACAAATGCAGCTTTAACACCTGGGATCAAACTTTTTCCATCCTTACTGCTGGCTGTTAGCTAGCTGTCAACTGACTAAAGTCAGTCAGTCTCTCTGTCTTGCATCATCTTTGTTAATAGGAAATACTACGGCAACAGTCCATGTAACTGCATGTGGGGAACTAGTGCTTAGCACTACTGTAAAGATAATAAAATATATATATATATATATATATATATATATATATATATATATATATATATATATATATATATATATATATGTAAAAATAAAAATTTGGGCCTGATTTATCCTGGCTCTTACTCAACTTAAATCCAGGTGAACTTTGCTAAAGATGGCAGGATTAAAGCAGCGTGCATGAACGGGAGAAATAATGTCCCAAGTCTAGAACATGCTAAATTAACATTTATGTGCTATTCTGCCTGAAGAACACTTCTGGCTCCTAAGTGCTAAGGTATTTGAAGTCTTATTGCAAATCCACAGAGCAAGGCATAGCTTGCATCTAATCAAAGAGTGCAAATAGTTGCTGAATACAGAAGCAGCAATATGCAAGGGAAACAGGGAAGGAGGGAGCCTTTATGATAGTTCCTCAAGGCAGCCGTGACAATCTTGGGTGTTTCTGGTTAGAGCTGTGTTTTAGTGTATCATTATTTTAAATCAGCATATTTCATATATCTGAGTAGGAAAAAGCTTAAAAACCCCTCTCTGTCCTGCAGAAGATCCTTAAAAGATGAAGAACGAAACACTCCTAAATCTAAACTGAGAGGGATTATTAGTAGAAATAATGAAAGAAAAATGAAAGAGTGGCTAGAAAATCTTGATAATGCTGGATCAGCTCTGTATCTATGCATTAATACATGCAACTGTTTGAAGTTTGTAAGAAAATAAAAATTCTGTAGTTATGCTTAGTATACAGATCATTAAAGATGTCTGAAGGAAGAGTGTTACCTTTGCCAATGATATTCCCTCCTTCTACCCATAAAATAAAGGGCTTAAGAAAAAAAGAAAAAAAAAAAAAAGTCTAAGTCCACCAGCAAGGTCATAGAATTAAACCCAAATTATTCTACCACTCTCAAAGCAATGCCCAGTGTTGCTAAATAAAGCATTTCACAAGATGTTGCACAATAATAATTTTATTTTGTAACTGAGCAAATTTGGACTAAAGGTATAAACTGGCATAGAATAACAAAACTCCATGGAAGGAATGGAACTTAAGTGATTGATATTGAGAGCTGAAGTTATATATTTACTTTTTCAAATTGCATATTGCTTGAATTAATCAGTTTCATTCAGGTTCTCAAGGACCAACTTCTAGTTACAGTGAAGAAGTCTGACTTTTTTATTTTTTCATGAAGAAGCAAATGGCATAACTAAAGAAACAAACAGCATAACTAAGGAAATTAGTTATAGTTTCTGCTCTTTAATTTCAGAGAGAGCACTTTCAGAAGAATCAGCCTTATGAAGGTGAAAGATTGGAGGTGTTAAATGGTACTGCCAAACTTCAGTTTATGCTTTTTTAATGATATATTACTACTCAAAAGACAAAAAACACATGTGAAAACCCTCAGATTCAGTCGCATATGCTAGTGGATCTTACTGAAAAGAGGTGTATGTCCAACACTGTAGCAAGACAAATGATTTTTAATAGTTCTTTGGGATGGAAACATCAAGAAATTCTTGTAGATAATGTAGTTCTCATCCAGTGCTTTAAATAAGCATTTAACAAGTTCAGGGCTTTATATAACCTAGGATTTGGCCAAGTCATTGTCCTCTAAGAAATGAACGACAGATTTATTCCAGTTCAATATAAATGCTTTTCTAGCTGCATCAAAAGGAAGGGAATTTTTTAATTTGAAAGGAATTTTCAAAGAATAATCTTAAGTATGACGCAGTGTCAAAGGAAGCATGGCATTTTATTGTCCACTGTTCAAAGGTTAGCAAGGCCATAAAAAATTGGTTTTGTCTGATGTTTAAGCCTGCAGTTTGTGAGTTAACTTCAAGGCTGACAGAGTTGTGGGTCCCCCTGAGCCAAATTGGATCATTTAGCAATAAAGCAGCATTTGCTGAAATTCCATTACTTGCTTTGGGCATCACCATTTTATTACTATTTTCCCTCTGGTTTTTTTTTTTTTGTTTGTTTGTTTGGTTTTTTTTTTGTTAACACAGTTCAGTATTTATTCATCATTATCCATATTTATAAGCATCACACTGTGGTCTTGTTCCTTTTATCCATGTACAGCTTTTTTTCCCCAATACTTCTAGCATGTTCTTCAGAGGAGTTACTGTAAGTACATCTTTCATGGAGAAGGCCTTCCAAGGTCTGTCTGCCTGTCCCAGCTTTGTGAAGGAGGTCAAGAAGCTCTTAAGCAGCTTTCTCTTCTTTCACTCTAAAACTGTCTTTCCTGTATGTTTTGTATGTATGAGTCCATTGCCTATGCTCTTCTGATGGCTTCAGGAGAACAATGAAATATGAAAGAGACAACAGTAAATAGGTGGAAACTACATCTACTTCTAACAAATCTTCTAACATGACAGCTAATGCTGACAAGACATCTTGTAAAGCAGCAAGCAGCAGCATTCCCCTCTGACTCCCATCTATGCTGCAACCCTGCTATGGAGCAGACAGTAGAGAATTTTCATTCCTAGAGATCTGCAAATGGTCTTTATAGAACATTTTTTGTTCCTTGCCAGCCTTGTTTTGCATGAAGAAACCAGGCAGCCTGTAGATATGCAAGAACTGGAGCCAGCAGACAGGAAACAACAGCCTGACATAAGGGAAAGCATTATCTCTGCCATTATGGACAAAACAGGTGTAATGGCATTGCTGACAAGTGAAAAAATACCATGATAGCTATCCTCAACACTAAACCAGTTAATAATAAATAAGCAAAGAAAAAGAAAATTTGAGCCTGTATTGAAATTCTGTGGAACAGCACAATGAAATTATTCCTCTTAGTTGCAATTCTGCTTGTGAAAGCAGTCAAGCCCCCTATAAAGGGTGTTCTTTTTTGCAAGCAAAGGCTATGACATTTCCTCCTTGATAATGAAAATCCACTGCTCTTCTTTGCCTTTTTTTTTTTTTTTTCCCTGTCAAAGCATGATTGGCCTGTGTATTGCATGCAAAACCAGGATTAAGCCTTTGGGCAATTATTTCCTTTAGCAGATGATGTCATTTCATCAATAGCTATTTCTTGACCATCAACAAAGTGAATAGTTTACTTTGGACTTCTTAGTTCAAAAGCATGCTTAGAACTGAGGGCTTTTTGCTTTTATTTGATTTGGATTTTTTTTTCCCCCACAGCACTGGCGATACTTTAAAAAGTCTGTTTAATCCATTCTGTCAGCAGCCTCATGAGTTGATGTCTCTGCTTTAGGCTTGTGTTGATTCTTTGGCCAAACCTTAAAGCTTCATGGTTTTTGATACAGCACTGAAACAGAAGCTTTGATGCTTGTGAATGCTGACTGCATGAAGTAAATAATGCGAGAAGGGTTTAAATGTCTTCATTTTTTATTAAGCCTTCCAATCACATATAAAACTGAAACGAAAGAAAAGTCACATGAGGAGGAAATAAAATCCTATAAACTGAGAATATACTTAATGTTTTTAATCCCCATATCACACATCCAGAGTCTGTTTCCAGTCCATGGGAATAGTTATCCTGATGTTCATACCTCACTATTTTTAAAAAATAAAATATTTCTATGGCAATCAGTCTGCTATCTGGGGATACACATGCACTTTTTACTGTAAAGAGGTGGACATTGCAAAAACTGAATACTAAGTTTATGGAGAGGGAGATAAAAACACTATGCTCATACTTCATGGTTAATACAGTTCAGTTTGGAAAGACTTAATATTTTAGGAAGCCTTAATGTTCCTCCACATCAGGAGGTATATTTTTGCCTTAATCCATGTAGTTGACATGGCAAAGGACATAACTGAAGATGAGATTCAGAGTGGGATGAATTATTTAGAAAGGAGCAAGATTATTATGACATACAATGACAAAAGTATTTAAAAAACCTCACATAAGAAACCTTTTTTTTCGCAAGTTGTTCTGTTCAGGCTACTGGGGTCTCATATGAACAGCCTCCATGTCTTCAGACTGGATAAATCTTGGATAACATCTCTGGCAAGTGCAAGACTAAATGAGTAGCCCAAACTTTTCCTCTTAGGGAGTAAAAAATAGAAACAATTAGAGACTGGCTGCCTTTGTAAAAAATGTCTCAGACAGAACTTTGAGGGAGGAAAAGTAGGACATTAAAAAAAAAAAAAAGTGGGCAAATAGTATCCTAATAGTAGCAAAGGAGTCACCATATCTGTAGGGATTCAAGATGATGATTCTGATGACTGTAGTGCCTTCCCAAGTGAAGAGAATAGAAATGATATTTTCAATATTTGTTTGATTTCTCTGCCTGCTTTTTTTAATTACCTCCTCCATTATTTTTAAGAGGTTATTAAGAGTAGTGGAGTGCAGAAAATAATTTCCCACATATCACTCTACATCTACTTTGGGGTTCATAGGAGAAAATGATGATTTTCTTATGATGGGCTATTTCTTTTCCTCCAGGTCTCTCAGAAAGCTGGAATTTTGTTTAACTAACATTCTCTGCAGCTGGTGGTTCTGCTCTGACACATCTTTCTATTTCAGCAGTCCAAGGGGTTAATAGAAATCTATTAAATGCCTTTAAAATACATTTCACGTGTTGTTGTGGCTGTTTCCTGGTGTGAAACTCTTATTATTTTACTGAGCCTTTTAGACATCAGCTGCTCCTCTTGTACTGAGCATTTGTAATCCCTCTGATTTGCTTGCACCCCTGGCACAGCAGTTAGATTACTAAACCTTTGGGTTTGTGTCTTGTTTTATACAGGATTTAAAAATTCCAGAAGAAGTTAAATATTGCTGCTGGACCAAAACGGGTTTGATCTTGCTTTTGCTGGTGGCCAAGACACATGCCCTGCAGTGACAGGAGACTCAAGAAGGAAGAAGAGAGTGTGGTTTTGCAGAGATGGCATTCAGAACTGATTGCTCAATAGAGGTGATTCACTTAAAGTGTTTTTATTATTTTATTTTGATTCCAGTTATTTTCTTTTGTTTATTTGCTTGAGGCTGTGTTCCCATCTTTACACAACTACTCTTTTATGCCCTCTCATGGCATTCAGGTGAACTTCATGATGAATATTCACTATCAAACAAAAATGACTTTTTCATTATAAAGTAGACATATGCTTTGTATTGCGTAATTCACATGGAAAATAACATACACACCAGTGTACTATATTTTTACTTGATACAGATCTTAAAACATATTCTGAGAATCTTTTTCTGGCTAACACTTCATGGCTCAGATACAGCCAGGCTATTGCCTGTTCTTCTTTATGCACAGGCTGCATGTCAGAGAAAGCACAAGGATTACTTCACTTTAGTGGATGCTTAGGAGACAAAGTCATAGACCTGCAGGATGAAAGGATACTTGGGACCTATGGAAGGGACAGGATGTAACTTATTAAGAGTAATAAAAAAAGTATTTCTCACGTGGAAGGTTCAAAGAGGTTTTCCACTGCTTCCTGGATGTCTCTATATTGCCCTGTTTCTGGGTTGAAGATATATGTGGTTTAACCCAAAGCCCACTACAAAAGATACAGTTTCCATACCTTCAGTGTACTTGAAAACATTAGGTTTGAAAGCTTTTAAGTTCTTTGTACTGAAGTCTCAGTTTATATCCCAGGTCAGAAAGAAACCTTTAAAAACAGAATTTAGAGTGATTTTATTTATTTGCTTGTTGAAAATCAGGAAATTACAGTGTAGCAGTGACAGTGAGCGGAAAGGGCAGACTACTGAGTGACCACATGGCCAATGAAATGGTAAAGGGTCCTGGCTTTGTTAGAGCACATCCCACCATGGAAGGCCAGGTGATATAATGGTCCTACTGGTTGGGATATTCTGCTCCAAAGCATCATGTAGTGGTGCACAAAAGGTTTAACAAACTATCTGAGTACCTTTGTTTGCCATATTTCCATTGCTTTATTATTTTTTCTGTCTAGGTAATTAACACAGGCTAATTAACTTGGGGCTTCTGTGTTACTGTGGGAGAGAGAAAGAAATACTCATTTCCACAGAGTTTTCCATCAAGCCCTTGTTCTGAATTAAGTATTCTGCATCCTTGTAGCTCCAGAATTGCTTTTACTCACTTCTTCAAGGACAGGACACAGCATAGAGATGCACAAATACTGTACACTCATAGACTGTAAAGCTCAAAGTAAAAATATAGTGTTTCATTTATGCATGACCCAGGCATCACAGTTATGCTCAGGAAGCCATAAGATTTAGTTCCATCAATGTAGGTAGGTAGTATTTTTCATACGGAGTTAGTGCTGCATAAACAAACAGCTTGCAAGAAGGTGCAAAAATACTCAACCCATGTATCTTAATACATAAGTCTTTAGACAGCAGTGCTAATCTTTGAAAACGCAAAAGGGTAATCTTACAAATAGGAGATACTGTAAAAAAATTGTGTTGACTCTTTCTATGCTCCTGTACATCTTCATTTGTAGACACCTTGTTGTAAGTTGATACTACTATGCCACTGTGAAATGAATGCTGTAGCTCATTATTTAGTTCCTGAAAGATCTTTTAATAGACAGAAACCCTCCTTATGATGCAAATATATAGGTAATGTAAATAAGTTTGATCTTGGTGTTTTTTTCTGCTGTTATGACCTCTGTTTCCAAAACATGAAAATCTGGAGGACAAACTCAGCAGGTGCTTTTCATTGACCTTAGTGGGAAAGAGATCTCAGCCAGGGCATTTCAATTCCTTTTAGGCTATCTAAAGGATTCTGTGTGTGAGCTTGAACTTCTGAGGCTACTATTAAGGCTGTGCTTTTCTGCTCCTCATGTTGTCGTTGGCTTTTGCAGAGAGTTTATGCACTCTCTTTCCTGTATTTGGGCAAGGTTTTTTTGCTTGTACTTTGCTCAAGAAGAAGGATGGCTAATTTTCTACCAGGGCAAAGATCAGGATTTTCTGTCTTCTCCAATATTCTCAGAAGGTTGGTGCTTTTGTGAGGTTGCTGATCCTGATTATTCAAAGCATTTATCTGCTCTTAGTGTACTACTTTTCACAAGTTTTCTAAAGAGTGTATTCTGCTGGGTAAGCAAGTTGCCTATAGTGTAACTTATTCTCTATAGATATCACACTGCTTTATCTGATGTTTCCAACTTTCATTGTCATGTTTTCTGACTTAAAAAATAAGGAGGTAAGAGTTTAAAGCAGTAATTTTGTATTCCACTTGCAAGGAGCATAATAAAACATTTCACTAGAGCCATATCACTTTCAAGTTCTGTCTGTCTGAACCCATTAAATGAACAATGTTTTGTATTAGAGGGTGCACAGGAGTAACACAGCAGTCCTCTTGTCCTGACAGCCCCAGAATAAGTGAGGTTTTGTAGTGAGGAAACAAAATGTGTCCTTCTGGATCTGTTGTGTGGTGGGAGGGGATGAAAGATGTCAATTAAACAAACTTCTCTGATTGCCAGGGTATGTCAGACGGTCCAGTGACAATCACACCATCTTCCTGACTAACAGAGAATCTTGATATATGTATGTTGCATATTTGGTCAAAGTGCTGTCTTTGTATGCAAATCTGAACAGGTTGAGCAGGAAGCCTAAATGTCTATAAATTTCACATACAACCTCAGCCTTTCTGCAGGCCTGTCTGGTGCTACTGTCTTTCCAAAAACGTGAAGACTCAATATCCAGGACAACTCAGGATCAGGGAGAAGTTAACATGCCAAATATAGCTATTCAAATTTAGTTGAAGACACTCCCAATAATTTTCACCATTTGTTTGGGTGTTTGTGTCCATGTGACTAGGGTCTCCTCCCAGTACTTATCCCCTCACAGTCATGCCTGAGCCATTGCTTGATGGCTTTCACTTAAAAACATCAACAAAAAGAAGCAGTAGTTGAACATTTTAACCTTATTTGGTGCCTCAAGGGAGCACTTACAACCTTGTGGTAATTTAAATAACATAGTGTGGGATTATGGTAGCAAAGAAGACAATGTATATAGCTAATTTTAAGTATATTTGTAAGAGCAGAAGGCATATTCTCTCATTACCTTTGACTTTATAAATGAAGACTTAATTAAATATTTTGACATGCAGTAGTTGTATCAATTAAAGTCTGACAGAATCAGTTGCTATTTTGTTCTAGAGTAATGAAACCAGAATTTTTATTTGAAATTCCTCATAAGTATGTGAAGGCACTGTTCTGAGTTTTTTCCCTGTTTTAGAAAACAATTAATAAAATCAAAGTCTGCCTTTTCTTTCAAATCCACTGAGGTTAAAATAGATTAGCATTCACTTAGTTCTCATTGACAGCTGAATGCATTCTCTCTCAAACAGCATGGGAAAAGTGAAGAAAACACAATTTAATTACAGTGCTAGTGTTAAACCCAAGCTAGTTAGGAATGAATAAATATTTCTGTGGAAATTCTCTGGGTTCTGAGTTTTATAACTTGGTGATAAGATTCTCCTAGGGCAGAATCTTACTGTACAAACAAAGCTTGGAAACAAAAGATAGATATTTTTTCAGAAACTGAGATGTAATAACTGCTAAAAAACCAAAAGAGAATCGTATTAATTTTATTGCAGTTTTGTGATTTCAGATCCATCTTATTATCGGAACAGGAATTTTAATTTCTCTGCAGGCTTTCTGTGGCACTCAGCATTGACTCAGCTGCTGTAAATTGCATTATTCCACTGAAGTCAGTAGACCAATAGTGTTTAAGCTGTAAATTTAATACAGATTTACAGAGGTATTCCACTCCCAGACCCTCAACTGGCTTCTGAAAATAAGAAGAGTTCTAGCCATCCAAGCAATGTTTTTATTTGGTAATATCTTTCTTACATTAGCATTTAGACAGACAACCATGTAAACTGCATAGAATCTGCAACAGACAGATCACTATTAAGGTTTATGTGTCCAAATAATTTTAACATCAGATGCATACATGTGCTATTTTTAAATGGTGGGTCTGCCCATTTCTCAAAACTTGTGAATATTGGCAGTTTCCACACTCCAGTTTATAATTATGCAAGTACAAAAACACCAGTATAAACCAACACTTGCCAAAAATGGCAGGATCCTTTGAGGCATTATGACTCTCCTGCATAGGAGAGACATTTTTCAGCAGTCCCAATGCTCTGTTAACTCTGTGACACTTTTGCATTCCCTAGCTAAACAAATAAATAAATAACCTGGAATAAGTTAAGTGTGTTTTGGCCCTCTGGACACACCTAGTTGAGAAATAAAGACTAGATGAGTACATTCTTACTATTTTAAGAGTTATTAACATTTTACATAGTAACAGCAGCATGGGTCATCAGGAGCTGAGGAGCTAATTTTGGCTCTGGCAACTGCAGAGACAGAGCTGACAGAAACAAGCCAAAGATTATTCCTTTCAGCATCACAGTCCCTTCTTTATGTAGAGGAACAGAAGGAGAAAGGATAATCCAGCACACCAGTAAGTTACTTCTGCAGTCTCCTTATCTAAATATTTTTTGCGTAAATGATTGCAAACTTTAAAAAGGAAGGGTAAGAGAGTAGTGACCTAAACTAGGTTCCCTCTTTCTGGGCTCCTGGAGGAGACTGGAAAACCTTCAAATGAGTTGTAAGAGATTTGTTTCTTTCCTTGGAGGGTTGACACCCATTCCACGCCGAGATGGACTAGACTTGTCATTCCCTAACAAGTCTATTTAGGCTTGTCAGAAGTTGATGAGCTAATTATGGCTCATTAGATGTAGAAGAGTCTATATTTAAGCTCATTTGGGGTTGGGATGGGAAAGTTAATGACATAGTTGGAAGTAGAGGGAAACTACTAAGGCTGCAGAGAATCTATTCCTATATTCTGTGAGATTTCCAGATGCTTCCTGGACCAGAGTGGAAATGCAAAATAAGGTGAACTTTCAGCAAAACACTTCGAAAAAATGTTCTCAGTTCCCCCTCTTACAGAATTTATATGGGAAATAGTCTAATAATGAAGGAGCTAAAGAGCATAGAGCTAAGCCATCCTCAGAAAATACAGTGTTTGGATACACTTCAGGCTGGGGGAAAATGAGCAGGTCCTCTCAGAAACACTGTGGTTGTTAGAACTCTTCAGAACTACAACAAAAATCCTCTCATTCAAATTAGGAATATTCTGGGTCAGAAAAGCTTGAAACAAATTAAAGGCTTGTATTACTCTATAACTTCAGAAACATTTAATCTTAACAATGAAAACAGTATTTTCATGTTTACTTATAAAAAATGTGCTGAGTTTGGCCTTTTATGGTCTTTCAATTTCCACAGGAAAAAAACTCTCTCCTTTCTAATTTCCATACCAGGCAAGTTGTCTTTTGAGACAACCACATAACGATTTGATCTTGTGTTATTCTCAGAGTGTTCAGCAAGTCTCCATTGCATGTTCTCAACACTTTCTGAGTGCCACTGTGTTTGAGTTTTTAACAAAGACATTCCTACTCCAAAATGCTCACTAAACACTAGCATTTAATAAATAGTATGAAAGACAAAGTGAAACAACAATAAAAAATGATCAGACTAAGGAGTAGCAAATCACACGATTTCCAAGTTGGTTGCAGTGGTGACCTGAAACACAGGCCAGTGCACCCAAGTAGTCAGGATGAGTTCATTCAAGAAGAGCTGTGATGACCTTCATGCTCTTGGAGTCCTTTTGCACCTAACCCCTAGTACCCACTGCGCCACTCCTCCATGTTTTGCTGCTTGAGGCCCAGAAACAGCATGCAGTGCTGTTTTACCTCATTTTACATAATGACTTCGTAAGATATTACATCAACTACACAAATGAAAAAATCTGGACAAAATAAGAATCTGGCCTTAATTTGCGCCATATTCATTTGTGTCCTTCTAGGGGTGTCTGGGTGTTAGCTTCTGAGTAATTTTTATTTCAAGATGAATAATTTCAACAGATATATTTTATCAGTTGATTCTTGAGTGAGATAGCACATCTTTTAAGTGCATCATATGTACAGACATTTGTGCTTCTGCTTTCCCTTGAGTACTGCACATTTAGGTTTTTTCTTTTTTTTAACATCTCTGATTGTTTTGATGATAACTACTATAGTACTGTATTTGATGTTGATGTCCTCAAACAGATTCACTTAAACTGGTAGAAGCCTATAAGCATAAAAAGCAATATTACTTCATGAGAAATAATGCCAGTCTATCAGGGTTATCGTATCATTTCTGGTGGAATTGTTTTTCCTAATGCGCAAGTTAAGACAATGCGCTGTAGATGATTGTTGTTGCTTGCAACTTTAACCCTTTACAGAAGTGTATTAATTTAAAGCTATATAAGCAAGATTCAGAGGTTTGTAGAGAATTATATTTCATGTTTGTTTGCTTTTTTTTTTATTTATGTTTCTATTGCATACTTATTCACAGTTTCTCGAAGACAAGCGAGGAAGGTATGTTTGAATTAGTTCACAGATTCACTGCTGCACTGCAATTTCATAGGAATTTTAGTAAACGTCTCAAGTAATTAACTTGGTTTTGTTTGAAAGCTCGCATGAAATGAAAAGAAAATCCCTGCAATGATGAAAATATGCAATTTTTTGCACTAAGTATGCTTGGTGTACATAACAAATATACACACATTTAGGTTTATTTCCATTTACTTTCTTAGAAATCTGTATATCATCAATAACATTACGAATAGTTTCCCTAGATATATAGAATAAACTAAAATAAAAATGCATACCAAAACCTGGGTATTTTCCCTGAATCAATGATTTTGACTGCTAAAACGTTCAGCAATGTATTTAATTTAATCATGTATTTCCCACTCTTCCCACAAGTATGATTAAATTGGTATGTAAGTAAATTAAGAATGAAATTGGTGGCTTTCTGTTCTATTTGTGAATTTTGAGAGAAAGGTTTACTTAATTTATTATGTTGTGGATATGCTGTAATCTGGTAGACATATAAATTATAAAATAGGGAGCTCAGTATTTTGAAGGTGTGTTATGATATGAAAAATGGCCATCTTTTTAAATTATGGGATGTATTATCACAATGCCAGACTCTAATCTGCTACCAATTTATGTCAGCTTTCTGCATTCAAAAAGGACTCAAATTCTCTCTAAAAGTAGGAATCAGCTGAAAGTTTGTCTAGGCTTCATGAGCCCACTGCAATTAGGCAGCATGTGAATGTGTGCCATATGCATTTATTGCTCTTCTAAGCATGTGTTACTTTGATGTGTTAGGTTAGAAATCTAACTCTTTTTCTTGGGCAGCCTTCCTCCTGGGTCTTTATACTGCTTAGCAGTTGAGTCCAGACCTTGAAACACAGCCTAATTTAGAGGCGGATGCTGCAGCTGCTGCTGTCATTTCAGCTGATTTTTTTTTCCGCTTTGATGTCAGCTTAGAGTCTCAGTTGCTGCATAGGTCCTACAGCCGCAGCAATTCGCCTGACGGACTCCACATCAATTTAAGCGTGTCTCTTCACCTTTGAATCTAATTGGGGGAGCTTGACTCATTCAGGATGCACCGTTGGTTTAGTGAAATGTTGAGTTCTCACAGAATATATCTCCTAATCTGGAGGAGACACTGAAACTGCTTTGAGTTGTTATGTTTAATGCCTGATTAAATGCTGATGATACAAGAAGATTGATGCATTTTTAGTTTTTTTTGACAGAAGGAGGATGGGATGTCTTGCCAGTCCTGACCCATCCTTTGCATTAGCAGCTGTACACTACAAAGTGAGCTTTTTCCTCTGAAAGCTGCCGTTTTCCTTTTTAAGATCTTACATTAATGCTATTTTTCCTGCTTTCCATAATTCATTTCCACAATGATGGTATGTGCAAATACATTCTACCTCAGTTCCTCATGTACTTGGGCCATCCTTGGTTTTTCTCAATGCTCTCTCTTTCTGTGGCAGACATGAACTCAAGGAATGGAGGAGCCTTGATCCGTTCTGACACCTTTGCAGAACGATTTCTCTCAGTGAGGTTCCCTTGCACAGGCCTTCAGATGTGTGTGCATTTTCTCATTGATTTCTGTGAGGAGGAACTGAAATAGGAACATCTCAGCCTTCTGAGGTCCCTATTATTTGGCTTTTAATCTTCTTTAAGAATATAGACAAATAGTAGTTGTCTGACCCTTTTTAATAACTGAGGTCCTTGTGTCCTTTAGTATGTTGGCTACGTTTTCTGTAGTACAGTGCTGTTCCATATTAATTAATTTAATATCAAACAATAGACATTAATTCTATACATTTATTTTCTGGTTTTAGTCCTATTACAGATACTTCTGCTGTACTAATTACATTTTATCAACAGTGTAATGACATGTAGGATATTAGTCTTTCTAGTAGTTTCCTTACTATTAACATATTTCGTCAAAACTAATTTTTGTCAAAACAATGTTTTGGGTAGACTTTTTTTTTTTCCAGTAGTATATTTTATTTTCATTTTTGTAATAATGGGAGGGCATCTTTTTCTAGGTTAGATACTATTAGCAAATATGAGAGATACAATGGGCGAGAATTTTAAAGGATCGAGAGATTTAAAATTTAGTAAAATGAAAATACTGAATATTGGAGTTCAGAAATTTCAACCATTCTTAATGAGAATAACAAGTGATACTAAGCAAAGACAATAAATTCACAATGATTTTCAATAAAGTACAATTTTTACAGCAATAGTTTAATTCTTATCAGCATTGGTATTGACACTAACAATAATATTTAAAAATATTAGAAAAAAAAACCCAAACAAAAAATTATCCTGGTCTGACATGACATAATTGCAGCTATGAAAGACTTTATGCATACAAACAGTCTTACTAAACGCTGGAACTGCACCTTTGTTTAGAAGCTTTTCAGGCAGCCTTCTTAGGTTGCTGACTCTCTCTTTTTTATTGTGGGCTTGACAGTAGAGTAGGGGATTTGGAATGTTTTCTTTGTAGTGACAGAAGCCCCTTGCTGCTCAGTCTGTTAGAGAGAGAATCAGGTGGAAGCGAAGAAATCCTCAATTGAAACTATAGAAAACATGTTTCAGAAGTTGAAAAATGAAACAAAAACCCTTCACTGCAGGTCAAAAACCAATTTGGACTGATTTAGTTTTAAAAATTAATTTATCCTTTTCAACTTCAAAATCAGAAGACTATTCACACCAGTGTCTGAGAGAATAAGAATTGTCTATGATGCTTCTGGAAGAGCAGCTATGTTATTAATTCCAATAAACTCTACCACAATGATGAGAAACTGAGCAGCTGATATGTACTGGAGCTATAAATGGGTTATTGGAGGTCTGGACAAATTGTAAGTGTGATGGTAGGCAAAATTTTCTCCTTATTGCACAGTCTGTTGTAACAAGACGGATAAGAAATAAAAACATATGCAGATTGCTCAAATGTTTTTTTATTACACTTCACTTCAAAAAAGCTGGTTGTTTCTGAGATACTCCATTTTCATAAAAGACACCACAAAGAGTGTGGTGAGCACAGGATGAGCACTGGATGAGCACTGTGAATTTGGAGGTGTGTCAAATTATGCTTTCCTCAACAGCCTGTCTTGAGGAGGGGATATAGTTATATCACACTGTGGCATACCCAGATGACTGTCTGAGCCAGAAAATCAGGAAAAAGCATTCCTGTGCTGCTGCTGAAGCTTCTGCTCTAAGCAGACACACAAGACATGCTAGGAAGCAGTGGCCTTTTTTGCAGTGTCAGGTGGTCCGGAACATGTGATATGCAGAGATTGTGTGCTGCTGAGTAACAAAGACGCAGAGGTATTTTCCGGAGCAGAAAAGCATCATTGCAGTACTGATGTTAGCTCCAGAAAACTAACTAATAAACCACCAGTGATGCATGACAAATAAAATTTGTTAGAAAAATGACAATTGGATTGTGTTTCTTCAGAATCTGCTGTTTCATTGTCAATGAAATAACTTAATATAAGTCTGGTTTCAACATTTTTAGAATGTAATTACTTCTGGTTTAAAAATACACATGATGATTAAGATTAAGTATACAAACAATGAGTAGGAGTCAAGACAAAGTATATTGCTAGGAACAAATCCCAATGTTCATGTTCTGAAATTCTGTATGTATTGAAAAGTCTATGTCCTGTTCTGCTGCAATCTCAGGGAAAATTGTCTGTATTTCCTGAATCTGGAATATAAAAAACATGAGGAATTGGTCTTGGCAAGGTGTAGAATAATTTCCATTCTTGATGATGTCCCAGAAGTCACCCGGAACCTTCAGAGATCAGCCACAATGAGAAAGAATATGACCTTATCATATCAGGGCTTCACAACAGTCAAAATATAGCTTGACCTTCAACAGTAAAGCATGTCCCTTAGGCTAAATCCTAACAAGTCTTGCCTTCAAACCAAGGCAAAAGGCCAAAAATGCTTATCCAGGGAGCAGCAATAGAGTGGGAAAATGAGAGGATCTTTTTTGGTTGGCAAATATCATAGTTTAATCTCTGTGTTCTTGCTGTGCCAAGCCATCTAATCTCCAGGAAGCAGTCCTGTTTAAATGCCAAGTGGCAAGCTGGCTCAGTACCTGTCAAGAGTAGTATTCACTGCCAGGCATTTGGATTAAGGTTTATATGTACAAGATGACGTACCTCTCTCCTAAAGCAGGACTGATTTCAGTGAGTTGCAACCAGTAGCCTGATGTTACATGACCCTTGGGAACCATCTTGCAGCTCACTGAGCACAGGTGTAGCAGGTTTTTGATTTCCCATTCTGTGGGTGTATTGAAGGATGCAGGAAAAATCTGGTCTAAATAAACAACAATGAAAGGAGATATAACTAATCCTACGGCAGCCAACATCAAACAACAAATTAAAAAAATCAATTTCTTGTAATAGTAGGAACTTATAATCTATTTTTTTTTTACATTTGCTTAGCAGATGCCTGTTTTTGTTAGATTTTTGATCTTTTTTTGGCAGTCAGTTTTTGAAGAACTGTTTGATAATATAAAAACTCTTTAACAGCATTTGGAAGGTTGTAGTAGGAAGGAAAATTTTTTGTTCTGAAAGACACTGAGGACAGAAAAGTTACCTGGAACTTATTGCAGATAGACACTGTTTCTATCTGAAGAATCTTTCTTTACCTTTTTTTTTTTTTATATTCAGGTATTTATTTAATCTTTTTGTTTTATTAGAAAGAGTGTTTTTTTTTCTTATGGATTCACCAAAAATACATGAAAAAACATATTAATCTATGGAAGAAGAAAAAAAAAAGCAGATTTTTTTTTAAGGAATTAGTTCTTTTGTGAAAAAATCCTGAATTCATTAAAATGAGTATATATTTTGTAAACATATTGAAGTATATATATTTTTTTTCAATATTGAGCGGTACTAAGTAATATTTATCCCTTGAGAAATATCTCTCCCTAGAGAGATAAGAGAGCATCCCTATATAAATAATAAAAGTTTTGCTTTGTCTTTACAATGGTAAATGAGCCACCCAGTCTTTAGTTCTCATTTGCCTTCATTTGCTTTTTACTAAGGTCTCCTTCATTGTGGTTAATAACCAGCAAGATCATCAGTCACTTCAAAGTGCTTTTGCATTCCATAGTTTGTTTTTTCTGCAGTGAGCAAATGGAGAGATGATCTGGTAGAAATCAGTTACATTATGACTCGTCTTTTATGTGACCTCCTTAAGAGGCCTTTGGGTAGCACATGGGCTTTCCATACAATTATATGTAACAGTTGGCTAGCAAAATATCCTTTCCTGCACCATTCCTTGGCAATACTGAAGAGTCATTAAAAGCTTTTATTTGAGACCCAGAGAAGTGGAATTTTCCCTGATCAATACTTTCCTTTTCATTCGGGTTAAAGACAGGTCACTTTGCATCTAGACTGTTGTCTTCATGAGTAATAGTTGAAGTGACTTCAGATACGGTCTTGATATGAAGCCTTTGCTTTCTTCTGTCAACCAGAAAAGGTCTGAATCATAAAATTAAGGCCAGACAGCTAAAAGGTATGGGACTTCTTCTTCCTTGATGTCACACATTATATCTGCTTTCACTGACCCAAAAACTACACAGCCATTGTGCTTCACTGGTGACAATTTGCAATCCCTTAAGCTAATATGCATTAAGACTGTGCATGTTAGGGTTATTAAAACAAGAAGCCAGCCCATGGAAATGAACCAAAAGTACCCTAATCCTGGTAGGCAGAATTACCAACATATTCCCTGAAAAGTGCAATTTCTTCTCAAAGATAGCACTCCTTGATTGACTTTGGTCAATGAGCATAGACATGTTTGCTTATTCATAAATATAAAGAGTACTCCCTTTTTCCCTCAAAAAGAAGACAAATTTTTTTTCCACTCAGACTTACAAGATGCTGGACTTTCTTGAAAGTACAGACAACATTTCCTTGTCAATGTGACAAGATGCTGTGTCCAACACTTCTTGTGTATTCCCTTCTGTTCCCACCTCTTCCATGAAGCGCTAGTGGTGGTCTTGCTGCATGTTTCACAGATGTTTCTCCCACTCAGCTCCTTGGTTGTTTTTCAAGTGGCTTCTTACAGCAAATGTTTCCATGTGTGTATGCTCCTTGTTTCTGCTGACACCTTTCCTTTCTATAAAAACAATCTGCTGCTGTCTTTCAGATCTAGATAGAGACCATCCCATACCACAGATGCTGCATTTTTTTAGATTTTTTGGCATTGGTACACATGGTCAGCAGGCAATGCTTCCCTCCTGTCTGTTCCTCATGACTAACAATGTTGATGTTTTGTTCTTTCAATCTTATTTCCCTCTGTTACCCTACACGTTCTTTTATTTTTTGTATATTTTTTTTTCTTTTTCCTGTTACTATCTGTTTTCTTTGCACTAGTGTCCCATATGGGATCTCTTCATCTCCCACTACAGCTTGGAAGAAGAAAACCTTGCGCATTAACTGTTTTACCCCAGAAACCACAGGCAACTTGTATGCCAACTTTTGCTTGTGCTCAGGAACTGAAAAAAAATTCAGCTTTACATTTGCTTTATGCACACACACAAGCAAAATTAAATTCACTTTCTACAGCTGCTTACAGTACTGGTTACTGACTGACTCTGAAGAGACATGCAGAGATCAGATGCTACCATTGAGTTGATTGCCTTTTTAGTTTGCATGTAATAAAAGTTAAGCTAAGATTGTCTAGTCATTTCCATTCTGAAAGGTATTCTCATTTGCCTGCAATAATTTTTGCAATCAAAATTTTTCATATCCACTTATGACTATGGCCACCAAAAGGTGACTGTGATCCAGCTTGCTTCAGCAAATTTTTGATATAAAAAGACAAAACATCTTACTTTCTCATAACTGCATTATGAGAAGAGAAGGCAGAGTGGAGACCTCATAGCAGCCTTCCAGTATCTGAAGGCGGCCTATAGGGATGCTGGGGAGGGACTCTTCATTAGGCACTGTAGTGAGAGGACAAGGAGTAATGGGTTTGAAACAGGGGAAGTTTAGATTGGATATAAGGAAGAAATTCTTTACTGTAAGGGTGGTGAGGCACTGGAATGGGTTGCCCATGGAAGTTGTGAATGCTCCATCCCTGGCAGTATTCAAGGCTGGATTGGACATAGCCTTGGGTGACATGGTTTAGTGTGAGGTGTCCCTGCCCCTGGCAGGGGGGTTGGAACTAGATGATCTTAAGGTCCTTTCCAGCCCTAATTATTCTATGATTCTATGATTCTATGATTCTGTTTGGGACCAAAGGTATTTGAAATTGCCATAGTAAAACTGAAGAATTCTATTCAGTGTTTTTTGCTGAATAAACTCAAGACCTTGAAAAAAAAATTTATGAAAATAGTACATACTACTGTATGCATCATTTTCTATATACACACATTTGTGCATATGTATATGTACACACACACACATTGATATATATATATCAATGCTGGTTTATGAGTATGGCTGCGTTCACCTAGACCCTTTTTCAATTTTAACTTCCTTTTATTTTTTAGTATGAAATAAAATTTTAACGTTTCCCCCCATATATTAGTGCGTCATATAGACAGAACTTTATCAAGATTAGTACTGGAAAATACTATGCGCTTTCATTCTACGAAAGAATTAAAACATTATCCACTTAGCTTTTCTTTATTTTCATAAAAATATTAGGGGTATTCTGAGAGAAAATAGAGAAGATCTTTACTTTGTCACTTGAAGTAACTTTAGGTTTGGAAGTAAATCAGTGATGATCCTTGAGAGTCTTACCTATAAATGTAGGGCAATTTTTATTCTTTTCAGGTATATGTATCTCCACAGAGATGCATGAATACTGCCAGCTGCATTAACGATTTTGCATTTCTCACCCCTCTTATTCTCTCTTCAGGAACATGTGGTTGAGCGCATTTTCACACAAAAGTGTTCTTTGACAGTCTTAAAACTCTTTTATTTTTTTTTTGTTCTATGTGGATAATGGAAACAATATTATATGGTTTTGGTAAGTCGCAAAAAGCAGAGTCAGTTATAGGTACCGCCTGTTTTCAAATTTGTGTTCTTTACTTTCAGACATATGGACCAAAAAGGGCTAACAGCAGGAACAAATCATGTGATCTGATATTAACATAGGGTATCTTCACTTTATGATGTAGTATTATTTAGGATTCATGTATAACTTCTCAGCTACAGCAGGAAGCATGATTGCTGAGTAGCTGTGGACTACAGCTGACAGCACTTTTGGAATGGCATAGAAGGTGCAGGAATCATAGTGTCTTAGCCTGTAGTTTAGGAAAGTCTAAATGTTGCAGAGTGTTTAGATAGCTATGTGGGAAAACCATAGCTTTAAAAAATTATGAGGAAAAATGTATTTCTGCTTTTAATGGAGGACAGCGAGTGACACATGGTTGATGGATGAATTAACACTTTCATTGCTCCCTTCCCTCTTTCAAATCTAGCATGGATGTTTTTTACATTATGCTGGCAACATGTCCAGGTGTGGGGAAAACACAGCTTCAGAGCTTTTCCTTTTGTTTTCTGATTCTGTTTTTGTCAGTGCTGGGCCATGACTTCAGTGGGAAGAAGACCAGTGAGTCAGTCCTGGGTGCTCTTTCAGTGCCCTGACTAATATATGCATTATCATATATACATCACTGCCCATTAGGCTTAGATCTTCATTTGCCTAGAATTTCTTGAAAATATTTAAAACAGCAGCTTCCAACTTTTGGATTTGAATGATGGCCCTCTCTATTCTGAAACTGTTTAGACTAAAATCGTGAGATTTTTCTCACAGCTAGCTTTATTATGTATGAGTAAAGACATAGAGCTCTATATTTTTATCCTCACCTTAACTGCTATTATCTCCTTGATTATGATAGCTTTTAGGAACCTCTTAAAGAAACCACTTACGGAAAGCTCTGTAGAAATGTCATACAACAAACAAACAGCCTCATCTGGCAAGAGCCCAGCAGTAAAATGTTGTCCAGCTTGAAGCTAGCTGTAAAACCTTGACTGATTTCTCCAGGCACAGTATTTCCTTTGAGGTGATGAGCGCACTGAGACAGGTGGGTAATGCAAGGGATGTATGTGCTTTCAGAAGAGTGGAATAACAATAGCAACTAAAATAAACAGTTTCGCAAAGTAAAAAATAGCAATGAAAAGAAACAGGGGTTCAGCAATATTAACAAAACTAGCAACATATTATTTGCCTAGCCAAAGATGTTTTTATCAATATATAAAATATGTAAATGTGAATCTACAAGTCCTAGGCAAACATTTGCAGCTGTGGAGAGTGTTAGGATTTGTGGTTTATTTGGTGGGACAAGAGAACAATGTGCAGAGAATAAAAACAACTGAGTTTTAAGAAGTGCCTTGGCAGCATTCGAACATTAGCAGTTGTCATCATCATAATAAGAGGAAAACATTTTTTTTTAATTTAGTTTTTTCTTTTTTTTTTTTTACAGTAAGAATTGTCATTATATAAATGCATATTTTTCTACTAACATCTTTCAAATCAAAGATGATGTTTCACAACATAGGTAGGTTTGTATTTTTATGGGTAATATAGTTTTACTAATAACCTTTCCAAGTGAAAGATTCTGTCTGATTCAGTTAAACAGATTTTTTTTGTAAATTTGATTAGATAACAAAACTCATCAGTCCATCTCTGAGCCATGTACCTGATTACACATAGGTATATACAATATGCTATATGAAAGCAGTTTAGCTTGGATTGCATTGTGGCTGTAACCAAAGTGGTTTAGAGATAATGAGCTTGCATCCCTGAATACTTAGGATCGCAGTCTACTCTCTAAACTGATGATGCAGCAGCTGCATAATGCAACAATGTAATTTATTCATGTAATATGTACAATATTGCTGTAATAAAAAGCCCATTGGCGGTTCCTCTATTTCTCTCTATGAGCGTCCTATTATTAGTAGCTGTGTAAGTCAGTCTTTTTGCATCTTCAAATTCTGCTATTTATGAATTTCAAGCCACAATATTTTAAAAAGAAAAAGCCCAAATAATTTTATACAATGTGAATTGTGAATCTGTTCATGCTGAATTGAAGCCTGCAGCTTTTCTGAACAGTGCAATATATAAATAAATCAGAAAAAAAAAATAAATATGTAAAAGACATCCTAGTTACTGAACATGTTTTTGTCACGAATTCATGTAATGCTGCAAATTTCATTTCCAAAGCAAGTGAAGATGAAACAACGAAAAAAACAGCTATTCTGTGTTTTCATGAGAAAAGCTGGAAGTCCACTGATCTTGCCAGTTTTCATTCAGTGGTGTTTATCATATGGGTGTTTATCATATGAGTGTTTACATTAAATGTAGATTTCTCTGAAGTAAATTTTTATGGTAATATATTAACTTTCAACAAGAGCTACATGTAAAGACAGTGATGAAGAGCATTACAACAGACTGCTTGGAAATTAATCTGCCAGTTTAACCCAGTAACCGGCATGCATACTAAAGCACTGATGTGAATTGAAAATAAAATAACCACGCTTGACAGATATAATAGTTTAAGTGATTTCAAATTAACCACATCCCACTGACCGCAAGTGAAGAATGTGTTCATTCTCCTGCAATGAAACATGCTCTAGGGACTCATTATACAGAGTGGAGTAAGTAAAACCAGAGTGGAGTAATTGATGCTGAGGAGGAAGGAAGAGTGACAGCTATTTAATGATTCTCAAACTTATACATAAAGATATCACAAACACTTAATATATTATTTTTCTCTCTCCAATCTAGAAATATTGTAGGCTTAAATCTGTATTGTGCAGTAATTGCAATGCTTGATATAACTGTTAGGAACAATAAGTCATGACAAAGATGCATCAGGCAGTACATGAATAGAGTGAATAACAAACCACTCTGCAAACGTGTGCATCCATTATAGGTGCTGTATTTCAGTAGAACAGGTGGGACAGAGTCAGGGCATATCTGTTGTGCTAATTCCCCTGCCTATAATTGCTTTTCAAATGGTAAGGATTCCAGTTTGAACATTATGAAATCCGTAGTTACATGATTTGGTCCCTTCTTTTCACATACACTGAGGTCTTCAATTGCAGACAATCTATACGATAGAAGATACACACGATCGCAGTGATCCCTATCCTTTTCTTTTTCACAGGGAAGAAGAGCAGTTGCATATTCTATGTGTCATCTTTATGCTCTATAGCATTTTTTGTTTAACTCTCTAGTATTCTGTATCTATGAGTAATCTCTCACAAGCAACATGATGCTCACAAGCCAGAAGGTAAGAATACCTGATTATTACATACACAGTTAGCTGGAGATTAATGTTCATCAGTAGTGATACTAATAGTACTGCTGCTGACAATAAAAGATGTAGTATCTTCTACAAAGACAACAAAAAGAGAAACACATTGAAATTTCCATATAGAAGCCCTTCCTGACTGGAATTATGTTATGCTTTTATGTATACCAGGAAGTGATTTACCGGAAAGTGATTTGCATTGCACATAACAAGGGTGGGGAGTCTAGGAGGAGCCATAACACAGTCATTGCAAAATTTTTGGCTTATTTGACTTTGTTACAAATGGGGTCATAGACAAACTGTAAAGCTTTTTCATTATGCCATTGCCACTCACTAACTCTACTTTTTAAAGTTATTTTGGCCACATTGGCTATGTGCTGTAGAAGGCAATCTTTTCAGCAAATGCCATGTTTACAAAGATGGTCATTATATGGTATCTTGTCTTTGATAACAGAAAGAACGTGAATGGTGTGGAAAACTAAGAAAAGTTTCATTAGTATGCACAGTAGTTGTCCTAACTGATCCCTAAAGGAGGAACAAGAAAGCTTACTGTGGGCTTGTGGTGTGCCTGGCTGTGATGCTCACACACAGCCTTCTGAGGCCTCCCAGCCTCCAGACATTTGTGAATGGAGCAGGATTGGTCTGCAGGAGGATCTGTCTGTGCAATTGCACTGCCAGGACTGTATAAAGGCACTCACATGTAAGGGCTGGGTTTCTGGGTTTTGATCCAACAGGCAACTAACTCGTGCTTGTACCTCCAAAGTTGAGTGCAGACTGCCAGATCCAGTTCTGACAAAGTCCTATTCCTTTCCTGGCCACAATGAGGATGATAAGGGTTAGGAATGGAGAGGTGCAGAAATCTGCCTCACACTGACTCCAGAGACCCTTGGGTGTTTTGAGATCTACCTCAGAAAGGCAATAATCAAGAGTTATTGCAGCAGGACATGGATTCCAGCTGATTAAGGCTTTCATTCTTCCGTTGCTTGAACATCGCATGCTTGCTTGTTGTTAGGTTATTTCATTATCCAAAGATAGCTTCACCATAATGGTATACCCACTCTACATTTTTAACTTTTATTCAGTGGCTGATTCAGAGGGAATAGGACCAATCGTTTTAGGCATTATCTATTCAGGAATATAAGCAAGTGAAATAATCTAGTGGAATGCAATTTATGATGGGAAATTTATACCTTCTCTAACTCATATGAGTTGCCTAAATGGATTAAACTATCATTGTAAAAGGATCGAGTCTCCCACTGGCCCTTTGTTTCCCTCCCATGTTCCTAATCAGCAAAGTTAGGACAGAAATGCTACTTTTGAAAGAATCACTTGTTGTGGTGTGTGTCTGCAAGTTGAAGATCTCTCATGGGAATGCTTATGAGACCTGAGCATATATGTCCTGCTGTGAATAAACAAAGTAATAGCAGTTGGAAGATTGAATCTTCATCAAGAACTTATTATTAACAAGGACTTAGAGCTCTCTTGGCTACCAAAAATAAAATAAAAAGAAAAAGAAAACAAGAAAAAAAAAAAAGAGAAGAATAAAAAGAAAGAAAAGTGTGTACACGTGGGAATTGTTCTTGTTCCTGAAGTGTTCAGAATAGATCAAATTTGCACTGGATAATGGTTTCTTCTGCTGCCTCCTGACTGTGATCTGCAAGTTTCTTGCCTTAAATCTTTTTTATGACTTGTTTCAACATACTAAGAGACAACACAAACATGTATTTAAGCATATTCCTAATGGTGATGAACTTATGCTGAGATATTAATAATAAATTTTGTGTTGAAGTAGCTTTGCTAAGTGTCACTATGAGGGGACGTTTTTGTTTACTTTTGGGAATCACAATGATTGTTTTCTAATTAGAGAAATTATAACCAGCAAAATAATTTAACAAGATGCAAATAATCCTTCTAAGTGTCATTTAATGCAGGTTGAAGAATGCTGAGTAAGTTGTGGAAAGGTTAAGCTGAAGGTAGACACAGCCATGACTGTTCAGCAAGGAAAGGTTTTCATAAAAATAACTTCAAATTAATCAAAAAGAAGAAACATGGGAGCAAACTCAGTTGATACTATTAAATCTCTTTACTTAAAACCTCAGTATCAGCGGAAAGGTTCTGGTCTTTCTCAGCCTCCCACCCTATTTAGCAGCTTTTTTGCAGAAGAATCAAGAAGGGAAAATGAAGCCAGAATTAATGGACTGTGTAACCCTTACTAGTATCCATGTCCATGAAATATAGCTTCTCATGTATGTTTTCAACCCTTTCATAAAGTCTGTTCAGTCAGCAATTATTTTATTATCCAGCCACATGCCTAGCTGTGAAAGGGAGGTGAGAACACAGATGCTGCAGCTGCGAGAGGGGCTATGAGCAAATTTCTTCGTTAGATGCCAAGGACACACTCATCTTCTCTACATGTGACCCAATCCTGAGCAACACTATAGAAGACCCAATACATTTGGACATGAATTTGGACATGAATGCAACACTGCAAACAAATCAGTCTCTTATAACAGCATATTATAGAAGCACCATCTGTGCTAGCATCTGCAGGTGAAACAAATGCAGTTTTCAAATTAAAACCCCCCAAATGCCATACAACAAACCACAGCAAAAAACCCTCCTTAGGATTAAGGCTTCGCTCCTGTTCACTCTCATCATTTTCCTGTTCCACCAGTGATGCACACCTTTAGGCCAAACATGAGTTGTGATAGGCTGTCATACGGTTCGGGTATTATAGATGAAATCCTTCCAGAAGCAGCATCTGGCTCGTTTTGTAAGCTCTGCAGTCATTTATAGTGATGGGGTTACATGTGCCCTAGGCTTTGTCAGATGGTTTGGCTGCTTTTCTCCAGTTTTTTCTCTTTCTTTTTTTTTTTTTTTATTGTTATTATTAGTTCTTGATTGTGAGGAATTCATACTCTGCAGTATATGCTTAACTCACCAGCAGTTTAAAAAAAAAGACCTATAATTAAGGCATTTTGAAACCTGACCACAAACATGTTCTTGTTAGATATGTTAACCTTAAGTATAAAACTACTTATTTCTCTCCAGTGGTTTGCTTCACAGCGAGGTGTTGCCTGGTTGCTTAAAAGTTAGTGGTGGAAATGACCTCCTTGTCTACCTTACTAGTCTGTACCTGTAATGCAGGGAAATTTTCAGACGACTATAGAGATGGTCAACATCTTCCTAAGAGTTTTATCTGATCTGGTTTGAAATTATGTACGTTTTTACCACTGCCTTCAGAAATTCAATTTAGCATCTCTTTTAAAACAATACCTTTGTTTCTCAGTTTTCCTTTCCCCTCTGTCATCTTATCATGATTATTAATCTTCTTATTTTTGAAAAATCACATTCAAACCTTAAAGTAAATAAAGTAAATTCCAAACATGATTGAATGCATTGAAATAAATGCTTAATTACTGTAAGTCTGTTCCATTTTTACTTTGGAACCTTAGTGTTATAAATGGACTTGATTACCTTATTGAAATCCCTATTTTAGAATTTAGGTACCTGTTGTACCTCATTTCAATATCAGTGTGTATTAATACAATTATTAATACAGTAGTGCATTGTATTAATACTCCAAATAGTTTACAGTCACTTTTACTAAAAATGAAAATAAAAATGCAGGGTGAAGCATGATAAAACACAATTATTCCTGGGAGCTTGTTTTAAATATTATTTTCAAAGTTTACAGTTAATCAGAGCAAAAGTGGAATAGGGGATAGCAAGATACAAATATGTACTGGTCCCCAGAGAAATAATCCCATACTACATAAATATACTTATATACCAGTCTTCAAATTCTTAATATATCCTTTGCTACATCTTTGCCCCTCATTTGTGCTAATTTTGTGCTCCCAAAAAATGTTGTTCACATATAAATTAGGCTATTCTTGAATAAACAAGAATTGCCTCTAATGGCATACTTTTTGTCCTTCTTTCTTCTGTCATTAATATTAGGTGACAAGGAGACTATAACGAAATTAGCTGACGTACAGCACAAAATAGAGTGTCAACATGAAGTGAAACTTTAAGGTATAAAAGCCTCTCATCACATCACATTTGTTCACAAAAGCTATTTATTTTTGAACACTAGTGAAAGGAGAAAAAAAGACAGTTCAAGTTTGATTGCTGAGCCATACCAAGAAAAGGGTTAATGACACTCCATTTATGCTTAGCATTCAGCCATATCCATTGCTGGTTGAAAAGTTCCTCTGTAATGAGCATTACTTATATACAGGTTTTCGCAGGCAATGACTCAGAGAAGAAGCCTATTCAGAAGACTGCTTTAAACGAGTAGCGGGTTGATTTTGAGATGGGTAATGAACTTGTTGAATTTTGCTTCTCTTCCTTAGTGTTTGGAACGCTATCCAAAAGTGCTGTTGGAGTCCACTTGAAGGAGGAAGAAAGGATTGGGTTAAAGTTTTCAATGGAAATTTTTATTATCAGATAATCAATCATCCAACTGTAGCAACACATGGTACAGAGGTGTAAGAAACATACATTGGGATGAACAATAGACTGAAATAAATTTCCATAATTAGTTGTTTGACAAATAAACTAAATTTAAAAAAATCTTTTGTTTGTGAGCTCATTCAACTGCAATCTTAAGTCATGTTGTTTAACTACTGCAACTTCTTTTCCAAGAGTTTATCTAAGATTTGTATTTTAAAGTATGTATAAGTATATGTATCTAAATTAGGCCCAATTAATCCTTGCACTGAGATTATTTTATCAATGAAATGTCAAATTACACAGGATCCAAAATGTGATAAGTTTTGAAATCAGAGGTTTTGATCACTTTCTCATCAACAGCACTCATCTGCATGTAAAAATTTTCATTCAAGTCTGCTTGTTTGAATCCTTTGGCCTTACATTTTCTTTTTAAATACTTTCATTTAATACATGCAATGTCACTACAGTTTAGTATTTTAGGGTTTGCTAGAATTAAAATCAAACTCTTCTGTTCCATGCCACTGATTTCTCTCCTTTAGTCTTGGCTTGGAGTCTCACATTAGTTCTGTACTTTAAGAAAGGCGTAACAAGAAGATTTAAAGTTTGCTTCATTTAATTGTATGAATTGCTGTAGTGATGGCTTTGGACCATTTCTGATTACGCTTTTCATTTCAGTACCTTATAAACCACTCATAAAAAGTGTCAAAACTCTTTTTTTTTCTGTTATTTCATCTGTATTTGTACATCACAAACGGTGTCAAGCAAGTCTTCTTGAAGAGACAAACCCTACCCTGCCAATCTAGGAATATCAAACTTTTTTGCCATTTAAGGTTTGATTTTTCTTAAGTTAAAATGGTCTCAGGTTGTGGTCTGGAGTTGCCGAGACGTTTATTGCCTATGTGTATCCGTGTGGCTTGTTCACATAACCAAAATAGTTATTTGTGCCTACACAAATAGAACTCACAAAAATATCTGTTTGTGAAGTCAGGCCTTTTTATAAGTGAACAAATGAGTTATTCTCATCAAGTAATAATTTACTGAACTTAGGCAGATATAAAGGGAGATAGCTCTGGAACAGAAAAGGAAATGACAGTGGAAGGTTTAGTTGGGTAGCATTTTAACTTTACAAAAAGCCTGCTGAGGTTGATGGGCAGAAAGGATGGGGGAGAAACAAAGAGAGGACTGAAGGCAGAGAAAAAGTAATGAGAACCAGTATCAAAGCAATAGAGTCAGTACCCCAGTGTTAGAGAGAGAACATTTTGGTGCTCCATTGATGACAGTCGCCTCTTATACCTCCAGTGGGGATGGAGCAAGGGAGATGGCTGATTGGGCTGTTATCAGAGAGGATAAAAATCCCACAGGAAAACCCTGCTCTTGCTTATATCCTGGTACCTCCTGGGCTCATTTCAACTGAGAGGTGGTATATGATTAACAACAGGGGAAGAGGACAGAGAGAGTCCAATGCTTAAACAGAGCTTTTAACCTTTATTCTGCTAGAAGTAGTCTATAAATGGATGTCTTTGACTTTTCTGCAACTTGTTCCATGTGGGAAAGAATCATGGCTGAAGCAAATTTTATTTTTTCGATGAAGAAAATGATCAGGGAAGTTGGACATAATGATTTCATGCCGTGACTATAATGCAAACACATACTTAACCATCATTGTCTCCTCTTCATATAATAACTCAAACATCTGAATGAAAACATCTGTATTGTGCACTGAAACATTACACGCTGCATTACAATTAGAAATGTGCTGAAATGTTGGATTGGCTGTTTATTTATGGGCCATGAAAAGTAAGATTTTCTGCACTTCTCATGTACAGCTAAATAGCCGTAGGTAGAGTACAGAAAATTTTGGAACCCAGCAGTCACTGTGGGAATGACTTCATTATTCACTGAAGGAGGTTTTTCCAGCAGAGCTGAGTTGCTGACAAACAATAATAAACATTACTGAAAGTTGGAAACAAGAACTCAGGCATGTTGATTTTAACTGTAAAAAATGCTCACAGGGCATGGAGGGCAAAGTGCTCTCAAAATGACAAAGTACTACAATAGAGGAATCCCCATTAGAGCTGTGCACATATATTTTCTCTATTGACACAGAAGTGTTCAGACAGGCTCAGCAAACAAGCAGATCCTCCTAGCAATACATGTCTTTACCTGTTGCCGCAAGTAGCCTAGAAACAGAAATGTATTTTTAATAGGCACACGAATGTCTCAATGATGAAAGAGACTCAGGTGGGGACATAGCAAACTTCTTGTTGGTATAGCTTCTGAGAGCTTTTGTAGCGCAAAAGGTATCACTATGTCTTTTTGCTGAAACACTTGGCAGTTCATGACCATAGCACAATGTTATTCAAGATCAGATTATATAATATTTGCTTTGTTTGACTGATAATTTGCTTGCATGTGAAACAGTATGGTCATTTAAAAGAGCTCACCCAACAGTTAATTAATTTGCAAATAGCTACTAAGTTTTCTCCAAACAGAACAGTAGGATTTTCTCTGGAGCTTTATATTTTCTCTCCCCATGGACTCTGGCTCAAAGTTTAAAACCAAGGAAGTGTAAAGTCCTGGCCTGTGCTTGTGTTGGTCGTATTCTCAAAGAAGGACACAAACAAAGAATTTGTGGAGCCAATTTCCCAGTGAGCAGCAGAATAAAGACAGCCTATGCCAACTGGGGATTTAGGCCGTGATTGTTACTTGATACCTGCTGATTTATTCACAAGAAAGAATGACTTTTACCAATCAGTAATTAAACTAAATGTAATTTAATATTTTCTTTGCCATACAAAAGGAGCTGAAGCAATTTGAATGACTCATATTTTCTCTGGCCATTGAGTATATCACTTATTTACTAGCACAGGCCTGAGTGTCTTTGGCTGTGCCAGAAATTGTTGGTTGACTTTCATAGTGGATTCAGATATCTCCCAGAGAGGTTGACAGATAGGCAAGATTTCTGGTAGTGCCCCAATTGAACATGCATCATTTGCACTGATTTTCCACACGATTATCTCAAATAGCCATGGAAAGACACAGTTATCAATCAGGAGACTGAAGGATTCAGGTCTGCACAATAGGGAAAGCTGAGGACAGGAAGAGAAAGCTCATTTTTTTTTACTTTCCAAGAGTTTACTGAGATACATAGTTATGATGACAAGCCAGGTGTAGCTGTGAAGTAAGGCTGATTGTATCTTTCATTATAGTGAGGACACCAAAAGGGCTTTCAGCCTATAATGGTAGGTTTTTTGAATGCAGGGTAGAAGAAAGGAAATTTTAAAGGAATTCAGATCAGCTGTTTGAAATTAAAGTAACAGTCTGAGAAATGTTTGCACTGTCCACAATATCTTTGCAGGCTGAATCCTTTTCTCTAATCTAGCTCTCAGTCCAAAAATTTTCAGTGGCTTATTTCATTGGGAGATAAAACGAACATGTCACAGCCCACTTTAGGCCCTGAAGAAAATACATCTCCTCTGTGGTCTGCCTGTGTAGCAGATCCCTTCTTAAGGCCTCTGGGTGGTAGGTGATCCGAGTTCTTCATCTGCTGGCTGGTTCCTCCCAGGCTGCCCTGTTCCCCACGATGAGTGCTCACTAGGTTTAGTGAGCTTATTTCTCCCTCAATTGCACATGGTTCATACTTTTATTATAATTAATATTTTTCCCCTCTTTTACCTAAGGGAAAGCTAAAAAGCAGTCATGATCCAGGCTGAATCTGGACAGCCAACCCATGATCAGCTTTCAGTGATCTCAGTGCTGGTGTTTGCTGTGTACCAGGGGGAGTCTATGAACAGTTTTGTTCCAAAAGATATATTGCTCATATTTGGTTTTGGTTATTTACATGTAATGAAAAGAGTAAGTCAGAAGCAGTAGGTGAAGACCTGGTGGGGGGTGGGGGTCTTTTTTTGTCTGTCTTGGATAGGCCAAAAAACCAACTCCAGCCTGAAGTGCAAACCTGCATGATTGTAATATTGATGCCTTAATAGTGCTTCTCTACAGCTGTAAGATATTTATTGCCACTAATAAATCAGTTCTAGCTCACTTATATTCTATCCAGACAGCAACAATGGTTGTGCAGCTTGGTCTGGAAGCCCACTCTCTAGCAGATATGTTGGTGGATCCTCTTTGTGTAGCCAACTCTTTCTGTGGTGACTTAAAATATTTAGAAAGGGTTTTATGTAAGGATGAGAAGAGAGTGTATGCACATTTTATCAGAGGCAATACTGTGTGATGTTTTGATCTGCTAATCTTTCTGTCAGGGCCCCAGTGAAGATCCAACAAATTGCTATGAGCAGCAGTTTCTCTAATGGTATTTCCTTTGCCTACAGATACCAACCTAACTTCCTATGTATAAACTATATAGATATCTATCAAGCTCAGGTTCTGTTCTCCATGACTCCTTTTTCATCCCCTTCCATAGCAGGGAAGAGGTCTAACTTCCTGGTTGTACAGCAAGATAGAACACATGTGAAATTGCTGAGAACTGACCAGAAAATTGCTTTCACTTTATATTTAGTTATTTGGCATTTGAGATATTTATAGTGTGTGAGATGCACGAATAAAGATGCAGGAGTCCTCTCTGGATGTGTTATCACCACTTAAGAAAAATCATTCACATTACTGTAAAGAGTCAAGGTGTTATTTGTTCAGAAAATTATAATACAAATTCTAAAATTAAACTCCGATCATGTATATTCAGTCCCTGTATTTGCATGAATCATATAATACACAACGTATAGCTTAATTGGTAGTCCTAATTATCTAGTATACATGGGTCTATTTTATGTAACAAAACCAAGCTGCTCCATAATTCCCTGCTAGTGTGGGCTAGAATAATTCCATTGAACTCAACAAACCTACGTCAGTTTATGCCAGCGGGGAATTTAGCCTTAATATTTCAAAGAGCAATATGGCACATGATTCACTTTGGTTCACATTTTTCCCAAGCTCTTATGTAAAATAATTTTATTTTTACTTCAGAAGAAGAGAAATGTTTGTACAGACAGAATTGCATATTTGTACAGATATTCCCAGAATGTAGATATTAGATCCAAAAAGTATCTTTTTTGTCTTCATAAAAGTAAAATGCAAAATAAGCATCCTCAAAAGAGAAAACAGAATAGCAATTATTGTACTTGATCCAGCATTATGTTGGATGCTTTTGTGTTGTTGCAGCTGGTCCAGTATCTTCAGCTACTGGTGATGGACCAGAATGAAGTAGAAGTCAGCGGCCAGATGTTGATTATACTGTGTTATAATTTCATTATAGTGTACAGAGAAGAGATTCAGAGCAGTCCTGCAGAGAAGGACTTGGGGGTGTTGGTCAATGAGAAAATGAACATGAGCTGGCAGTGTGCGCATGCAGCACAGAAAGCCAACCGTATCCTGGGCTGCATCAAAAGGAGCGTGACCAGCAGGTCAAGGGAGGTAATGCTGCCCCTCTACTCTGCTCTTGTGAGGCCTCACTTGGAGTATTATGTGCAGTTCTGGTGTCCTCAACATAAAAAGGACATGGAACTGTTGGAACAAGTCCAGAGGAGGGCCATGAGGATGATCAGTGAACTGGAGCACCTCCCGTATGAAGATAGGATGAGAAAGCTGGGGCTGTTCAGGCTGCATGGAGACCTCATAGCAGCCTTCCAGTATCTGAAGGGGGCCTATAGGGATGCTGGGGGGGGACTCTTCATTAGGGACTGTAGTGAGAGGACAAGTGGTAATGGGTTCAAACTTCAACAGGGGAAGTTTAGATTGGATATGAGGAAGAAATTCTTTACTGTAAGGGTGGTGAGGCACTGGAATGGGTTGCCCATGGAAGTTGTGAATGCTCCATCCCTGGTGGTGTTCAAGGCCAGGTTGGACAGAGCCTTGGGTGACATGGTTTAGTGTGGTGTCCCTGCCCCTGGCAGGTGGGGTGGAACTAGATGATCTTAAGGTCCTTTCCAACCCTAACTATTCTATGTTTCTATGATTCTACAGAAGAAAAATAATTTTGAAGACAGCAAATTCAAAGAATTAGGTTAAGGCAGATTTTTATGTAGAAGACTTTTACTGCTCTAAAATTGCTCAGTTTTGTGTTAAATTGAAGAGTCTCTTACTTAGGCAGGTTTTAGACAAAGCTTTCATTGATCCAGTGAATTTAGGATTTAGGAAGCAAACTTAATAAACATTAAAGGCCTGGATTTTTGCCTGTCACAGTTTTCTTGAGTAGGCCTTTAGAAATTCTGTCAAAGAATATGATCTATAGATTAGTACACACAAAATGTCCCTGAAATTGCAGTGTTAAAGGAGATCTTCAGAAAATTTTAAAGATCATAATATTTCTTAAGTGGTCATTATTGATGGAGCTAATGATCCTGAAATTAAAAAAGTCTATGGTGGAAGCCATGAATTCCAAACTGCAAAAGAAACATCCATATAATTCCAAGGTCAAACAGTACAAAACCATCTTAAAAATATATCAATTTTGTTTTTTCCTTTATCTCAACATGAAGGTTCAATTTTAATATTGTTTTGGCTTTACTTTTGAAGTCCGTTCTTTAAAAACAGTTATTTTCAGCAAAGACATTTGAATGGGAATGGAACTTGTAAATTGAAATGACTGGATAAAAAATTTGTAATGAATGGCTATTACATTGTTGATAACTAGTTTTATAATTCTTGGAAGTGCAGGACGGATTCCAATTTTTTATTATCATGTAAATATATACATTGTTAGTAGTTATTAACTTATTTAGAACAGTATTTTTAATTTCCATAAATATATACAAACTGTTAAACTCTCATTTTTCTTTTTATCCTGGCTAATTTTAGAGAAACTGTGAATTACAGTTTGTGAAGAAAAAAAAAAAAGAAATTTATACTTTTACCTATGATCAGTATTTCATTACGCTGGTCAGATACTGGTGCCAGGTATCATGAAAACCGGCAAGCATTGCTTTCTTTGAAGTCTAACAAATAGAGAAATAGCATTCAAGGCTTAGAATGCACCATCTGTAAACATACTGCATACCCACAGGCAATTACTGTACATTTGGTGTGGCAGTGTAGCTTTCTGTATTATTAAATAACTTTCTGAAAACCTAATTTGCAGGGCAGTTTTATGATATGAGAGGGAGAAGAAGAAGATTAGGATAAGAATTAGCTTCATTCAACACTGATGGCTGTAGCTTTCAATATCCATAAATGTCTAGACAAGTGTCTTTCTCCCCTGCACACGTACACAGCTAATGTGCACAATGTCATGATGATCACGATGCTGAACTCCATCCCATTAGGGTACTAATTTGATCTCTGGCATACCCTTATTACAAAACACCATAATAAGTATTCGTTTGACAGGAAGCTACTGCACTTTATTTCTCATCTGATGTGAAGCTCAGTAAGAATACCTTAAAAACATTCATTGATGTATTTCATATAATACAGATAGTAATACAAATATAAGCCTCCAAACTAGTGTTAACTTCATAATGCTTGTTAGTGCTAAGAAAACCATATTAATTCCAGTGAGGTGTTATGAAATAAAATAAGTATATCTGTATAGTTATCTATTGATGATCACTTAAATACTCCCTTACTTTTACCTTGAATGTACATAGCACAATTATGGGCATAATAATAGATCAGGAGAAAGGAAGAAAGACCCAGAAATGTTTAGGAAGTTGAAATAAAAAGACTTCAAAATAGAGATTGGGTGCAGAAGAAACACAGTGCAGAAACCTGCTGTCTCTCCTTCTCGGCAAGACCCAGATGGCTACATTCAATAAACATTATTTCCCTAAGATCACTGTGGAGGAATCAACAGAAAAAATGTCCCAGGCAAAATTGAATATTAAGATGTGGGGACTGCGTGATTCTTTCAGTCACAACTTATTTTTCAGTCAAAAGTTTCTTTATTCATATTATGAAATGGTATGATCTGCAAGTAACAGGAAGTTTGGGAAGCTGAGGAGGGGTAGGAAATCTGCCTCCTACGAGAGACTTTTTCTCTCTAAAATGGGATCAGACCAATAAAAAAAGCTGTAGGAATATTCTTGGAAAGAATCTAAGAGCAGAAACACGCAACATGAATGTCTGAGAGCTGAGTGAAGAAAGAGGTAGTTCATAAGAGAAATAAAAGAAAAAAAGACAAAACATATGAAAAAGGATTGGAGGAAGAAAACCAGCAAAACATTTTATTTATTATTATTCTCCAAATATTGCTTGTATGCAGATGACCAGTCCTAGAAAATATATCATATTGCAACCCATTCAGAATAGACACCAGAGTTTATTGCAAGTGGAAAATTTAGTAGATGTGGTATCGTGCCTGAGGAAGCCAGAAAATTATCACGGGGGGAGAGACAAAAATTCCCAGGGGATATATTTGTAGTGTTGCATCTCAGCTTTTCTTATAGAAAGTGCAGGTTGATGACAACCCAAATGAACAGCTCTGGCATAATGCTGCAATTCAGAAGAAAGCCTTATAGCTGGAGGCCCTTTAAAAACACTCTGGGCTTTATTCCATGTTCTGTCAGAGCACTGTTTTGACGGGTGAAGGCATGGTTCTCCCAAGGTTGTTTGTGGATCCTGGATTCAATGCTCTCTAGTCCTCATGCATGCCGCTTTAATTTATAGTATTGGCATGAGATCGTGCAAATGACCTCATGGCTGTAAAGTTCCCGGTATAACTGAGTACCTCTACCACAGCTTCTCCATTCCCAAATTGCCTTGGCAACCTCTTTTCCTCATAACATCAAGGACAAGGGACAGCGTGGCAACTGACCACCTCTGCACAGGAGAAAGTCCAAGCTAGTGTTAACCTTTGCTATACAGTGGTCAAACATATAGTGATAAATGTCCACAGCAAAGCAGAGGATGTTCTTTGTGCTATGTAAATGACTTGGGTCCAATAATATATTTACTTACATATTTGCTATGTATCATTTTGCATGTATATTCATGCATTAAAAAATGGCAAGGTTTGTATTCAGCACAAATAAATACTAGCTGTTTTAGCGTCATGCACCCCCTCCTCCTCCATTCCCTCTCTACCTTTGACTGTGAATAAAGTAATTTTATGCAATCTCTCCTATTCTGGGCGTGAAAAAGTAAATGCTGTATTACCCCAACTTAGGTAACCCTTAGGATAATTTTTTAAGCAGCAGGAAACTAGGCTATCTGGCTGGGTAGATAATGATATCATCTGCTTCCTTCCAAAACAACAGGTGCTTTGGCATAAAAATGTATATCATCATACTGAGATGATGACATCAGTTCATACTTCAGCTTAATTATAAACTACCTCCATTAATCCTCAAATAATTAAACATTTTGTGTATGGTGCAAGGTGAAATATAAAAGCAAAAGGTGCCTAGCTCTTCATCACAGGGTTAAAATGTCAGTTTCTGAATCGTTTGTACTTGTGTCTGCCTATTTAAATGTACATTTCTTGCTGATTTTAAGCATTTATTTATATTTTATTGTTCCATCCAGGAGGTAAGTAAAAATAAATTTTGCTGGAATTCAGTGATAAGTTGATGAAATAACTAAGGTATATGGATTGAAGTCTCATAGAGTATGTACGTGCATAAATATCATGCAGAAATAACAAAGATGTTCAGGATTGTGCTTAGAATGTACAAGAATAATTGGGGGAGAAGTCATGGTTCATGGCCTAACAGCAAAATAAACATTGCAGTGTTCAGTGTTTGCAGATTTTATGCAAGATCTTAGACTCACATTCATAAGTAGTCCTTCTGAATAAAACAAGCTCTGGGCAAGCAAGCACCATTTATTGAAATAGATTGAATAAAACTTGTAGAAAAGAAGTATTACTGAAAAGCAAAACCAACACAAAAGGAATTTAACTCCTTTTTTAAATAGTTGAGTTCATATAGTAAGCAGTCACTTGAAACCTATACATTCTTTCCTTGCGTTTTTGATTTGATATAAAAATTAATAGACAGAATTGAGTGAGAGCTGAATTTGCAGGCTAAAAGAGCAGAGGAACATAGCAGATAAGGGGTTATGTTCTTTCTTTAACTTAAAAATATAGCATTGACCTTCTTTAAAACAGATGCTATCTTCAGGAGCCAGATGTGTCTCCAAGCAAATTAATTATAAGAAACACATCCAAGGACATAGCCATTTAAGAATCAATAAATTATGCATTTGTCATTTGTTATTGTGTGAAGCTTATGCTGACATCTTTGACATGAACGAAGGAGTTTCTGTCCACAGTAATAGCATTAACAATTTAACAGAGGTGGTTTTATACCAAACGTGAAGTGGTTTGAAGAAATTACTGTTTATCGCAATGTGCATATACACACCTTAATTATTCATTGCATGTCCACTTACCAGCCTACTTCATGTTATGTAAGTTGTGCTAGATTAAAAAGTTAGAGGTCAGGCATGTGTCCTGTACTGCTGCTATTTCTATCCATTTGCACCTGAAATAAAGAGAATGACTCTTAATAATGATTTTCTTTTCAGACAACCAAAGCAGGAAAGTTTTGTTTATCAGTGGCACTTTATGAAACATTCCTACAAAGAGTTTTATTTTTCTAAAAACAAAAACCGTGGCGGATTTTTTTTTTTTTTTGTGGGTTTAGTTGAAACATTTGGATGACCATATGGAACTCTTAGTGGTGCCATGGGACCATGCAGCTATGAAATCTGATCACTATCTCCCTAGTGACAGCTGGAGCCTTTACACCATCAGAAAATTTTCAGACTTCTAATTTGTCATAACTACCTCCTGTGGAAAGAAAATATGTTATGTAGTTACATACAAGAATCTGAGGCTGCAGAACTACACATAGCGTCTTCTTTTCCTTTTAACTTTCAAGCTTCAAATTAATTCCTTGCATCTTATGACTCATTGATGCAAGAAATAAAACACAAAACACAAAAAGAACAGAAAACACAAAAAGAATACAAAAAAAATATGGGGTCTTGTGAAATGAGTGCTAGCTCTTCTTTATAGTTATTGTGGAGGATGACTTATTTTGAAAAACCTACATTTGTAACAAATGTTGATGCATGCAGATCAAAGTTTCATTATATTTAAGCCTTCTCTTCGGTTTTTCTCTCTCCCACTTTGAGTGATGATAATAAAAAGAAAATAATAAATGTTTTACAAACAAAAGTGTAACTTTGCAGTGGGTTTTATTATATTTATATTTTTAATATGTGCATTCTTTCATCACCACATATGGCCTGAAAAGGCACAAAATTCAGAATCACTATTTATTAGAGCGAATCACAGGAGAAGGGGCTGAGAGCTCCCTGCCCACTGCAGTCACTCAGCTGTTCCCAGAAAGCAAGAATCTTTTTGGCACTCAGAAATATAGGCATCCACCAGGCAGTCACTTTTGAAAATCATGGGGAATGAGTTTATGTATCTCTATATACCTCTCTGTGGGGGTAGATAATATAGCAGAACTGATAATCATATATCTCCATGTTTATTTGCTGTGTAGCTTTGGATAGATTTCTGGTCTCCCAGGGCATTTTCAGGAGCTTGTGAGACATAGGTCAGTGATTGTAAGCAGAAAAAAATGTAAACATATGTTATCATTTGCTTTTATATGGCCATTCTAGTATTCTAGTTAGGCATCAAAAAAGCAACCTTATGCTTTGAGCATGGATAGTACTGCTGTTGAATCATGCTTGTGGTGGGTGTAGACAAGAAGTTGAGTGTTATATATATAGTTGTTTATTGTATAGAGAAGTTAAAAAAATGTGGTTGCAGGCCAGTATCTTGTACTGGACAGTATACAGGAGGTTGGATTAGGTTAACACATCAATCTCTTATGGTTTTGCAGTCTAGGACACCAGAACAAAGTTGTTGAGCTAGGTAATGAGCAAAAATGATACTAAGCTTCTAAAAAAGGATGGAACTGAATCTTTCTTCAAAGTCTTGTAAGTATCAGTCTCCACTAACATATTGAGCCATGTAGGACAGCATGCAAGTAACCTAGGAGTACAGATCAGAGACAATGTAAATAAATTCTTTGAGAATGTTGATTACAGTCAGAAAGCAAAACTAAGGTACATCCTAATTAAATCCAGACTCATTTGATGTAAAGAACTGGAACAGGAGAGATTGTGCAGCCCACATGAAAAAAAGGCAACACTGGATAAAAGGCACTTACTGTTCCAGTATGAACAGTACAAGACAGTGTTAGGAAGATATTTGCTTACATTACCAGAAATGATAAAAGACTTTCCATTAAAAAACAATGAGGGAAAACTGTGCATAACCCTAGGAGAAAGGAAAGAGACGGCAGGGATAACATCATGCTATGTAACAACCTGCCACCAACTTAGAAATGGACAATAATGACAAATGGACCCAGGGGATAAAACACAAATGCACTGAATTGTTACCTTGGGTAGATGCACAATGTGTTGTGTTCATTGTTGACAGTTACTCAAAGTTTCTTCTTTTTTACACATCGACAACATTTGTACAGCATGTCATGCCAACAAAATATTTTTATTTGAAGCTGGGCACTGTCATCATTTTCTTTCTTTAGGAAGCAAACCATGACATGCAGATTGACTTGGAAGCTCATGTTTCATTACATCATGTCCCTCTGCACCCTGTTGATGCAAAGCTTCTTTTTAGCATCAGTGCCATTCCTAGCTACCCTGGAGCCCCTATGCATATCATCTATGCCATCTTTTAAGGCATATGAAGTACCGAGAGAGGAAGGGCATGTAAAAAGAAGACTGGGCAGAACAGGGTCACCTACAGCTAAACATTTGTCATTCCATAGATGCAGCTATAGTAAGCATTTGGTAGATTTAATCAATGCATTATTAAAGGAATCTTAAGCCCAAATTGAGCTTAACTTGGGTCTGAAGTGTAGCTGTTGTGGTCTCCTGAAGTCCTTATGCGTTAATCATGCAACTGTTTTGTCTGAGCTGACTAGTTATTTGTCTGCTCTGCTTGTTCAGCTAACCAGGATGCCATGCAAGCAGAACCTTCAGGGATGAGTCGATGTGAAGATGCTCCAAATGGAAAGCCTATAAGGTTTGCTTTTGACTTTCCCCACTTGCCTGTATGGCATTGATGGAGTAGTACCTTGTGGATACCTGAAGGAATGAGCATCCATATATAAAATCAGCCTGTTGTCTCTTTCTGGGTTTGTACCATCTCCCATTGTCTCTGGTTTGGTCCGAAGTAGGCAGAATTCTAACAATATTTTTTGCCAAACTCTATGCTGATTTCTGGAAACATAGATCAAGTAAAGGCAGGGCTCACTTTATGATGCTGAGTTCTTTCCCACCTTTAGTGTGGTGTTTTATTCAGAATAAAAATTATTGTTATGTCTTTTTAAATGTATGATAGGATTTTTATCTTAGCCTTTTGCATATTTACATCCCCAGAGCCAGATTTTAAGGTGCTGCGATCTAGTGTGTCCCAAGGTGGACTCAGTTTATTGAGGCTGAGGATTTGGTCTTTCTCTTTTATCCCAGCCAGTTTGACAAGAATATGAAAAACTCCTAGACCCCACTATACCACTGTTTATTTTGCCAGGTACAAATGGGCCCAAGTTTAAAATAGGACCCTGTTTAAATGGTGTAGAGTGGAAAGAATTACTGAAGATCAACACTGCTTTGAAGAAATAGTGCATCTGCTTTTAAGAAATAGTTTCCTTAATCTCAAACTGACTTGATTGATGTCTGATCTGTAACATCTGTATATATTGTCTGTTATGTCACTTTTTCTTTGAGTAGCTATATAATTGCTGAAAAGCATAAAGCTGGCCTGAGTTCCTTTATTAAAATACAGAATCATCCAGATGAACAAATGTTCACATCTTCATCTTATAACAACAAAAAGGTGTTGAATTGGACTGAGGAGGTTTAATTACATGGAGTAAAAGATTTCTGGAAAAGTAGTTAAAATCTATGATACCCATTCTGTCCAAATTCCTGGTGCACTCAGCTGAATGCAGATTGTTATAATATTGTTTAATTAATGCTGAATTGCATGATGATTGGCCTTAGCTCTCTAATTACTACTGGTAGTAGCTTTTCAAATTTTGATTAGTGGAGAGGTGAATCACTATCTTTGATGTGGTGAGGTAGCTTCTGCTGCAAATTAAAACTGGGTAGTGAGGCTAGAGATTAATTGTGGGTATGTGGAGCAATTAGGACAGTCTACCTCACCCTAACTTCTGTCTGAAGTTTATTGCCTGTGGGAAAGGTCATAGAAATGAAACCTGAATTGTATAAATTTTTGGGTGAGACCTATATATATTTAAATGCACTGTTTTGGGGAAAACCTTCAGTCATTCTAATTTAGTCATTCTAATTCAAAACATATTAGATGTCATTTTCTTCCTTGCCAGCAGAAAGAGCAAGTACCAGAAAGCAATCTGCTGCTAGGGAGGGGCTGAGGAGGCTCCTTGGGCCACACAGCAAATAACAGCACCCATCTGGATAGCAGTTGCTGGAGGCTGTTTTGGGGTGATGTTAGTTTTGACTTTTTATTCTTGCAAAAGTGTAAAGCTGTTTGATAGGAAGTTAACCAATGACTTCCAGAGACTGCACACCCTGAAGCAGTTGCCACAAAATTCGGTCATCCTCCTGAAGCTGCAAGGTGCTGCTGGCACAGATTGCACTTGGGAGTGCTTTGCAAAGGTTTATCTTGTTTAGATATAAACCTGAACCAAAACATTGGAAGAAATACAGTGCTCTTCTGTAAGATTTTATTAGCTTTTGTTAATGACAAGTGATTTTTCCTTATCAAGTCAGTGCCTGGGTTAGAGTACCATGGCTTTCTTTTCTTTGTGGTTTTTCTATGCTGTGTTGCCATTACTGGATCAAAACTCTGGAATAATGGAAAAATTGAACTAATTTAAGAATATATATTATTGCCATTACTCTCTGTTCCTCTATTATGATTATGAATGAAAACAATCTGACTTAGAGATATTGTAATACATTATTTTTTTTAGTGCCCTGCCATCTCATTGCCTGCTCCGTATATGCTGCTCAGTTTTCATCTGCTGCCTGAATTTAGGGTTTGGGTTTGTTCTGCCTCTCCCCCCTTTATATCATCCTCTGTTATCAATCCTGATTTACTTCTTACCCTACACACTTTCCTCCTGTCCTTTGACTCACTGTCACTTCTTGCCCTGATTTTTTAGTGGGAGCATGAGAAAATAGTTTCTACTGAAGCTGCTAAATATGTCTCTCATTTATTCAGCTGGTGGGAGAGAGAGAAGAGGGATTGAGGTTCAGCAAAGTAGCCTTTGTAACCACAAGATTGTTTGCACTTTACTGCCGGAACATGCTGAGACTTGAAGCTTTTGTATGATTTTTATCAGTAGAGAGGCTGTAATTGAACTTTCTTGCTAGACATTAAGAAAAAAAAAAGATTAAAATATTTATTTTCTTTTTTATACACGCAGACAAAAAGCAGTTTTTGAAATCGTGCGAGTGGGTGCAATTATATAAACCTCTGTGCAAATAATGAGACCCCTGTGAACAATTTTAAAGAGAAAGCAAAAGAAGCATGTTGCATATTCATTTCAGGGAAAAGCAATCTGCCTGAAACTTTTTACTGAAGAGCTTCACTCACCTACTGTCAAAACTGCTTTATTGGCATTCACTTCTGACGGGTGTATCAAGCTGAAAACCAGGTCTAAATAGCACAGGCAAAAATGAGACACCTCAATGACGTGTCTTGAGTTTGTCTCTGCTTTTAATGAATAAAAAGCATAGCCATTCAAATAGCCATTCAGAAAAACAGACATCTTCAAGTGGCTTTTTTTTTTTTTTTAGAGAAAGATATCTTCTTGAAATCAGGAAAAAGGAAATTATCTACTTTGTCACTTACATTCAAGCATTTGCTTTTGTGAATAAAATTGAGAACTTCATAAATGCAACAACATCAATATAACCAGTGCACAGAGCTTTGCCTGAAACAAAATACCAGCACACAAGTAACTGGAAAAAAAGCCAAAACCATATGAAAGGAGCTGTGCCATCTCAGTGTTCTAGGAATGAAAAGGAATGAAAGCATTAGAAAATGACAATATGAAGAAATTTATAGGTTTGCATATTTATATATAATATATATATAAAAGTATATTTATATGGATATAAGTTGATATAGCAGTAGGAAAAGTGCCATCAAAGAAGTGGAAAGAAATAGAAATGGGGAGCCTTTATTTCTGGATAGTTCTGCAAGGGTGGAATGACCAGAGACTGCAGGCTGCCAAGGGAAGAGGATCTCAGGTCTGAAGATGTGAAGTCATGTTTTCTATTGAAATAATATATGACAGAAGAGAGGCCAGTTATAACCATTAATCTGGTTCAATTTTATTACAATTATAGCCCATGAGAACAAAATAAGCCTATTGAAGTACATGACAGCAGCAGTGCATGAGTTCGTGCTGAAAAATATTATTCTCAATGTTGGGACATCTGGGCAGCCAGATCTAATCGTATTTCTTTACTCTGCCAGAACTAGAGCATCTGACAATGGAGCTATTTGTTCAGACATTTCTAAATAGATAGTGCCAGATAACTAACTGTAATCAAAACCTTTCCTTTTTCTGACGCTATTTGGATGTGTCTCCAGTCCTAAAAATCTTGTCATAGTTAAAAAAAAAAAAAAAAGAAAAAGACATGTTAAGCGTGAACAAGAGCCCCACAGCCAGATTTCCTGCCCCACTTTTGATCTCTTTGTGTTGCCTGAGAATTGCAAAGGATATAATGTCTGTTTACAGCTGCTGGTGTAGGATCTTCCAGAGGTGGGGTGGTCTCTGCGAGGACAAAGGGATAGAGCTGGGTCCTGCTCCTGGGATGCTCCTAGCCCTGCACCCACTGCCAAACAGTGAAGGCCATGGTGTCGGTAAGGCAGGTTTCTGCTGAATAAAGCCTGATCTCACCTTCCACTCTAACTGCCCGTATGGTGTGCAGGGGGCTGAAATTTCTGGTGAATCAGCAATGTGAAACTGCACACCTTTCTCCTGATTCTGGGTGGAGTAGGCTGTCCCATAAATGCTGATGGGTTTCACAGTATGCCTCTTCACTGTACCATTTGCTTTTAGTCACTTTCTAGTTTTTAGACCATTTTCCTAAGTCCATTTGTCTTATCACACTTTTTATTTTCCTGAGAGAATTTAATGGAATGTGGGAATCGTCATAATAATGTCCCTGATTCCACATTTATTTTCCTTAGTTTGCAGGAATGTTGAGGCCAACAGAGAGAGAACGGAATTACATCTATTTAAATAACGCTTAGCATAGGTCAAGTTTTGATGCACGTGGAAAGGAGAGGAAAAACAACATGTGAAAACCAAGCAAAATAAAGCCTACGGAGCATTGCTTGCTCTGCAGCCTCACCACATGCTGCTGATTAATAGGTTTCACTGACACTTTATGGCCCGTTGTCGAACTTTAGTTTTCACTTTTAGAAGTCCCATAAATAAAATTTAATTCTGTGGCATTCACTTTACTCTAAGAAGCTTATTGCCCTACCAGAGTGGTGTACGGGTTTAGTGTGATTTTCATCTTTGTTAACTATATTGGAAATAGTTTCTGATTTATAGTATTCCAGGACAGACTATTCAGAGATATGTGAGTTAGCTATTTAAAACCATTTGAAATGTCATCCAAGGTGAATTGACAAATTTTGGACCTTTTTTTTTTTTCCAAAGTTTCAATAGTGCACAACTTTTTAAGGTCTCTTGGTAAGATATGCTCATTTTTCAACCCATTCTATTATTTATTCAAGTTCAAAATATCCATCTGTTTTGAGGAAAAACGTAAAGTGAAAATGAAATGTTTTCCTTTTTTGAAAAGCTACATTACCCTAACTTTTTTTATTACTGGTGATAATTTTTCACTCAGCTTCCTGCACTTTGGGTTGGACCCATGCCAGAACCCACTTCTCCATGTCATAGGTATTGTGAGTATGCAGGATAGCCTGCTAATTAATGAATTAATTAGGGAGGTGTTTCAGTTGGATTTCCTTCATGGAAAAGAAGTTGGCAGCAGAGATGTCTCCTGAAGCTGGTACAAAGGAGACTTCTAGAGTATGGAACTGGAAGGAGAAAGAGGCACCTTCATAGCTTTCATGCTGAACAGAAGGTCTCGTGATGTATGGAGCTGTGTGTGATGGTTATGTTCCCTGTGGCTTGTTTTCTGGTTACAGATTAATTTGCTTCATGTTATCTGTCTGGCATGTGACAGTTAATTCATTTTCTCTTCAAACAGAAGCTAAAATTCTGCCATATGACCTAGGGTGAAATCCTGAAACAATGGAAGACGAACCTTGACATTAACTTCAGTGAGATCAGGACTTAATCGTTGTTCTTTACCTCCTTGGGCCCAAGCTTCATCATGACTGATTCACAAATACACCCTGCTCTATTCAGTGGGATATGGAGTAAAACTCAACTCAGAATTCAATGTGCAAAGATTTGTAGTCTGTATTCACTTAATAATGTCTATATGAAAATTATAGTGAGTTCCCAGACATTTTGCAAAAGTCTATATTTAGTGCTTTAGCATGTAGAATCATAGAATCATAGAATAGTTAGGGTTGGAAAGGACCTTAAGATCATCTAGTTCCACCCCACCTGCCAGGGGCAGGGACACCTCACACTAAACCATGCCACCCAAGGCTCTGTCCAACCCGGCCTTGAACACCGCCAGCGATGGAGCATTCACAACTTCCCTGGGCAACCCATTCCAGTGCCTCACCACCCTCACAGTAAAGAATTTCTTCCTCATATCCAATCTAAACTTCCCCTGTTGAAGTTTGAACCCATTACCCCTTGTCCTCTCACTACAGTCCCTAATGAAGAGTCCCCCCCCCAGCATCCCTATAGGCCACCTTCAGATACTGGAAGGCTGCTATGAGATCTCCACACAGCCTTCTCTACTCCAGGCTGAACAGCCCCAACTTTCTCAGCCTGTCTTCATATGGGAGGTGCTCCAGTCCCCTGATCATCCTCATGGCCCTCCTCTGGACTTGTTCCAAGAGTTCCATGTCCTTTTTATGTCGAGGACACCAGAACTGCACACAATACTCCAAGTGAGGTCTCACGAGAGCAGAGTAAAGGGGCAGCATCACCTCCCTTGACCTGCTGGTGACGCTCCTTTTGATGCAGCCCAGGATACGGTTGGCTTTCTGGGCTGCAAGTGCAGATATATGTAAATATATTATTCAATGACAGCTTATCTTTTGGAGGGCAAAACCCAAGATAAAATTATTTTTAAAAGTAATATGTTGGGGTAAAAAAGAAATGCAGTGGAGGGTAAGGAGAAAGATTAAAAGTGTGTTAACTCAACTGATACTTTAGCAGATATTTTAATTTGGCCCAAGGATTTTAGACTACTTCAATCAGATCACAACTGGGCCTTTTTCTATGAGTAGTCTTTTTAGAGTAATTGTGATCAAATCTCTCTGGTATATTGTAAATGAGGAGATAGCACACTCTCTAAATGAAGATGGTAGGGTAATATATATTTTTTTTTGACATTTAAGTAACCGTGCCTGTATTAATTGCAATAAAAATCTTTTTGCAGCTGAAGGCAGGTTGGCTTAGCTAGCAAGCAATTTAAACAGGTGCAACTATCTTAGGGATGTGACACTTTGCCATCTGACAAATGTAATAAACCTGTGAGATACTTCCATCCTTCCAGCCTTTTCTCAGAAACTGAAACAGAATGGCTAGGTAAAGGGTATGTGGCTTTTTCTTTGTATAACAAAACATTGTTAGGTTTGTGGGTTTTTTTTTGTTTTTTTTGTGGGGGGAGGGTTTGAGAGGGAGTAACATCATACTGCAGAGATCAACATTGTGTTTTCATCATTGTTTACATCTTCAGTCATGACTAGAATGAGCATCTAACCTTTTTATGAAATTTGCAGATTAAGTCTACAAATTGGGACTTTTCTTAGAAAAGGAACTTCACCATTACAGAAAAAAAGAAAAAGAGTGTGTGTGTTCTGAAGCAGGTATGGAGTACTTTGGGAGGAGGGGAATCCTAAGGAGCACTTTTTCTGAAAGTAATGGAGAGATTTGAGGGAACACGAGGCCTTAGTTTGTAGGTGATGTGGCAGTAGAGAAATGTATACTTATAGGATGGGGGAGCTTCTCTTGCTGTGGTCCTGTATGTGCTGTTGGAGTAGGTCTACACTCTCTGAGATATATTTTACTGAAAGGGACAGTTCAGGGAGTTAGTGCAGCTGGCTTTAAAGTTGTTAGTAAAGTTCAAATAAAGTATATAGCTTAGTGCTTACAGTATTCGGTTAATTCTAGGCCATTGCAGCATGCTACAAATAAAGTATGCCTTGTTCAGAATTTCCAACACAAAGCATCTTAGCATGAACCAGAGTAAGGAATACATTCCAGATGACTAAAAATATGAAAAATAGCATGATAAGCAAAGATGAGGCTATGACTAATCAAATTGGCTAGTGAAGATTCTCTTATAGTGCAGTCAGTATTGAAATATTATGTACCAAAAGAAAGCTGGCAGGGCTAAATTAGTAAGAATGAGTCATTTATTAAAGCTCTCAGGATGAGAAGGTGAGACAAAGGGATGTAGGGTGAATGGAGCATAAAAATCTTTATGAAAATGCAATTAATCTTAAGACTGGAAAAGGACAGCAGAGCCTTCTGTTTTTAACTTCTGTTTTGTTGCTGTGGATCAAGTCACTTTGTCCTGTTATTTTTTTTCTAAAGCAGTAGGGGACAAATGAAGCAGGTCTCCCCAGATTATAGAAGTGGCTTTAAAATCTTGAAGTACAAGTAAACGCTATATGATTCTTGTGATATTTTTATGTTTTCTTGATTTGGGACTTTATAAATATAATTTTCAAAGTGGGTACTAATGCTGCCATCATGAACTAGTAAATGAGATAAACTGAAGTCAGGAAGCTGACAATAATGAAGCAGTGGTGAACAAGCTATAAACCAATTAAGTTTTCTGATTTCCCTCTTAATTGTGACAGTAGTGGGCTTGGAGTGAAAAACTAATAGGTAAGTGATGAAGTTTGCAGTAACATAAATGGGAGGCTGAAACATAGAGATAACACCTTATGCAGTGTCCCTGGCAGTCTGTGCTGCTGGAAAACCTGGTTGTGCTGGTCCACCCCTCCTGTTGGTGCCCCTCTGGAGTCTGCAGGTGCTAGTCCAAAGTAGCCCTCTCTAAAACATGTGCAGTGGTGAGTCTGGGCTTCTATCACTAACTGATATGGTCTACAGGTGCGATTTTTAGTGTGTTTTAATATTCAATTGTTCAGACACAACTACTTTCTGCTAAAAGGGTTTAGTACTACAAAACTTGTGGGGGTTTGGGTTATTTTAACTTTAACACAGATTCTTGGCTATTTCTGCAAGTACTGCTGTACATATTATTTCAGACTATTCTAACTTGTATCCCCAAGGAAAGAGGAATTGAGAAATTGATACCTCAATGAGGTCTGCTATCTGTGTTAACAGTACAGCATCCCACTTCAAAAAATTTGGCAAGACCAAGTATTTCTGAAGAGGGCAACCTGCATTAGACAGTGCTGGATCATTCTCTGGATTTTTTCCCCCTCCCAGATTTCTCTAAGGGTTTTTATTGCATATGATGAGAAGACGCAAGTAGCACATACATTTGATCTGCAGGTAAATGGATTGGAGTTTTGAAGGAAAACCAGTTTAAGCAGTAGGGCCCTACACTGTAGGATGCAGTTCTTTGATTCTTAGCACTGTTTTTAGTGCTTAAGGAAGCCAGAAATGAAAGGATTGAACTCCAGCCCTAGACAGAAAATGAGAATATACTACTTTGGCTAATCTGTTTTGTGCAACTCAACAGTATAAAAATACATTTCACCTGTCAAATGTTTATCTTCTTACTAATTAGCAAATTAACACAATTTTTTGAAACGCATTGTGGCTCAAAAGTGTTTGCATCCACAAATGCCCTGTGAAGATTGCATTGCTTAGCCTTGCTAGGAGATGGGTTAAGTATAGAACAAGGGAACATGATAATGTTGCTTTCTCCCCTCCTCTGCACATATGAACCTCTCTTGCTGCAGTCATTCTTTGTTTCCAGTTGCAGGAAATTTGAGAGAGTGGAGGGAACTGCTGCAGTAGGTCTTGCCCTTACCCTCTTTGTTTCTGCTAGCCTTAATTAACCTCTCCCTAGGTTCACCAAATTTGTGATTATAATTTATTTATTTTTTTTTTAAAGTTGGGCTTATGCTCACTAAGCAGGTTTTCTCATAGCTGTACTTGAAACTCCATTATTACCATTTTGAATGCTGCACTGTTTGTTCTAGAAACCCATCTTAGTAATTTATCCTATATCTCTATTTTCCCCTAATGGAAAATACAATTATTTTAATTCTTCTAATTGTTTTTCATTTCCTACACTCCAAATTTGTCTCTTTCCCCCAGGCATCTCTTCATCTTAGATCATTGACTGGAAAGGCCTTTTTGGCTCTTTAGTTCCTTATCTCTGTTCCAAATGGACTAATATTGTACAGTGCTCAATAAAAAAATAATTTAATTTGTTATTTCTTTCATCATGCAGTTGCAAAATTGTCAGGCATTTAAGATGATTCTTTAGTTTAGGGGGTGCTAAGTGTGTCTCAGATGGAGATGTTGGTTTTATCAGAAAGTTATGTGAAACTTTGGGTAAGAATGAGTATTTGAATAATAACATAGGTATAAACCTGCACTGCTGTTCAGTCCTGCATACAGCAGAAAATATAGGGCCTGCCTTGCTCTGTGAAGGAATAGCTATCATGTTGTTTCGCAGCTCCCATGGAGACCAATCAGAGCATTATTTTCTCCCTTTCTTTATTCTTTTACTTATTTTGCTTAATCTCATTTAATAGCCAATTAACTTGATTTGCCTTCGGAGTTGGTGAAAAGTATAAATAAACCTGGCAGAAGAGCGAGGATGGGAAGAAGCGCGAAGGCTGGAGTCATGGAGATGCCCTGTGTGAGCAACAGGAAATCAATTGCCATATGGTCAGTTATAAATAGGGCCATCATACAGCCTTGTTGCTTTTGACATGTCCAGGTTCTCTGCTCAAGATTTCTATTTGCAGATTTTCTTACCTTTTCGCATCCCATCTAGCTTTTCTAGGCATATCAGGCAAAAGTTTTGTTGGAGGTTCTGGAACCCCCCACTCCCCTCCTGTGGCTGGGAGCAAGGGTGATCTGCTTATAGTGGGTAGTGACGTTAGCTTGGTGGTGTGACAGGGCAGAAGAGGACTGTCACCTGAAAAGTGGTGGAGGCCTTAGGGCTGAATCTCCCAGAACAGCCATGTTTCCTTAGAAATGTAGTTTTATTATTTCTGGAAATCTTTTCCTGTTGGAAGTTTTTGTTCATGATTGCCAAATCAGAGTTTTAGCAGTCTATCTGGACTGCTGTGTCTGCAGGTGTGTTTGTCTTAAAAAAATGCAATTGTAATTGGGAAAGTGATTTGGAGGTAGATGATGTGAGTTAAGTCCTCACACAGGCCTGGGGACCCAGAGATGGGGCTAGTGCCAATATGCAAGGTGATACTCTTGGCAACTGCATCTTCCTCGTTCTTTCCCTGGCATCTTTGTTTCTTTTCAAGGTAGGGTAGTCCTCATAATGGAGAGATGAGCTACTGTGACTTAAAGCAAAAGTAAAAAGAATGCTAATCATGCGGTCAACACAAAAGATCAGAAATGATGATTTGTTTTTCTCCTGAGAAACCCTTAGTGCTGTGAGACCACTGAGCAGAGATTTTTCAGTATTGCAGCACAGATTGAGTTAACTGTATTTGCCTGGGTCCTTGATGTATGTGCTGTTGGATTTGTCACCTGTGAGCACAGCTAACTGACTAGCTTAATGCACAGGACACTTAAGTGTGGTTCTAGGTCATAGAAAAATGTCAGGGTTTATTACACCTTACAGCTTTTTTGTGCATTCCCTTTATTTTCTATATAGCCCCGGTCTCATTTTTTCTTTGGCTCACCCATTACTCTTCCTCATTGATTAACTAAATATCTGGATGTCAGAGAGGCTTTTGAGTGCCCTCACACAAATGATTGCAGAATCCTACTTTCTATCTGCCTGCAGACAAGACAAACACTGGCTTTACTTTTGTTGAGTAACTTGAAATGCAATCCCTGCTCAGAGACTTGAAATGGAATTACACCCACTATATCATCCAAATTTGTCATATATAAATATAGATGTTGAGATGATTAAACACATTAGCAATTTTCAGTGGTTCTTTAATTCCATCATTCATTATTTTTATTTGATGAACCTCTTTCTTATGAAACTTATTAAAATGTTGGTATAAATCTATTCCAAATTCCCTTGATGACTATGTTTATACAAAATGATATACATAATGATCTGCTTTTGAAACTGCATTAGAAATGTTCATTGGCTTTTCAGTTTGTAAAAGGCTGTGTATCACTCCCATAAGGAATAATGACTAAGATCTTCTTTTTACATTAGGGAGCTGCAGGCACTCAGGCATGGATTTACCTCAGTCTGAATCTCATCCAGTGCTTCCTAAAAACTCCCATGGTGTCATTAAGAGTTGGGTCAGATCCTGCGGCAGTACCTGCAGGCAACCCTCCTTTATGTAGATCAGAAAGCACTAGTAGTGAAAGGAGACATAATGGGCAAGATCTATTAACCAAGTTCACGTCGTCCAGAAGTTATAACTTTAAAGGAAACCATCATTTAAACACCTGTGTAATCATCGGACAGGTACTTCCAGCAGCTGACCTTTTAGCTTTTTTTGCAAGTTCCTTCTGAGGTTGCCTTGCTCCTTCCATTTACTGTAAAGAGAGCCTAGACAACTATTTCAGTTTAAACACCTAAGTAATCAAACAAGTAAAGTAAAATTACTTTAATTCCTTCCTGAGGAGTTTTGCAGCTCTTTTGACCTTCACCAGTTAGGCTCTGATGTTAGTTAGAGTCCACCCTGTATTTTGGTTAGCATAGACCTTTTAAAAAAATGTATTTGGCTTCTGTTACACCTTCATTATCTCATGAAAAGCACTTGGCTTTAAGAGTGTTGAGCAATAGAGTGAAGCGTGCAATTACATTTTGGATTGAATTTAAATATTAAGTAATGAAAAATCATTGATATAAATGGGTAAATGCTTCAGGTTTTATTTTATTTATAGTCAAACTGTCATCTTGTTGAAAACAAACACACAGTTACCTAAAAGCTTCCTCTAAAGTGGAAGATCATTGAATGTTATGTATATATTATTTTTTTTTCCTCATACCCTTCAGATATCTGCTGAGCTAGAAGTTTTACCCTTGTCTTAATGGTACTTTATTAATTTTGATTCCATTATTTTTGTCTAAATACCTTCTTAGAGCTGTAAAAATTTCTGGCACATGCAGCACATTGTGGTGTGAAATTGTGTAACTTGATCTACTCCTAAAATAAATTCCTCATAACTGAATCTTTGTCAACCCTAGTTTGACCAATTCTGTCAGGAAGCTGGTTATGTATAATTAGCAAGGTGGAAATATCAGTCAAAATGGACCCCTTATACAGCAAAGGTACAAAGCTAGGGGAATGTCTTTCTGATTTGGGACATGGAATTGTTTTAGAATTGATAAGACATTCTCCACAAAATTCCTAAAATTTACTGTGGGGCACTATGTTTTGATTCAAATGCATTTGGTTTGCACAATAAAAGTAGTTTTTATTCTGACTCAACAAAATATTTATGGAAGTCTTAATTAGAAGAATCATTTAGTAATCCTGTGAACAAAATACTTATCTCTTAGTTCATAAGTTTTTGGAAGTGGAAGAGGGATGCCCTTTCCTTTTGCTATTACATAGGCTATTGTTCCATCACATTAGTCATGCTGACAACTCATATGGCCTGCTGACCACATTTTCCTTTTTTTTTTTTTTTTTTTTTTGTAAATGCTTTTGCTACTAATTTAATGTCTTGCTGCTCTAAGAATTTATTTTCCTGGTAATGAAGTGGCTTTTTTTATTTATCTACGCTAATCTTTTGTCTCCTCTCTACTTCCTTCAGGGCATAAGATAGCAAAAAGCCCCTTGTTGCAATATCTAAGTTCCATACAGAATTGTATGGGTTTTTTTTTGTTTGATTTTATTTTCTTTCCTGTTTCATAAGGAAGCTTAGATGAGGAGGCAAATCATTCATAACAAAGGAGTAAGCTAAATCAATACTAATATTGTATTAATATAGCTGAAAAAAATGCGAAGGTTATGTTTTAATAGTAGCTTTCTTAAATCCATCTAATTAAAATGGAGCAAAAACTGTGTGTTTCCCTGAGGCCACAAGTGATATATAGAATTAGGAAAAAGAAATGCCAATCAGACTGTTATTAAACCCTATATTTTTATGTTATTACTTGGTTAAATAACTGATTCCTAGGTGGAAATATACATGTATTCTTTCTTGAATTCAAATGTCTTTTGTGTTTTCTTCTAAGCATGCCTACAAACACCCTCAAGCTTGGGTGAGAATGGATTGAATGAGGATTTCTTAGTGGGTCTTATAAAACTGAATGTTCTTAAAATATTCACCTTGGGGGGAAAATAAAAAGCTCTTTCTTCCGGGAGTGTCCTCTCTAATTATTCATAATTAATAAATAAACAAAGAACTGTGTAGTTCTACAGCAAGTAGTCATTAAAAAGCTCTTAGAACTAAAAAGACTTCCTGGTCAGAAAGCAGATACCCAGCTGTGCTAAAAGAATGTAGGACTGTATCCAAAGAAATTTCTCCAGAGCTGCTGTTGGTGTTTCTGAGTTCAAGAGGGATCATTTAGGACTGGAACATTACTTTTTAAACTGTTTGAAGCACACATGATTTCACCCAAGCAATCCAACTTGATCCTGAACTCAGAGTGAAGCTTCTGATTTTAAGGCATCAAATGGAAGGTGTCTCGATGTAGGCTTTGATTAATAACAGCTCTCATGGTTTGGAGAAGAAGGGATCATGTGTGGCTGGAACTGTGGGTAGCAGTCTAGGCTGCTGGAATTCACTGGATATTTATGCAGTAAGATTTGCAGAGTCCTTGACAGAGAGGACTTGGCAAAATGTAGACAAAGGTGGCTAAAGACCACATGCCAATATGTGCAGAGTGTGCACCATGCCGGTTGGCACTGCAAACACAGCTTCCGTGGGAGGCAGGAGAGCAAACATATTTTTCCTTCTTTTGGTGGATTGTAATGCTGAGAAAAAACTGCCTTCTATACTTTGGCTTGAAGTGTGTCACAGCAATAAGTGGAAGGTGGTCTTATGGTCTCCCTGTGACAGGCTACCCACTTGCAGGGCACCCCTGTTGCCACATAGCTCATGGCTCCCTCTCTCTCTCCAGGGCTCTGACTAGCTCTGGGTACCTTGCCCTCTTTCAGTGGACCCTCCAGGGAGCCCAGTTTTTCTGTGCATTCTCATGATTTGCTGTAAATTCACCCTGCTTTGTTATAGTTTCCTCAGCTTTCAGAACCACCCCTCAGCTGTAATCAGCTCAGTGTTGCCAAACAACTGGAATAAAAAATTATTCAGACTCATGTCCCTGCAGAATAATAACTGTTAGTTTATTTGCTTCTGTACTGGACCTTCCAACCCCTACACAGTGTGGTGGAGAGCAAAGTTTTTCTTTATTGATTCCAACACTACTGTTTCCTTTTTTTGACTGTTATATTGAACACTCCCTTGATATTTTTTGCTTTATTATTTCCACAATAAATAGCTCCTTTGGATTTCTGTAAAAATAGCCCACATAGCAGGCAAAGAAAAGCCCCTGTAGACTGTAAAAGACATGAGAAACATTTAGGCAAGCAAAATACCTTTCGGCCTGAATATCTTGCTCTCTTTAGAGCATCTTTACCCTCTTTCACTTGGGTTGTGCTCAAACCAGAACATTGAACTCTGAAGTGTCATTTTCAGTTCAGGTGCTAAGAAAAGTTTGTCCCAGCATCAAATTGTTACAATTTGTTTGGCATTCTTAAAAATAAATCATGCAACATATCAAGTACTTAAACACCCTGAAAGGAAAGTACTGTGGAGAGAGAGCACTAGTAGACTGCAATGAGGCCTGTCCTCCTTGTGTTTTTTCTTTTCCTTGTCCTACACTTTATGTATTTCCCCTTCCTGACTAGTCAGTAATCAGGCAGAGTGGAGACCGATGCACTCTTGAGAGCCACCAGTAATTAAGTGGAGCCTTCTTGTAGGAATAAAGATAGGTATACATCAAATGCAAGAAGGAATTGAATTTTTGTTCTAGTTAAGACCTAGGTGTAGAACAAGGGGAGAAGAATCTGTAGCAAATCCAGAAGAGACTTTTCTTCTTGGAGAAGAACTGCAATCTGTGTGTGATACTTCTTCCAGTCTGATACCCATAAACAGTCATGACAAGAAAAGAGAATAGTGGAGGAAGTCAGGGGTGACATTTCAAACATTGGAATTTTTTTCCCTTTTCTTTGAAGAGATCTTTAACAGAACTACTAGACCTTGGCTTCTGAGCAATGTAATTATGTCTCCTAGAAACACCTGTTGAGAGGAATTTATTAGTACTTATGGGGAAAAAAAAAAAGAAAAGAGGAGCTTAAGGTGTTGACCTGTCTTATTAAAACTGACTTACTAGTGTTTGCACCACCTGTTGCTGCAGTGTTTAATCAGTCCTTTTAGACTGGAGTAGGTATTGGATTAGTACCAGATGTTTCCAAACTTTGCAGTTATTCCAGCCTTTAAATCAGAGCTCCTTTAGAAATCATTAAACAATACAGCTCAGTGCCTTCAACTCTATGTTTTGAGGAGGAGAAAATTTACAAGTTACTGTCTTCTCATATAATCAAGAAAGACAAATTGTCAAATAGATCAGAAGGATCTTCTTTTGAGCGTTGCTATTTATACCATAGTCCTCCTCAGGAAAGCAGTGCCATGGTAGGATGATGAGTCTAAAAACTCAACAGAGGAAATGTGTGTAAGGTGCAAAAGGTCAACTTCTCTTAATAGTTTCAAAGAGAAAAACCTTGTCACAGATGGCTAAGAAAGACAAGATTTAGGAGTGTGGTTTAACTAGGCTGCATATGTGTTGACTTAACATCTCCGAGAATTGAACTTGTTCTTCAAGACAAATGTACCTCCACAGTCTATCCTGCATGAGGGAGGTCCCTCTCCCTAGCCCTTAACTAGTCCTGGAATCACTGCTGCGAGGCCAAGTGCTGCCTTCTGTGGGAAGGGGAGCTTAGGGGGACTATGTCTCTAACATAGACACTCCTTCCTCAGCATCCTCAGCTGTTTTTGACACTGATTCAAGTGTCAAGTGCATTCAAATGAATCAAGTGCACTACAACAGCATGGACTGATAACAAGAAGTGGTACTTGGGCAGTCCTACAGTTACACGTGGTAGATAGGATGTGGAGGTGCTTCTAGAAGGAAGGCAAGGAAAGGGGAAAAAGGGTCAACAACTGGTTCCTACATCTGACAGTAAAGCAAAAAGTACCTCCATCCCCCCTAAAAGCAGCTAAAATGCAACTGCATGCTGCAATTCATTCAGATCAGGATCCCTCATCACCTACAGCACTCCTAACTCCCCAGAAAGGAGAAGGCAGAATGAAGCAATGTACCAAACCCTTGTGATTCTGTAGTCCTTGTGCTGCTGGCCCAGTTAACCTTCCTCTTCCCACAGCCACTTTGAAGTCTGAAGGGCTGGAGTGGGATCTGCAGTCTGTCATATATGGGAACAGTATTTGGTCCAGTCTTTGATCCTAGGCTCCCTAAAGGTAGTTATTAATAATGAATAATTAGCAACAGCTCCTGTGAGATGCAGGTGACTGCAGGCTCTGAATTGTGTAGCACAAAGGATAGGAGCAGCTACCCCTCTGTTTTAGCAGGAGGTATGCCTATTTTTTCTTTTAACACCTGTCAGATTAGCCTGGCAAGCCTCACCTGCAGTGTGGTGTGGTGTAGATTATGTTTAACAAGCTTTACAGAACGAATTTTTCCTTTAAAGGTTAAGAGGCACTTGGGACGTTATTTTCTTTCAAATTAAGATGCCCTCACATTGCAAGGGAAGCAAAAGAAATACTCGTGCTTAAAACTCCTTCATATTCTGGGTCTTGTTGCTTGTTCTTTAGTTGGGCCGTAGTAGGCTGAAATAACAAAGACATGTGGCGATGGAAAATTTATTTTAACCATGACAAACGCTTGCTTTATGACTTACTTATATAAAGTATTTTCCTTCTGCCACAATTTTTAGAGTGGACTTGAATTTCCATTTCTACACATGCATCAATAAAACAATATAATGCTACAACAATGCTACAATGTGGCAGGATTAAAATAGGAAGTAGTATATCTTCACTACTTCAATTTTTAGGGAAATTTGGGACACAAATGTAAAATACCTGCATAAATGTGCAAAATACAAGAATCGTTTTCCTTTACCTGTTAAAACAAAAAGAAATTTTGTTGTTCATTGCCATGCAAGACCAGCTGGGAGTTGGAAGTAGTGCATTCTGCAGAGGACCACTGAGATTTTTCCTATGTAGGAAACTGCTTGGATCTTGATGTTTTACAAACACAGTCTGAAAATATCTTTTTTGTTGAAAAGTAGTGCAGTAAGGAGCAGTGTGTTAAAGCAAGTATATATAGATAAAATTAGATCCTTTCTTATGTACCCCTTAGTGGTGTGGGTGTGTTTTTTTATGTGTGTGTGATTTTTTTTTTTTCTTCTGTTTTTTTATTCCCCAGATACTTTTTTTTACCTTTTCCCCAGTAAAAGTTGAAACAATTAGAGGTCATATCACAGAAAGGTGTCATACAATTTTGAAAAATATATTCCACCATAGCAATTCTTGTTTAGAACATAAGTCAAAGCTGACTGAAGTTACTAGGAAAACATGCTGTCAGTGAACGTGGATTCTTGATTATCACATAGCAGATTTCTGCTTGCATAAAGCAGCTGTGGATTCTTTTGACTGTAACTGGGCAGATTATTCACAATAAAGAATTAACTTGCTTTTTGACTCAGTATCCAGTATAATGTAGGCCATTTGATGACTTGTATTTTTCCTGGATGCAGGATATTCTCTTTTTCTTGCAGATTAGCTCCTCTATAGGTAAACAACATGTATGTGAATGAAATTTCATTTAAGAAAATTCTCTACCTGAATATATTTTTCTTTGATATGTCCTTAATGAAAACTTTCTTTGAACAAACTTTTCTGATATGCTAATGGAGATAATATATGAAGTGCATAGACTCAAGTGAAACTTATTTGGAAATCGTTCTGTTTTCTTCACCATGCCTTTTTGCTCCGTTTGTGGAGGGCACTGCTGTATGGAAGTCAGTAATAAAATTTTCCAGATACTAGTCTGTATGGCATATAATATAGTATATCTAGTGTATAACCTAGTATACTATAATAGATTATATTTATATAAGCAACTTAATAAATCTATTGAATTCAATTACATTGTTTTGTTCAAGCCAGACAGAGGTGCTTCCTCCTAAGAACTTAACTAGAGCTTATAGACACTGACAAACTTGTAAGACAGTATGTTTTGAGAGACCTTGGTGTGCTAAATTATATATTTCCACTTAGGGAATTATTCAAGATAGCAGTAATAGTGTAAGCCCATAGGTGTTATGGTAAAGTACATTCATCGTGTCAGAATGGTTGTATTTCATAAAGCTTTATTCCCATCTTTGGAGAGCTTTTAAGATGTTTTCCACTTGGATAACTGTTTCGTTTTGTGAGCTTTAAAGATTCAGTTATTAGTTTAGGGAATTTAAAACTAATGTTAAATCCCAAACTGTAAAATATTGTATCAAATATTTACATTGGTGTGAGCTGAGTTACATGGAGACATGTAGTAATACGTCTTACACAACACAGAACAACTGTTATGGCACCACTGTTATATGGAAGGTTACAATATTTCATACAAAGTAAGGAGTTTTTAAGAGCATATTTAATCTAACTTTGGATGATAGGATTGTACAATGCTTTTTATTACATGTCACCTAATTTTAACAGTGCCAGATTTCATATCATGAAATTGTACTTCACAATATAAAAAAAATTATATAGTTTTAAAAAACGAATTCATGCAATTAATTTTTTGGACACAATTAAATTTATCAGTAATATAGAGAAATCTGTTCAGTGACTAAGTAGGAAGCTGGTTACAGTTCAACTCCAATGTGTCATATATAGAAAGATAAATCTTACTCTGCTCTTTCCCTTCAATACACCACAGAAGTGGTAAATGTAAAACCACGAGTCTTAATACAAATGACAAATATTTGAGCACTGAGTTTTTTGCTAACAAACTACTTTTTATCAAAGTGTTGAGTTTGGTGGGGTCATTTTTGTGGGGTATTCTTCTTTTTTTTCCAAGTAATATGGGCATAAATAAATAATTTGAGATGTTGAAGATGAATATACTGACATTACAATATAACGAGAGCTGCAGATTAGACTATTTGGCTTTTAGTGACCACAAAACTTTTGATAGCAATGAATTAATTATCATGGAGAGCATGTGGTTTGTTGCTACCAGTAAGTCATTTTTGATCTGTGTTGCTGGTCTTCACAGCTCTAAAGGCAACTGCCTAGATTCCAAAGTTTTCTATGGTATTGTGGTTTAACCTCAGCTGGCAACTAAGTATCACAACTGGTGAGATAGAACGAGAAGTGGGAGCTTGTATGTTGAGATAAAGGCAGTGTAATAGATAAAGCAAAATTTGCATGCACAAGTAAAGAAAGACAAGGAATTCACTCACAACTTCCTGTTGGCAGGCAGGTGTTCAGGAAGCAGGACTCTATCATGCTTAACAGCTACTTGGGAAGACAAATGCCCAAACTCCGAGCATTCTTCCTGCCCCAGTTTTATAAGCAGAGCATGATGTCATAAGGCTTGGAATATCCCTTCAGGCAGTTGGGGTCAGCTGTTCCAGCTGTCCCCCCTTCCAACTTCTTGTGCAGTCTGAGCTTACACAGAGCCAAGGCCTTTCTGTTCCTCACACTACCCCACCAACAAGTAAGTACTGCTCAGCAGTAATTGAAACATTCCTATCTTATCAACACAGTTCCAGCATAAATCCAAAACATAGACCCATACCAGCTACTGTGGGGAAAATCAACTCTATGCTGTCAAAACCAGCACATGTGGCAAATTATATTGTTGAGTGGCACCTCTGGAGGTTTAGGGTCAGTTACTGGTAAATACATCATGTAGGCCATCTGAACAGGAAAGGTATGCTTCAGGCACCCCAGCTGGGGACCTCCCTGTGCTGTAAGGCAGATGACAGTCCCAGGAAACCTGCTTGCTGCAAAGCCCTCATTGGGCTGTTTGGTGAGAAAGTATTCTCAAAAAACTAGTTGGAAATTTCTGCAAATAATGAAAATACCTCTGTTGGACAACAACACCTCTGTGTGTCTTTGTCCTCTTGCCTTGAAGCTAATGAGCCTATGTCAACACGTCTTCACCCTTGTGCAGCATCTGTGAGTTAGGTATTGTGAAAAGAAGATGCATAGCACAGTGGTGTGGTTTTATTTATTTATTTATTTATTTTGTAATCCCATTCCTGATGTAAGTTGCCTCCGTCCTTTTAGTTATTATTGATATTAGACCAAAGGTTACTCTGTTTTATCAAGATCTCTGGTATGAAGCACAACAGAAAAGGGCAGCCATGACACAAGCCACTCTCACTGCTTCAAAACAGTTTTCCTAATTTGACTGCGGCCAAAAGTATCAAGACAGACTGTGTTTATAGCAAGCTTTAATTGTCTTTCTCTACACAAAAGCAGCACATAAAATTTTCATCTATATCCATCCTTCTATAAAACAAATAGCAAGCAAACTATCTGCATAATAATCTGTGGTTTATAAACAAGAATTTTTTTTCCTCTCTCCTTCAAGTTCACATTTGTCATCCTTATCTGTGTTTTATTATTTGTTTGGTTGTTTTATTTTTTATAAATACTCTTTTAAATTATTAAAGCCATGAATAAAATGAGGACTAGAGTAATTGTGTGCTTTTTAGGGTGGGAAAAAAAATCAAAGGAATAATGCAGAAACGGAATATGTTTGTGGTGTTTTTCTCTGATGTGCCAAGCAATATAATCGTTCATTATAGAAAAGGAAAGAGGGTAAAATGCTTTTTGCATTGTTTTGGGTAAAAGCAAATTTAAGACTTGAAAATGAGTTTACCAGGAGGTGAATTCAGCTTCCTTTAGGCAACGACATTTTATTTTAGTACTGACTGTAGATTTCATCTGAACTTAATAAAGGTTAGATCTCTTAAAAGCTTTCTTCTCATCTCATCTCCACGTCAAAGTAAAAATCCAGTTAGTTCTGTGAGATTCTGAGTGCACAAAGAAAGTATATTTGTAAATTGACTCAGTAGCTCAGTATGTTTATAGATTCAGAGGTTTTATGAGGCTGCAGAGAAAACTGGAACCTCAAATGAAATGTCAAATGAAACAGATTTGTGGATATCAAGAATCATTTTGAGATTTCTGAAAATTTTTGCACCAAATGGTTATAACGTACTTTAAAAATCTGGTTGTGAATACCGTAAGGCAGACATACCTCCAGAATATCAGGTAATAGCAGCTGGATGTGGGATGACTACATTCAAGTCCTTCCCAACTTGGATATCTGAGGTTAGAATGTCTACCCACTAAGCTACTGGCTAATCCTTACAAATAACTTCTGTTTTGTGTCCTAAATAATCTGATATTCAATGGAGGAAGGAACCTGAATTCAATTGCTCTGCTACTGAATCATTCTTCTTCTCCCATGAACATAAATTAATCTAATATGGGACAAAATATTTTGGAGGAGTGATGGAGGCTGGCTCCGTAGGCTGCAGGGTTGAACACTCTCCTGAAATACAGAAAAGCTTGATTCAGTTACCTTCTGTGTGAAGTCCTGCTCTGCATCTCAGGTGGTCCTGTTTACCAGCCTATAGTTTATGCAAGGGACATGTATAATGTGTCATCTCACTTCATCATCTTTCTCAGGTATCCTTTTGCCTGAATTTAGTAAAAACTTGTGAATGTTTTAGTGCTGAGAAATAGCACTTTTCAACAACAAAATTATATCTGGGAGCTCTGTTCTGGATGGCTTTTCAACTAAATTCAAAAATTTTCATTCCAACGAAAATTCTTTCATCTACTTCACTAGCAGAATAATTCTGAGTAATAGAAAAGTTACCTTTAATCCTCTGCTCCTACTGTGTATCAAAAAGGATAACATTAGAGCATCACCCACAAATAGATCCACCATAAAAGGGCTTTATATTGATTTGCTAGGTTACTATGTAATTTTTTTTTTGTATTAGAGAAGGTTCTATTCTTTTGCTGTTTGGTTTGCAAGAATTTGGAAGCATTTCATACTCTGTCATTATATCTTTTAAAAATAAAAATAATGTGAAGTTGTTTTACTTCCAACCTGTTTTGGTTGAATGTGTTTGCAAAAAACCTTCTTACAGTGGAACAAATTTGGATGAATAGAAAACTTCCCCCAAAATCAGTCTACCGTCTTTTATTGCCTTCTGTAACCAGTAGTCTCAAAGGGGAATTTAATAAGCTGAGTTTGGTAATTAAGTTGGCTGATTTGACTTTGGGGCTTTCTTGAGAGACATTTGAAGGAGATAAGGTTTTGGAGGGAGAAAATAAGATGGTCTTGCTCGGAACTGTCATCCAGAAGATAATACCTTTTCCAGAGATTGTGAAGGAGCAACAGGAAAACTAATTTCCTAATTCACACCCCATGATTTCAGGAGCTTAAATTATGTGGATGAATACCCTTCAAAATAATATTTTACAGTGGTGTTGCAACATTCATAGAGGTGCAGTACTATGAAAATTAAAACTTTTCAGATTGCCTTGGCACTTTAAGTGGCCCTCTAGTTTTTCTGTACTTTCCTACAAAAATGATGTGTTTAGAGGTATAACGAGAAGAAATAATTTTGGCTATTGACCGGTTACATGTTCAGTAAGTGGATCTTTGTTATTAATTGCTTTGTGCTTAGTACATGAAAGTACTTAACTAAGAAAACAGGGAAGAAGGATTTTTGTACTCACGGTATGAATGTAACTGGATGACAGTGATGTTTGGGGCATTTACTGGACATATAATTGAAAGGAGGCATAAGTCAAATCATGCATATGGGCATTAAGATAGTCTTTAATTATAGGAATATTATTATTTTCTCCCATTGATCAGGTGCTTAACTTGTCAGAATTAATTTAACTCTAGTTTCAGGAGGTGTAGTGAGAGGACAAGGGGTAACGGGTTCAAACTTAAACAGGGAAAGTTTAAACTGGATATGAGGAAGAAATTCTTTACTGTAAGGGTGGTGAGGCACTGGAATGGGTTGCCCAGGGAAGTTGTGAAAGCTCCATCGCTGGTGGAGTTCAAGGCTGGATTGGACATAGCCTTGGGTGTCATGGTTTAGTGGGAGGTGTCCCTGCCCCTGGCAGGGGGGTTGGAACTAGATCTTAAGGTCCTTTCCAACCCTAACTATTTTATGATTCTATGATTCTTACATAGGTGTTTACATATGTATGTATATGTAGAGATAAGGAGTAGAAAATATTTTAAGACTGCATTCTAGAATTTTATACACAATGTTGAAAGAGGCAGCTTTTCCAGGAATAATTTAAATATGTTGAAGACAAATAGATCTTAAATCTTTTCCATGCTTGAAAGGTTTCATAGGAGGTGGCCTATGGGAAGGCAGTGAAAGGGGCATAAAAGCTGGCATAACCAGCAAAGCAGAAAACATCAAAATCATATAATAAAGACCAGGACATTTGGGTAGCATTGCTGCTTGCTGAAGCTCTGAATGGAGAGATTGTCTCGTGCAATGAAACCACCTGAGAAGTTGATACCATTGAATCTGTAACATCTGAGGGGGATGATTTCGGCTGGCTGAGTTTTGATGCCTGTTTTCCAAGAAATAACTCATTTAATATTTTGAGAGAGTTAGAAAGGGTATACAGATTACAGTATATATTTTGGGAACAATTTTATATGTTTGAATTCTGAGCATATTTAAGTAAGAATTTTGTAAAAGCAGGGATGTGTGAGGCATTTCCTAAATAGCCTTCATGTAAACATAAATGCTTAATATTTTAGACAGGACTGTTGTAAATTTGATATTGTTTTTATTTTTGACACACATCCTGCATTTTTACGTGTAACTTTTTACTCCAGAGACAACAAACAACAAATATTTGCTGTGAAAGGTAAACGTACGACAGCAGGAGAAACAGATGAAGGTGGGAATAGAGTAGAGACTAATATGTGAAGCCTAGTAAAGCATTGTTGTCCTGAACCTCAGAAGGCCAAGGCCTCTAGACTTCGTTTAATCCTTGGGACTTCTGGGCAAGCAGCAGCAGTTGGAATTTTTTTACCTTGTGAATGATTGGCAGGTTATTTAAAGGCAAAGCAGGTGCTTCTACCTAATTGAATGCAAAAAATTAGTTTGAAAGGGCTTTCCATTGCCCCTTCAAGTTTTGGTAGAGCAGTGAAGGGTAGTGATGTTGAAAAGAACATGCATATTCCATTTGTACCATCTCTTCATCTAATGGCAAAACATAATTATTTTAGTAGAGGTAAACTTTTGTGCTCCCGGGAGTGCTTAAGTAATTTTTGGATCAAATGGCCATACTTCGTTTTCTCTTGTAAGGGGTGTCACTCCACACTCAACTTAATTGCAGCTTGTTTGAGTAAGCTTCTGTGTAATGTCAAGTTTTCCCAAATGGCTCTAGAAGGTCAACAAAGGTCTGCTGTTAATACTTTCCACAACAACTGAAAGGTTTTCCCTGTTTAAACAACAGTCAAGGATAACACAATTAGATACAATTACCTAATTCTTCTTCTTGTAGTGTTCAATGGCAACTGCCAGAGTAGTGAAACAGTAAAGATTAGAGTTTAAGAAAGATGTTGGTTTGGAGAGCAAGTTTATTGAAACTCTTAAAGTAATTGATCTTGCTTAGCTACCTTACGCACCACAAAAGAGTGAAAGTATAACAATTTGGGAAGAAAATGTTTTTTGAGAAATCTCAAGTTGGAAAAAAAAAAAGTTTCAGAAATTCTAGCAAGACGTAATTTAAAAAGCACAGAAATTGACATGACATGGAGGATGAGATAAACAGCCTCTGTAATCTGGTACCGTGCACTGTATTCTGGTACCCTGCACCTGGCAGTTTCTAGAAATGACATGCATGCAAAACATATGATTTTTCTGTCAAAACAGACTTATGTTCCAGACTTATAAATAGTCATGTAATTATTTTGAGCAAGGCAAAGACATTTCAGACAAAGGTGAGAGGAACTCCTTAAATTCTGACTGCTATGGGCTGTCTTGGACTCTTTGCCTAATGGTTAATTTGGTTCTTGAAATAGTTGTTTCAACTGATTATTTTTAACCAAGTTGAACTAAAGAAAAGGGAAAAAAAACCCCAATGTAGGAATAATCTTGAAAGAAAACATTGTATTTCAGTCAAGAAAGATACATCAGTTTTCATAAAGCAGATTTTTTTATTTTCACTACTGCTTGACTGTTTAATGAAGGCAATTTCTATACCAGTACATTCTGATCTCCTTTCTATAATCTGTCTCAATCACTCATGTAACCTGCCCATAGTGAAATACTGTTGTTTTCCCAGTTAGCCAGATTAGATTTTCCTGAAGCAGAAGCATGAGGGATTTTTTTGTACCTGAAAGTGGTCTCATTACACAGATTTACTTCTCTGTGCTTCCCTGGATTTCTGTCACAGTTTTGTTCATAATGGAAGTACTGAGTTTGCAGCAATTTCTTATTTTGTAGTGATTTAATGTCCCCTGGGTCTTACATTAAGGTAAAGTGCTTTCTATATTTCTAATAAAAGTAAATGTGGTCAAAGCAAATAATTCCAAGTGAGGAAGCATCACTTATTTCTACAATGATATTATGATATCAGGTGTGAATTTCTGGGAGTTAGAAAGTAAACAGTTTTCCCTTTTTAATTTGATTTTTGTTGTTGTTGTTGAAATTTTTGCTATTCTTCATCTGATCACACTGGGATTACTTCTCTTACGAACAGGTCTTCCTGGCAGTGCTGGCTACAGCAGAGAGAGAAACAGAGCCAGAATGCCTCCCGCTTTTTTCCCTTCTGACTCCTTTGAAGGCATCCAGCTTCCCACAGGGAGCATGTAAAAAGCTGTCTCTGGACTCCTTGCAGCAAGGAGCTGTTTGCTACTCCAGTACTGAGAGAAACCAGGCAGGATGGTTTCCCAGAATTAATCAGTGATCTAGATTTTTATACATATTTTTCTGTTAATATTATCAGATTTAATATTTACATAATGGCACTATATATATATATATATTTTAATTCAGATGCTACATTGTTAACTTGTAGGATGTAGCCAGCTGCTGGCAGTGAAAGTGGAAGTGCTCATTTAGGAGTACCACACATGGAGTAGAGTCCTGCGCTTTTGTCTGGGGTAGTGCCCACGTGCTTCAGCTGCGAAGCAGTTGGACCACCAGTAAGAGTGAAATTGTAGACTGTGTTCGATTGTCTGTGTGCTTCCTGAGACTGCAAAGGCAAGTGCCGGCTGTGAACATGCTGGTATGGTGTGGACACCTGCCTACCAACAGCAGCGCTCGACACACCAACTCATTTTACATAGGCTGTTGCACACCTGTCAAATGGCAGTAACTTTAATTTACTGTCAAACAGAGATGGAAGCCGGATACACCACAAGTGACCCAGTGGGGCAAACCTTCAGATCACCTTTCCAGTCCCATGGGCCAGCTATTTCTTAGTGGTGGTTTCTCTGCATTTTAAAGACATTGACATGTGTTTAAAAAAAGTGGAAAAAAAGGCATGTGAATGCAAGCCCTTTTTATGCTCATCTGGCAAGGCTCTAAAATGTTTGTGACTTAAAAGGCAACAGGACAGATCACCTTAATATATTTAGAGAAAGTTTGTGTGGCATACTGATGTCATGGGATTTAGAGATGAATGGTGGCTCTTCTTGCACAAAGTCATTTGTGAAGTTACAAGGTAGAAACATCCAGTTGAAACGCTTTGACAAGGTAATGAGAATTATTTTTTATAGTAATAGATAATTTCTCCCCACTGCAATAACATTTTAAGTGATCATATCCAAGATATAAACCACAATGTTCCTTCTCCATGTACCTTTTTCATCTACCCTTTTCAGTTTTATGTGATCTGAACATTAGTTAAAAAAAAAAATTACTTCTTGTTGAGATTTCAATGAATACAATTAATTATGATTTCACTTCTATCAAACAATGTTAATTGCCTTCATGACTTTCTACAACTACTCTTCGTGTCAAGCCATTTTTTTTAGATCTAGCACTCTTTTTTTTTGTTTTGTTATTTGAAAATAGTTGCACATTAACGTGTTCCCTTTCTCTAAAATCACTTCTATGCCATCTGCATTAATTGTGCAAGTACATGAATAGATCTATGAAAGCTTGACAATATATGCGCACCTTTTTTGTTTAACTTGGGATGATCTGTGTGTGCATAGATGTGTGCAAGTGGACATTCTGCACATGCTGCATGACTTTAAAGCATGTAGATTGGGACATTAAAATAGAAAAATTCCAAGTATTGAAGAGCTCTGACTTTAAAGGTGCTCCTAAAAGAGATGATGTTAATATGATCAAGCTGGATCACATAGTCAAAGTTTATGTCACTCATTTTTCAGTATGATTCATTGGCAAGACTAACAGCTTAGTGCTGCAGTCCCAAATTTTTCTAAAGCTGTCTGTGATATCATTAACAATGTCAGTAATAGGTCTGATTTACATACTCCCATGATATAATGTATAAACTGCATCTACTCAAAAAAAAAAAAACAGTCAATTGTGTTATTGTTCCCCCACTCTGGGTGGAAAAAAATCACTCCCCCAAGTGAATCTTTCTTTCTGCTGAGGAAAAACCACATGCTTCATCTAGGAGCTGAATATCAAATGTAATTTTGAAGTTTTCACCATTTGGTCTTTCACTGACTTGTTTTTGTGTGAGGGGAAAATATTTACATTGTGTTTGAGTGCCATCTTTTACACCTTTTTTGACTTCTGACTATACCAATATAAATACGACTGCAAAATGATCATCAGTATGTGCAAATGGGGAAATTTGTCCCAGAGATGGAGAACTTTGAAATTCTGCTTTAAGGACAAGTATTTGTGTTCAGTGTGTAACGTGCAGGTCCTGCATCTACAAAGCTTGTGCAAACAATTCAGAGAGCTGAAAGCTCTGGGGTGCCTCAGAAAAAAACAAATCTGAATGAACTTGTCCCAAAAATGGTCACCATAGGTATGTGCAGACAATTCACTTACTATAACTGCCTTAGCCTATGGGCTTATAGAAGCAGAATGGTTTCGGTTGGAAAGGACCTTAAAATCACCTAGTTCCAACCCCCTTGCCGTGGGCGTGGATGCCTCGCACTGGACCATGTTGCCCAAGTCTTGAACACTGCCAGGGATGGAGCATTTACAACTTCTTTGGGCAACCTGTTCTAGTGCCTCACTGCCTTCACAGTAAAGAACTTCCTTGTATCTAACCTGGCTTCACAAATTTGTGAGCATTTTGGCCTGGCTTTCAGATCGCTCTTATTTTCTTTAATAAACCATTGCTAGATGAGAAGTGTTTTCCATGGGTGTGTAAAGATAGGAAGTATATTGTATTCCTTCCTTTCTTAACATAAATATATGACAGTTGTCTTTGCTCTGTGGAAGAGGGACAGAAATGGAAAGGAAACTTCCCAAGAGTAGCCACAACACAAATGTGGTGTTCTGGCATGGTGGCTTCATCCTCTGGCATGAGTGACAGCAGAGCTTGTTCCTGCCTCTGGCACTGTAGCCCTGCATTATTAATACATATAGGACTGTGAAGTCAGAGGCACTGTATGATCTGTAATACACTGTATGTCAAAACAAGTCACTAGCCCTCAAAGATTTGCTTTCCTTGGAAGAGCCTGTGGGATGTATCATGAGCCAGACACATGCTTGCTGCAAAAGGATTCGCATAGCTTGTTCCACAGCAGTGCTTTTATCTGAAGTGCCACAGATTAAAAGACATTGGTGAATTAGTTATAAATTGGCTTCAGTGAGTAAGGCTGCTGAGTGTTCCTCCATACACATGCTTATAGAGCAAGCAGGATGTGTTGATTTCTGCAGCAGCATCTCTTAACAGAAATTTTTTTGTTCTTTAGTTTCGGAGGGAGCTGTTTTATCTGTAGATACTGTGTGTCTGGGAGACATGAGCGGCATCAGACTTGCTGTCTGCAGCTTTCTTCTGCCAATCAGATTCTGGAGTGTGTTTCTGTCTGGAGGTAATCTTTCTTAGTCTTTGTATTTTGTAGCCTGAAAGAGTAGGAGATGCATTTATTTCACTAAATCTGTTGTCATTTCTCTTGCCCTTAGGATTTTCAATATTTTCATAGCAGTGCCATGAGATTGTGTGAGGTTTTACCAACTTTAATAAAAGCAGTTAGTATTTCAGAGGGTTCTGCCTGCTTGCATCTGTGAAGGCATTATATAAACATTGAGTTATTTAGTAAACAGTGGGCTTGTCCAATGGAAAAAATAAACAACCAAAAAAATGCAAACAAAACAGAAAAACCCCACAACATGTTATCTGCAATGGTTTTCTGTGAAAGGCAGCTTTGATGGGTTGGTCTTCAGATGACAGGTCCATAAACCAGGTGTTGTTGGCACTGTGACGTCATGCAGCCCCGTACACAAAACCAGTGACATGCAGCATTTATAAAGGAAGAATCTGATCATCTTTTACTCCTGTTAGTCATTCAGGATGATAATGGGAGACATGCACCACTGCTGCAGTTATGCTGGAGAAAAGGTAGGTTTTTGACGTGCTGCCAGACACAGTGGTTAGTAAAGACTGGTGGATGGCTATTTCCTCCTGGCGTGAGCAGCTGAATGCAAGCTCTGTTAAAGACAAAAGCAGGACAAAGGAGGAAGAGACTAGACAAATATGATCTGTCTGTTTCTGCTCACTTCTAGGTGCGGACTTTCAGATGTAAATACAATAAAGGGAAAATAGAAAAAAAAAACCAGAACAAACTTGTCTGTCAACATGACTTCTATGACAGATTTTTCTTGCTGTTCAGCAATGATTCTAATTCAATTGCTGGCTGCTGTGAAGGAGATGAGATGCCAGAAGCAGAAGCGCTGCAAACCAGAACAAAAAATAATTACTAGTAGAAATGTGCTGCAAATAATTCCCTTGAAAATACAGTTGCATTGTTCTTCTATGTTGCTTATCCCACAAATATTTTTGTTTCCTAATCACTGAATAGAAACATATTTCAACAGTATGAAACTTTGTACCTGATGACATGCCTGAAGAGATGTCTGAACAGTTATGGACAACTTAATATCATTATATTCAGGAGATTTTAAAATCTAATTTTCTTGAAAAATCTTCATCAGACAGGCTTTTTGGAAAGAGAAGGGGAGGACAAAAGCAAGGAGTAGTCTGTTGCTTTTTGCAGGGAAAATTGTTTTGGCTGTGTAATTTGTGCCCTTAAATCAACTGACATCTAAGCATGTTTCTGAACCTGTTTCTTTTATTGAACGTAGTCTGATTCAAACTGGTACCTGGGTGTACTTTAGACCAACAAAACCAGATGAAACAGGAGTGGCCTACCTCAGTTGCAGTGCTCAGACAGCCTGCCTGTGGCTGTGGCTTGGCTAAGGACACTGACCAAAGGTTGTAATTAGGGCAGCTGTAGAGCCAGAAATGTGCCAAATTTAGAGCTAGAAAAGCCTTCTATTAAGCAGAAAAAACTGTGTCTCTCATGCCTGGGAGTATACCCGATGATGGAGACAGAGAAATGCTTGGACCTTTGTAATGCTGTAAAATGAAGACATAAGATGGTGGGTAATTGGGAGCTTCATATCTTCATGGGAATTATTCTTTGCATGGCCCAATACAGTTGACTAAGTAGACTGCCAGAAAAGCACCAAATTTACCAGTATAAGGCGTAGGTTTCATTCTCACTGTTTTCCTGATTGGGCCAGCAGATGGAAATGGAGATGTGATCATTTATCTTCAAAATTACCCTAGTAATCTGCAGTGTTAGCACAGATTACGTTATAATTGCTAGAACTGGAATAAAAGAGATTGCGACATCTGTAAAGCTAGTGGTAAATTTAAAGGACATAAAAATCAGCTCCATGTCAGGGGACATTCTCACTAGTATATTGCATTTCATGTACACAAATGTAGCGATGAAAAAGCGGAAGCTTATGACAAACATCATTTGAATTTTATTGTTGAATTTTCTCTGCAGCTGGTCTATAGAACTCACTATAAAATACAGCCTTTGCAGCCCACACTGGTGCAGCGCAATTTTGTGCGGAACCCAGCCCGAGACAATGAACTGAATGGCACAGTCCTGTCAAAACTACTATGGGACAGGGTTTTTTTTTTAAGTGTCCCTCTCCGTACAGTGTTTTTTTATTTCCCAATTAAATATCACTTCAGTTTCTAAATTGTTTAATTTCACAGTAACAGATTCAAGTTTCTAAGCTACAGGCAAAGAAAATGAAGACAAGCTGAGACTAAAATTAAAAAAATGTACTTAACTGAAATCCTGCCCTTAATTAATCAGTCTTACACCTACTGCTGAACTGGGATAAGGTTTAATCAGACATTTCCTTACATGAGAATCAGGACCCAAACAAATACATGGGTCCTGATTAACTGCTTTTAAACACAGAGAGAAACTTCAATCTAGTGTCAAACCCTTTGACGCAAGCCAATCCTTCATGTAAACTGTTTAGCCAGTTCTCTGTACCATGACTTTACAAAGCTATTGGATATGCTCTTGTGCTGATGAACCACATGAAAACCTCTAGAAGAAAGATTTAAGTGATGAAGATTTCCTTTAAACTTCAAACAATAGAGTGCCTATAGCTGCTCAGCATAAGCTACAATATTATAGGTAGTCAAAGAAAAGCTATAAAGTTCATGTTACACTTTCTGCTAAGAGGTCAGTCATTCACAGTGGAAAGTGCTAGTGTACATTATGTTTTAATTTTGCTTTTCACTTAGTTTTTTGGTGTTTTTCAGGAATTGCTGAAAAATTCTGAGAAAAGTGGAATTTTGTACTCTCATCGCTTTAATTTTGGTGAGAAAAGATTGCCCTTATAATAGCAGCAACTGCAGTGTCAGGAATATAAAAGGGCATGGACTACTAAATCTGCAAAAGGTACAATATAGTGTAATGTAGGTGAATACAAAATCACCACTGTTGATTACATTCTCAGCTATTTCACCACACACTTATCATCATCATAAAACAACAAAAGGAGCTGCCGAAAATAATGCAAGCCAATGTTGTTATTTTGTGTGCTGTTCTCGGAGCCATACAGCTCTGGAAGAAATCCAAATAGTAACTAAATTGAATAACCTTCTGCAATTCAAAGAGAGTGTGATAGAAAATGGCAGGAGCTAATGAAATATGGTGCAAGTCTAGCAAACATGATTTCAGGATGGGATGTTATTGCACAAACAGCAGTAAAAGCTCTTCATAGAGATGATGAGCAGACTATGACTGCAGTAACACTCTATTGCAGGAAGATGACATTTTAATTTAGCTGACTCTGCAATCCTGAGGGTTAGATTTAGCCTGTTGCCAGAGACTGCGCCTCCCGCTGTAGCAAGAGACCTCATCTACTGCTTCCTCTAAAGAGAGCAGCTCTCAGCTGAATGCCTTTGTAAGCAGTGAGACCAAACTGGCACATTGGTTGTAGCGGCTGTAGCTCCTCTAATTTCTGCTCTTAGGCAGTTGGACTAAAACTAGCTAGAGGCGCTTTCCATTATAACATAACTAGCTGCAAGACACTGCTGGAGCACATTTCAGCACAACTGGTTGTTAAAATCACAGATGATTTCTGAGCTGGCTGTTAGAAAACATCTTTGGCAAGTTTTGCTCTTAGCTGGTTCTGTCTCCTCCCTGGAAGCTCTATCCTTAACTAGCAGGAGGCTCTTCCCCCTAATCTACTTAGGCAGTGGCCCAAAAGTATTCACTCTCTGTCCTCTGCCTGTGAATCCCTGTGCTGTCTGGCATTCTGGCCCTACTACTGGTCGGAACGATTGGCAGAAGCTTGGCAACTCATCTATATCATGGATGCTTTGAGCTGGACCCTCAGACTTACGCTTTGTACAGTGATGAATACCACTTGGCACATTAATCTCTGGAGGTTCATCTTAAAACACCTGAAAGACTCCTGATTTTCAAAGAATTCTATGTGCAACCAGCTGCAGAAAATTGTTTCTTAAAGATGTGTGACTAGAGAATTCACTAGTTAGCTGAGAATACCATCTGAGGAACTTTCACATAGTAAAATTAAAATTCTCTTGTAGCCCTCTATGGTTTTTGTAGCTTTATATTTTGAAAAGCTCATTTGTGATAATTTGAAAATCATGTTTAGAAAGGACAAATTTCATCATTTACTTACTTGTGCATAAGTGGGCAGAGCCTGCCCTCATCATTTAGCAAGACTAGACTATGAAGTATACAGGTGGATGGTGCTTTAAAGAAAGGGGGAGGATTATTTTATTTAGAGGTGTCACAATACCACTTACTGCTTAGAAGATTAAACTGTTTCTTTAACCTTGGAAAACACCTTAAATGTATGGAATGAAACCAGATTGTGCTGCTTGCTATTGTCTCTGTTGTGCATATGTCTGGTACTCTGATGCACACTAGAACATCAAAGTAGCATTTCTCTCTTTTTGACACGGAACAAACAGAACCACTTTTACTCTGAGTCATCAGACAGATGTTGCTTTGTTGACAACATGCTACATACACGCTAGCTACAGCACATGTGGGCCATCTTCTCTGACATCTACGCAAAGTTGAAGTACATTTTCTTCAATAATACAGTAAAGGAAGCAGGCACTGGCAGGAAAGCCCAGACAAAGTATAGAGGAGGAATAATAATTTTATATTATCCCTGTTCATGCTGACCTGAACTGGATACTAATTAAAAGATAGAAAACCAGCTTGCAAGTAAAAAGGATTTTTCTCTGATCTGTGTGACTGGTGGGTGGATGACTATAGGTGCAGGCTGATGATCAGGTTAAGATTAAAGAAATTATTTAGGTACCTAAACTTGAACTGAACAGGAATATGTTAGGCACATAAATTGGAATTGCAAGTCCAAACTTTATTTTGTTTATGTATTTATTTTTAAATTTGGACCTTGGAGTAGAGTTAAGAAGTACCCAAGAAGTACCTGATTGATCATGAAATCTGTGGCTGTGGGAGAGGTGGAGCACACGTGAGCCCTTACTATATAAAATCCTTGCAAAAGCAGATCCAAGGGTGCAACTCTGTAGTTTCCTTTGTAACCCCTGTGGAGAGGACCCGACATGGACCTGTTAACAATTATGTGCATACAAGGGACTAAAGAGAAAGCTCTGGGACTGCTGCAGGCTTAGTTACTCCTACAACCTCATTTTCTTTTTCCGGAATAAAAAGAAGAAAGCAGGTGAGATCCTTAAATTCTCTGTGAGTTTACTTCTCCTTTAGGCTTAATCTCATCATAGCGAGGTTGTCTCTTACATCAGTTTCAGATGAGATTGGCAGTATTTAACTTATGCTTTGAATTACTTTCCAGTGGTTGCAAAGACAAGGCGAAGTCAAGCCTTCAAGGCTTCTTCTCTACAAGTGCTAACCATAAGAATATTGTCTAAGCAGTTTTGTTTGTCTCTATATTACTTAAAGGAGTACAGCATAAATATGAAGTAGGTGTAAATCTCTAATCTTTCACACTCCCCATTTGCACAGATGATTTTTATTTTATGCACAATATAAATGCGATTAAATAGCTCCTAAAGCTGTAACATCTCAGAAAACCTGCTAAAATAATTGATGTTGACTGCTTAATAGTTTGCTTGAGTACCAGCAAATTTCTTAACTTTCCTTTGTTCAAAATGTAATAATTCACAATGTTGTGTTAAGTCATAACATTATAGTTTGTAAACTTTGTCAGTGTGAATCTGTTAGTTGTTCAAATATGACTCTTCTCCAGTAATCTTGATTTAAATAAGAAAGATAAAAAAAACCCAACCAACCAACCAAAAAAAAAAACCCCAAAACAAACAACAAAAAAACCCCTGTCTACAATAAATGATGTGATGTCCAGGACATAGAAATAGAGTTGAATTATGATACCCATATTTGTATATGCATGTGGACATTCACTGCCCTAAAGTACTCTGAACCCCCCTGGTATGTTTAGCATTAGCAAACCCTCTGTCTTTTACTGCTCTATCATGTTTACACATAGTTTTTTGCAAGTGTTAGCATGTATTAGGATAACTATCAGCAAGACTGTGTAGACTGGAAGCAGTTAGTGTTGCTTAAACAGTGTTGTCAAATCACACGTCATAAAAATATTATGGTCAAATCTAAAACAGTGAGAAAGAAAGGCTTGGGTATAACACTATGTCTTTGTAATATAGCTGACAGAAATGCAGTCCTCTGAAAGTCTGCTTTACATAGTGCTTGACTGCTTTGCTGGTGTTATTTTGATAGCTTGCCAGTGTCTTGTAGATATGAAAGCAATGTAAAACATGCTGCTAGGATGAGCTACCATGTTTAGCTCAGCAATCTGGGAGCATGCTAGTTTCCTCATAATTTTATTTTCATATGTGATTTTTTGATGTATGAAATACTCAGGGAAAACCGTTTGGGTTTTCATTTGTTTACCCCTGCAGAGCCCAGGTCAGTCTGCTCTGTCCCCTGTGGGTATAGCAATGGTTCAAGCACAGGCACGCTGTTGTGCAGACCAGCACCGTGCAACACAATATGGGCATTTTGCCCCAAATGCTTATAGCATAAAATAGCATTGAAAAGATCATAAATGTATGTCTTGCTATGTAAAAATAGAGCTGTCAAAACATTTTGAACATTTAAGTTTATTGTCAAAAGCCACCTTAATACAGATTTTTCTCAAATTTGTCTTTCCCAAAAAAAAAAAAAAAAAGCATTACTGTTCAATTTTTTCCTTTCTACCCTTATTCAGAAGAAAAGAATAATGAGGGGAGAGTGTGGAGTAGAGAAAAAATGGGGAAAGTTACCATGCAAGAAAAGTAAAAATGCTCATTATAAATCTTGTGAAAAGGTTAACTAATCAAACTCTTTTTTTTTCTAAAGAGGATTGCAGAGGCTTTATTATCATGGAATTTTCCCAATTTTCTAAATAAACTGAATTAGACTTTTACATTACCTTAGCACAGATTTTCACCGAGTCACAAGGTATCCTCCAGTGATTTCTGTTAATTATACTTTTAGCAAAATTAAATTGTTTTACAAAGACCACATAGCTAAATATGTCAAAGACTTCTAGGCTTTCCCCAGGTCTTCCTGGCCTGTCCCCTAGGAAAACAGCCTGCCAAAAAAGCAAAGTGTTCCATATTAAACAGGGAAGGATTGAAATCTGGTGGCTGGAGAAGGGGGATTCGTCAGCCTCAGGATGTACTAAAGAAAGAGTGAAGTTCTGAGGTGCTTCGAAGTGCTTAGTTTGGTAAACTGCTAGGCCATTTCCACACATAGGGAAGGACCTGTAAGCCACGTCACCTGGGATTTATTCTTCAGATACATGGCTGGGAAGGTACAATATTTGTAAAATATGTTGGATCTCTCCAGAGATCAATATCTAGAGATGGAACAGCCATTCTGGGTATTAAAATTTGTTTAGCTCAATAATGTGTCTCCAACACTGGTGAGCAATGTCTGTTTAAAGGAATGTGTATGCATATGCCTGTAACCCTGATTTTTCACAGAAACAAGGATAGGTTTCTTTTGGTGATGATGATGATATTCAGCTAATGCATATGCTACTCATAAACCAAGTGAGGAGAAAGTAGCACACTAAGGATCATATTGGCTCTCTCTTAAGGAACAGCCTATGGAGCTTTAAGAGGAAGATGCCAACAGAGGATTTCAGAGGTTGTGTATTAGACCTGTAGGATTAAAAAGAGAAAAAAATAGTCAGCACAAAAGCAAGATGTCCTCTCTCTGTTGGATAAGAATTTGTATTTTCCTCTTCATCTTCCTGGGGCAAGAGAGGACTACAGGTGAAACTACCTTGGACTTGCGCTCGGGGGAGGTGCAAAGAAGAAGGAATTGCAGAACTCAGGGACCCCAGGAACGCACAAGTCTTGAAATCTTGTAGCACTGAGCAGCTGTTCCATTCTATTACTATATTTACGTATATGTCTGTTACTAATAAGGACATAGTTTATCAGGGAAAAAATGGATAATTTCATCAACAAATGTTTTTGTATCTCTTGCTGTTTGAAGCAAATAAAGCGGCACTGAAATTTAGCAGTCTGTTATATAGATTAGCCATCTAACATTTCTTCTCCCTTTTCCCATGTGTCTCATATATTTCTCTTGTTGCTGCTGATGTGGCATATAATGTAACAAGAAGGTGTGCTACAGAATTTGTTTGTTGGCCACCTCTCCAGAAGAATATAATAAGCATAACAAAGACAGCAGAACACGACACACAGCTTTCTGCATGCCGTTGTGTTGATCTGGCATCTGTCAGTTTCTGAGAAATTAAAGCTAAGCACAAGAATTTGAATTTGGGCTCAGAATTACAGCAAAAGACACGACTTTGGGCCTCATTGTGCTCAGCAAGGGTCACGCTCCACAGCAGATGTACCAGAGGGAAAAGAAAACAGATGTAGATATGGGGAGACTCAAGTCTACACAGGGAAGCTGCTCCGAATTGCTGGTGTTATATATGGTATTAGAACAACATTATGGTGGGGTGTTGTAGTTCAGTTGTTATTAGTGAGTATCATTGTGTGCTGATTGCAAGCACTCAAGTGTTCAGAAGGGGGAATCAAGGATACCAAATGGGGAAAAACAATACACAGGAGTCTAATATCCTTAAGAGGATAAATTATCTTTTCCTTGAGAAAGCAGAAAATGTTAATGGCAAAGTCTGCCAAGACTTTTTCTAATAGAAGTAAATAAAGATGCAAAAAATCATTCCAGTCCTTTTATGTGCAATTATAATATATCACTTGTTCTCTTACCGATCTGTGCAATCCTGGTATGACAAGCCAATCAACACACTGTAGAATATTCCAGTAGTTTTATGGCTGGTGAATCAGGACAAAGGTTGTTTTTAGTTTTAAAAAAAAGCTGAAATGGAACAGGAATGAGCCGATAAGTGTGTGCCTTTTGGGAGTCTTCCTGGGAGTTATTGGGGCTTGGCTTGTCATTGTAAGTGAAGTCATACATACAGTCAGTGCAGATTATTACCAAAGCATCACTGAGGACACAGAGCTGTGCTGTGCCTGCCATAGGGTGCAGCTAGCTGACTGTTAACCATTGAAAGATTTTTGGATATGGTAAACGTATCAAGGTAGCCTTACTGTATACACTGCAGTGGCAGATACTTCATATGTCTCCCCACACACCAAATTAAAGATTGTGTTTTGAATGGCTTCAGTTTATGCATGCTCTCTAGCTGTTTTGGCAAGGCTGTGGCCAGGCTATTGAGATACTCCTGTGCACCACTGACCCTGGATAGCTGAAACATCTTTTGGCAATTTTGGGTCAGATCTGATGTGCACCATGGCAATCAGGTGACTCTATAACCCTCTTTTGGTGGTCCCTTAGGTATGTTTTGCCATGAGCACAGAAAGTCCACAAGCAGGATAAGCAGAATTCCAAAGTGTAAGACAGTTACTTATTGGAGAAGACACACAAAAATAATCAGGGTCAAGACCCTACCAGGCTAAAAATTAGTTCACTCACTGCTTTCTCTAAGACATAGAGAATCTTTGCTATGTAGGCAGGGAGATACTTGGCAGCTGTGCTTCATCTGAACTACAATGTGGGTCCTCTCCCCCCTGGGGAGAGGGGATTACAGCAGGTACATGGGCCAGGACAGCCCAAACCAAGGCTGCAAAGATAGAGTTTGAAATATGTTTGCACATTTTAGTCCCGGGCCTAGAGCTCAAATTAATTGTGCTATGTTCATGAGACTATTGGTGTGTGTAAGTTCTCCCAGGAGTACCTGCTGGGTCTACCACCAGCTGGATGGCTGGTGCAGCAGATCAAGATGACTTGTTTAATGTAAATTAAAGCTCCAATTTGCTAAAGTCTACCTTATATGGAGCAAAGTCGCAGAGCTTGTAAGATATGCCATAGTCTTGCTCCACTAAGATGGTTTCCTGTGTCTCTGTCATAAGATGACAGTGATCTGTTCCTGACCATGGAAAGTTTGCAGAGGTTACTGGTAATGAGTTGCTCAGTAGGTTGTTGTTTTTTTGTTTGTTTATTTGTTTGTTTGTTTTCCCAATAGCCTAATAAGCTGCTTCCCCATCTTACCCCATGAAGCCATGGCAAGCTTTGCCATCTTAAATGCTGACTAATGGTGGGCTGAAACAACCCCAAAATCTAATTGTGCCATGAGATTTAGATTTTAATGATAAGAAGTCGGCTTTTGACTGAATTTCCATCAGCTAAATGGAATAATGCTGTGTATTAATTACCAACAGTTATTTAACTTTGCTGCCAGGGCCTCTTAGTCTTCTTGTGTCAGGTAATGCAAAATCTTGTGACCCTGGTAAGCTTCTGAAACAAGAGAGCAAGGAATCAGTGAACTAAATGGAAAGAGCTTATGGGAAGGGACAGAACAGTATGACAAGCATTTATGAAGCAGAAATTCTCCTGAAGAGGTTGTTAATGTTAGAAAACCTCTCTCTGTTCTCAGAGGGATTGTACAAATGTTCATACGAGTTGCTTGTCTGTTTTGATTCCTAAAAGCCATTTAACCATGCAGTCTGGGGACTAGAAGCATTAGGTGTTGCACTGTTCTCTGGAACACTTTTCCAAAGGTAAATTTCTTTTGTATCACAAGGAATTGCTGTAAGCAAGAGAAGCTCTGGAGTTCATGTGAATGCTCTGGAGTTGCTTTGCTCTGAGGACAGCATAAAGGAACAGAGGTCAGGCTGGAGCACACCTTGTCTCTTCTGGAAATTTGTGTAATGGTTATAACTCAGATAAAAAAATGTGGAGCACTGCAGCTTCTCTTTCTCTGAAGGAGTCATGCAAGGTACTTTTTAATGAGTAAGTAGGATCTGGCTTGCTGCTGAAGTGAATAGTAAGATATCTAATGATTTTAAAGGGAACATGGTTTTGTAGTATGCAGGGCTTTGCAGGTCAGGATTTGGTGATTCAGACTTAACTGGGATTTTATTTTAGTTTGTTTAAAACATGTAAAACATCCAAATTCAGACAAAAGAAAAAAAGGAAAGAAGAATCAGTAATAGTGGGGGTTGCAATGTGCTCAGCCTCACATTGATGAGCAAGATAAATTCCCTCTTCAGCAAACTGGGCACAATATATTCCTGCACTATACAACTAATGGTTGAGATATCATGCTGTAAATATGGTCTTTTATATTCTTGCATTAGTTGAGGAGGTTTTCCCCATAGCCCTCCAGCTGCAGAGCTTTTTGAAGACAGTCTGTCACATGCTGCAGCAAAGGAGCTAAGGTAAATAGAGTATGAGGTTAACCAGGGATCCAAGAAGGCTACTTGGTGACACCAAGGCAAGTCATTGTAACTTCTGGGTAAGACTGGAAGTTTCAGTGTCAGGGCATCATGAAAAAAGCAGAAAAAAAGGACCATGCTAGCTCATGGGCCGGTAGTCTTAGGGATGCCAAAGAGCCCAGCTCTGTCGGGCCCATCAGAACACCCTCAGAAAGTGATGGTGAAGGGAGCTGTGGCCAGTGGAAGGAAAGGGACATTTTGGAAATTGGGTTCATCTCCTCCCTTGCTTCAGTAGCATCTCTTATCTTTCATCTTGATGGCTATGTCAAAAGTAAGGATGTGTGAGACATGTAAAGAAATGTGAGGAAAATACCAGTATGTTGTGAGCTGAGCTAACTTCTGGGTGATGCTGGTGATGATCCAAGTAACAGTGAGCAGCTCTTCTGTCATGTGACACTGATGAAGCAGGAGACATAGCCTTGGGTGGCATGGTTTAGTGGGAGGTGTCCCTCCCCCTGGCAGGGGGGTTGGAACTAGATGATCTTAAGGTCATTTCCAACCCTAACTATTCTATGATTCTATGATGTTCTCCTGGTGTGTCCAAGGTACCTCCTCACCTCATCTACTTTCATTTCAGAAGCACATGAGAAATGTTGTGTTCAACCATGTCTAAAATGATTAATATGTGTTGAATACAGTATACCAGTGTCCTGTGTTCAGCAGTAGCAGTTGTTTTTCTCCTTGGTAGCTGGTGCAGTGCTGTGTTTTTGACTTTTGGCCTGGGAACAGCGCTGATAACACCGATGTTTTCAGTTAATGCTAAGTAATGTTTTGGTCTGACCAAGGACTTTCTGAGCCTCATGCTCTGCCAGGGAGGAGGGGAAGCTGGGAGGAAGCAGAGACAGGACACCTCACCCAAACTGACCAAAGAGGTATTCCATACCACAGCACGTCATGCCCAGGATGTAAAAATGGAGGCCAGAGACCCGGAAGAGGGGAGTTTGCTGCTGGGTTGGGCTCGGTATCGGGTGGTGAGCAGTTGTATTCTCTTCCCTTGTCATTTCCCTTGTCATTATTATTGGTGGTAGCAGTAGTGGTTTGTGTTATACCTTAGTTACTAAACTGTTCTTGTCTCAACCTGTGGGAGCTGCATTCTTTTGATTCTCTTCCCCATCCCCCCAGGAGCTGGGGGGAAGAAAAGGGGGGTGGGGGTGAGTGAGCAAACTGTGTGGCTGACTGGACTTATACCACGACAACCAGGTCTGAACCTTTATTTTGCAGCAGAACCTGAAACCAAGTTGAATCACTGTGAGGATTTAACCTGACCCAAGTAAAATCTTTCAGGCTTATGTAGAGTTTTCTTGTCTCATACTGTGAATATTCAGAGGAACTGTAACCCGTTTGGAGGTTCCATAAGCATGCTTCTAGCCATGATGTATTTTCCCTGAGAAATGCTAAAACCTGTGGTTTTCAAATCAGGTTCTTATGGCAGATTTTAAAATTCACATTTGAGTTCCTTATATACATTTCCTAATTCTAACTTGCTTTTGTAAAAGGCCATCACTTGAGAAAAAAACAGAAGCTAATTAAAAAAGGTGTCCAAATCTGGATTTAGGTGGCAAATTTTAGGCAATACTGAGTAAATAAGCACTCTTAAAGTGTTACATGGTCTTGAACTATATAAAAAAGTAATACCATAAACAAATTTAGACTTATTAGCCTAATAATACCTGAGTGGCACCCTTCTAAAATCTCCTTATGTAATCACCTAGGAAGAGTACTGCTTCTTCCTTGCCCATAACCTCATTGTTAAAATCACCGGTATGACATCACTACGTGAGGATGACATAACTCTTTGTATTAACGGTTATCTATGTGAAGGGCACTGTTACCAGAAGGGTAGATAATTACATGTGTTTCATGGCATTATATCAACACAAACAAATACTCTTTGGCTACTGAACTGCTATCAAGTGTGTATCATTAGATTATGCAATGCTTGTAAGATCACCACAAATACCAATTAGTACATCTGATGAAGAGGACATTTTCTGTGGAACAGTGTTTGCCACCCTTATTCATAATCCATAATGGTCTAATCAGTCAGTCTGAAGTGCTGTGAATAAAGGAGCAGATCCTGGTTCTGTTTCAATGGATTTATACTGTTTTTGAAGAGAGTTGCACAGATCTATCACAGTTAATTGAACTATACCAGTTTACACTGGTTGCGAACTAGTAAATGCTATTTAGGAGAAATCAGTACTTTTAAAGTTCTTCTACTGTTGTCCTGTCACTGGATTAAAGTTTCATGGTATAAGAATGGCAGCCATGAACACCCAAGTTAAGGTCAGATGATGGCCAGAGGAGCAGATGTACAGTTGTTGGCAATTTCATTGGTTCATCTCCAAATATGATTTCCAGATGTACTCCCTTTGCTTTAATTCTTCCAAGAACTATTTGGAGAAGTTTTAAAAATATTTTATTGTCTCAGTTTTTATGATTCTAGTTGATAAAAACACTCCATCTTTGCCAAGCATACATTGTAATATCTGACTACTTTGTGGCAAAGTGCTGCGGTTTTATTTTTATTGTATTTTCTAAAATTAGTATAAACCATAGAAACTGAAAAAGCTTCTTGGGAAAGGGGGTGATAAAGATAAAAGAGAGCAGCATTTAGTTTTCTCCCCAACCAGTTCCAAATGTGCCACTGTGCCTATTGCATCCCATAAACACCAGGGCAAAAGCACCAGCTGCTCATTACTCTCGGAGGAAATGCTATTTCCTCTCACTTTGGCACAAACTACCCCCCAAAAGGAAAACAGTCCTAGTGAGCTGCCGCTAAACATAAAGTCTTTGTAATGGTGTTATATATAAACAAAGTGATGTGATATGTCTCTCCTGACAGACAATCCCTGTAAAAATATAAAATAGAAAGATGCACTAAACCAAAGAGCATAAAAGGTGTTTGCATTTGAAATTGTTTCTGGAAGGATTTTCCACTAGCTCGACCATAACTGTTAGTCATTGGGTGGCTGGGATAAAGACAGGCAGGGAACTAAGCACCCTTAATATGTTAATGCCACTCAGAGGTCTCCTGCTAGTGCCAGTTAGAGTGCAATATCTATTAAAAAAAATAAAACCAGCTGAAAAGCACTCTGCACTGGTTTACATTAAATGGGAGGCACATTGAAACATCATTAATATTTGAGATGTGCTTTGATTTAAAACACTCATTAGTGCTTCCCAAGTATTGGAAAGCAAGCCAGAGGGAGAGTCAGCACTCTTAAGCGAGGACTCCTGAGGGTCCTTGAGTTGTTGCTCATCCAAACACTAGCCTAGAGCAGCTAGAATCCATCCCATACCAGTATCATCCATTTTTATTAGATAAATGAAAAAGGTGAATTTTCTTATTTTTTTTATTCTTCAAGGACCACAGCTGCTGCCTGCTGTAGCAGTTGAATGCAGCTCCCATGACTATCTTCACCTCTTTTCTCAGCTCGGACTGCCCAGGTGCACCAGAAGCACAGGTTTGGAAAGAAAAAGACAAAATGCAGTGGTTTCACTGGTGCCAGTTGATAAATAGAAGAGATTGGCAGTTGCTCTTGAAAGGCTCAGGGTATAAAAGATGTAGACCAAGAAAGGTATATCAATGAAAGGTCTTTTATAGGACAATTTCTTTGTGGGTTTGGGAGAAAAGGCAGTAAAGTGACTAAGGAGGTGAACAGAGAAAAGCCAAAGATCAAATACAACTGGGCTGTATCTTGAGAGGTATCTGCAAGGCACTTAAAGATTGTTCTAAGACATGGGTGGACACTAGAAAGCAAACTGCAAACCATCCTCTCCCCGGTCCCCTCCAAATGTTAAATCAAATGAACAAGTTGAACCAATTTGTAGAAGAATTTCAGACACAGTTTGCTGCCTTTCTATATTAGGGGGAGGGAAAAGTAAAACCAAAAGTCAAATTACAGTATTTACTAGCTAATAATCTGAGTAGCCCATCTAAAAGATTGTGAAAACATAGCAGATGCTGGTAGGATTGAAATTAAAGCACATTCAACTCAGAATGCAAATAGTTGCGAGACCGTAAGATTTTGCTGAAGCTCTGGCAAACATTTGTCTGGATTGATATTTTGGGCACTGATCTGCATAGCATCTGATTGTGAGCTGAATATGAGCAATGCAGAAAGGCAGATTTTTACCAAAGAAAAAAAGGCTGCCTATGGCCTTCTGTGAGTCTGAGACACGAGTTATAAAAAGCCTTATGGCGCATTTCCTTGCTTTCAGTTGGTGGGTGGAGCCTCCAGCCCCAATTTCCAGCCCCAGGGAGCTTTGTAGCACAGCATGGCATAGTGAGGGGTGTTCTCCAGCATTTCTATCTGCCAAACACACCCCTTAGAGGACAGTGCCAAAGGCCCTCGATCAGGCCAGTAGCTGATGTAGACCAGAATAATCCCAATTCCTGTCAGCCTTGAAGTAATACTCTGCCAAAACACATATTGGCTTTTGGTTTTGGAGCTGCCAGAGAAATAGTAGAAAATATTGGTACCTTGCTAATTTTGCTTTTCTTTTTTTCTTCCTCGATTGGTAGCACACCAATGAAAGACTGGAATGAATCCAGCACTTAATTTTTGAAAGGTAATACAGAGGTATCTCCCATTTTTGGTAGTCATAAAGATGTGGGTTAAAAAGTTTTTGGGAATTGTGTTCTAGAACAATCATGTCTGCTATCTAGTGGGTACAGTGAGCATGAGCTCATTTTAGTGCTTGGGTGCATGTGTGTACTTCTACCTGGATCACAGTCCTTCAAATAGTGTTTTACCGAACCATCTGGGCATCAGACTTAATTCTGATTTCCTGACATTTTGCTGCTGCTCATTGCAGGCTTAGATTAGACGATAAAAAAGTCTTTTCACTTTGAAAAGATTCTTGTTACTTCTAATTAGAAATATAATAGTATAAGTAACAATTTTCTATTGCCTTGGTATTTAGAATGTGTTCATATCAGATAGACAACTGAATCTTTATTCATAGAAAATTAAACTGCTAGAGCTTAGTAACTTTTTTTCTTATTGTAGTCTCTGAAAATGTGCTGAATTTTCATAAAAATGGTTCACATAGTTTTAAAAAACAGTAATTAGTTTTTTAAAAACTTTTAAAAATATTTAGCTTTTAAAGTTCAAATAAAGATTAAAATGGGTTAAACCCTGAAAATTTCTTTGAAAAAAATCAGAATTTTATCAGTATTGTAGGGTACAGTTTTTGCAAAAATGAAAATGTTGTGAAATATTAGCTTTTGAGACTTTAATTAAAAGGCTTGGATTAAAAACTGAGCCTGTATGTGCTGCTAATTATCCATGTACCATGGTGTCTATTGCAATTTGTGACAAAGCCAGTCAAACATCCAGCAACATTACGGTCTTATTGCCTAAGTACATAAGATTAAAGATGCAGAGAGTTAAATTTTCCTTTCTGAGGCAAGATAGTGTTTCTTAGTGCTGAAATCCACTGACATGGAAAGACAGAGATGCTTTCATTGCAGCTAATGGCAGTGTACCTATCCTGTGAGTAATTACCAGTCTCCAGTCTTTGGTGCTTCTCTGCTCATGAGACTAATGTTTATTCAGATCAATAAATATAAGGTCTATGACATTTTTAAAGTAATGTTCAGATGTGTCTGTGTAACCATGGATGAGTGGTGCTAGTAGTTTTATGCTTTAGTAAACATATTTGACTCTGAGTGCTCCAGGGACAGTAGTGGAGTGTGGCAGATGCTGGAGAAGCTGTAATGATTTGCAATTTTGGATGGACTTGTGGTAATAGGGAACGTAATGACAAGGTAGGGGTATCAGCTTTCATAGGCTTCATTTTCTGCCTCATACAGAATATTAATGATTCATTTAGCATTGATCTGTACATATCTGGAGCACAGATTTGTATCTATAATCTAAGAGACTGGTTAATTTTTATATCCTCATGCTAAGTAAATCTCACTATTGCTCACAGCTGTCTCTGCGTAGTTAATGACCCTGAATAAATTCCATTATAATTCCTGGATACTGCAAAGGATTTTCAGTCAGGAGCTGAAACCCTGCCCACCACCAGCCATCAGCCCAGGTGTAAACTAGGAGTCTAGCCCCCAGACTGTCTTCCACAAGGTGTTGAACATTATGCACTATCAGATACTTCAAATGGGACTTTGATGCATACTTTCTCCCAGAGACAGGGCTAGTTTTATCCCAGTCCTGTGCAAACCTCATGCACATGTTTAAGTTTATCTATATAAGAATCTCTGTCAAAGTCAACATTGATAATCATATACACAGTGCTTAGCTTGATTTTTCAACATCTTCAGGTTCTGTGTTTTCAGTTTTAGCCAGGTGAGAAGAATAATTTATTTCTCTGTGTGTGATGCTTTTGGAAACTTTGTTCTGACTTGCAAAAAGAAAAAGCATTTTTACCTGAAGTAATAATTTCTTCTGTTCTGAGCAATGAAGTGCCAAACATAGTGGGTGGGGAGAAATTAATTTTTGCTTATTTTCTTTGTCACAGGAGAATGGGAACATTTTTGAAGGGGGCTACTTAGTGCACTTTTGAATACAAGTTAGAGAATTGTTTCTCTATTTGAAATTATAGATACTTAACAATCAGACACAGTAAAGTAACGAAATGACTATGGCTTTGGGGAAATGGGTGTCTGACCAATAAGAATAAACCTGGTACTGATAGAATGGAAGATCTGTATTTAATCAATTTGATCAAATTTAACCTTTGCAAAATTGAGCTTTGCCAGCATAAGTCATGCATGCACCTGCTGTGCAAAAGGAGGAAATCTTCTGTATCTAGGAGACTACAGCCAGCTAATCAACTTTAACAGTATATTATTTTCCTGTTTTAAAATTTTTTTCTTATCTAAATCCTAGGGACTGACTAACAAGAACACAGAGAACCTGTGGTGCTTTTTGATTTACAAGCTTCTAGGCTCAGTCCATGACTCAAATTTATCTTGTTTATAAAGGCATGAGCAATGTGAAATTTAGAGCAGCTATCACAAAAGTGTAATAGAAGTAGCTGAAATTTTCACTTTAGTGATGGGATTAAAATGAAATAAATATCAGAATAGTGACTATCAAATAACAAAAGGAATTATAAACATTTCCTTTTGTTTCACATAAGAATAGTCCTTGTCAGGTGCTAGAACTGTCCTTAGGACAAGGTTTAGATATCAAATTCATACTATCTAGCACCCAACTCTACAGCAGGAACTGCTGATGTCAGTGGCACCATCTGTAAAGCAAGAAGTTATGCAGTGGGATCAAAGATGTAGAAACCAGCTCTCCATTATTTCAAAATGTTTTCCCATCTAGAATCACTAACATAGGTACTTTAGTGGAAGTACTGTGTCTGTTTTTCCTATCTGAACCAGGGAATCTTCAAGACTTGCATTATTAATGAAGATGGACTGGGATAGCAGTTCCATAATGGTTATTGAAGCCATGTGTAGTACATAAAATACTGATAAAAGTCAATGGCATCCTCTTATTATACTCAGAAGCCATGAATTTTTAGAAAAAGCTCAATAAGAAGCTCAAAAGTAGATAGAACTAATCCCCACTTTTTAATGGAATGTTAAAGTTAAATATTATGTTTTCCATAATAATTTTAGCTGCAATGCATACTAATCCTTAAACTTTAGGCAGCTCAAAGTTACACAAATAACTTGGCTAGTAGGATTATTCACAGGTGGTGAGTCAGGAAGCAACTTTAGGAAACACAAATAAGTTTGCTTTACCTTGGGATTACAGAGAAGAGAGACTAACTATTGTAATATATCTCACTGGAGAATTCCCTTTCGCACTTTGGGCTGGTTTTCTGCCTGTGTAGACAAATCTCTCTTTTGTTTGTTCCTCATGGAACAGCCCCCAAGCAATTAAATGAAAGCTATTTCATTTACTGTTTCCCAATTCACTAGAGTATCAGTATTTTTCATGTAATGTTCATGTCCTCTACTGGCTTATGAATATATACTGTAATGCTTTATAAAAACAGCAGATAAATTCCTCTATTTGATCTAAGTGGATAAATGATGTGTTCACTAGATAAAATTAGAGTTCTGATTTATCACTCATTTACCTAAGTTTACCTGTAAATTCTTTGCTTCGGTTTTTGCCTACATGGCCCTGCTTGGGAGATTCCAAGACATACAGAGAAAAAAATACAGTAATGACCTTTTGTTAATTCAGATAAATTTATCACTCTTTTAGTCAGAGCCCAAAGACTAATGTGTGAACACATTAGGAACCTTTTCTCCTGCTCTTTTCATGTTACTAGGGCTGTAAAGAACATATTAAATGGTGGAATTCCTCTGATATTCCAGAAGCAAGTGCCAACAGTCTTACAGAAAATCTATTCTCATGGGTTTTCAAAGAAAATAACCTGATCCAGATATACATTCAATCTCTGGGTACTTATCCAGAATGAAACAGTTCTTCCTTGGTTCATCTCATGGGAGTTTCTGCTCAGTTTAAACCCGCATGAGTCATTCATTAGGGACTGTAGTGATAGAACAAGGAGTAATGGGTTCAAACTTAAACAGGGGAAGTTTAAATTGGATATGAGGAAGAAATTCTTTACTGTAAGGGTGGTGAGGCACTGGAATGGGTTGCCCAGGGAACTTGTGAATGCTCCAACGCTGATGGTGTTCAAGGCTGGGTTGGACAGAGCCTTGGGTGGCATTTAGTGTGAGGTATCCCTGCCCATGGCAGGTGGGTTGGAACTAGATGATCTTAAGGTCCTTTCCAACCCAAACTATTCTATGATTCTATGATTTAGAAGTTCAATATTAAAGCAAAATAGAGTTAACTTGAGATGGTTCATTTTTTTTCTTGGGGACTTTTCTATCTAAAAATTCCTAATAAATTGCTTCAGAAGGGTTTGGAGTTCCTGTATGAAAGATACATGTACGAATATCAGGATTAGCGTATGGAACAGTTTTGGGGTTTGGTTTTGCCTGGTAAGTGCTTCTTTTCCTCTTTCCCCCAGCTTTTTCACTGTGAGAATATAAATATTTGGAAAATAAAGGTGCTTGAGTAGTTTTAGGGCTTTTCAAAAAAATTTTTTTTTTTTTTGTTCTATGGGAAACCAGCTACAATGACGTTTTTTTGTTTGTTTTGGTTTTGTGGTTTGTTTTTTTTTTTTCTCTCACAAACAGAACCAGTCTTTAAGCCACTGTCTGCCCTGAATAAATCAAAGAAAATAGGAAGATGCCTTGGAGCTTACAGCAACATCCTGTAGTTGATTTCCTTAATGCCAATATAAATATATTGCTAATATATTTATGGTATATCATTAATATTCTTGGTGGAGTGTAACAAGGTAAGGATAAACAATATAAAATTGAGATATACTGGTAGTCTGATCTAATTGCTGTCAAAATCAGGGAATGAAGAAACAATTCACAGACTGTGTGGAAAAGTAGGGCTGCTGTAGCTGAAGATGATGTCTTTGAAGGGGGAAAAAGTTTGTCAGTGAAGTATCACTGAAATGGAAGATCTATAGAACTCTTATTTTAACTTCAATTATAGCATATAGTAGAGATGAATCAAGAATGCCATACTACCTCTTCCATGATATTTTTTTAGATTCCTCATTTTCCTTTGTAGACAGAGCTGCTGATAGTCACAATAAAACAAAAGTATTTCCTAACGATTAAATTTTGTTTAATGTTCAGAGTCAGTGAGAGCACAGTACAGCAATGTGTGATCATTGTGCAACAGTTGGAGCATATCTTGCTGTTGCTGTGTCTTCGTCACCACTGCCAGCAAAATGACTGTGTTGGCAAAACCAGCTCACAGTGCCTGTGCTGTCATGTTGGGAGAGGGTGATTTGCCATAAACTACAGCTTTCTTACCTCTTTGTAAAAATATTCCTCTATCAAAACTCTGTCTTTCATAAACTCAGCATTTTTAATAAGATGCTTTTGACTTTACATTTTGATTTTGTGCTGTGGGCGTGCAGGCCTACAGGAGCTGGGCAAAGAACCTGTAGCTCCCTCCAGCCTCTTTCTGAGAAGCCCTGCCCAGAGTTCTGAGGGTGGTTATAGCTCTGTTACCTTTCAGTTTGATGATTTGGTGGAATCACCTGTTCATCCTATGATCCTATGTTATTTAGATCAAATCATCAGTATTTCAGAGTTTTCCATAGTATTCCATTAGTCTCAGAATTTTTGATATTGCATTTTTTATCTATCTATCTTGAAATTAAAGGCAAAATTTGTACTGCCCACTGAAATAGGAATTCTGAGTGCAAACCAGATCAGCTGCAAAGGTGGTATTATTGCCTATATATGTTATTGAGAAAAGTGAGATGTTTGCCATTCTCTGTGCTAATTAAAGCTTTTTCATTCATGCATGGTAGGTTCAGCATTATTGCTATCCTTGCTTGGCACTGTAGTAAAGAGTGCATTATCGCTGATCAAATGACTGTTTCACAATTTGTAAAATAATTTGTAAAACAGTTAAGATCTCTTGAGCCTGAAGCCTGACTTTAGAAATAACTTTTATTTAATTAAAAAAGCTGTGTACTTTTGAGGTGGACAAATTCTGAAATTCTTACTAAGTTTAATTATAAAAAGACATGTTTTTTTCTCATTCAGCTGTCCTGTAAGAGTATTTTAGTGGTCTATATTACTCTTATGAGAACTGATAGCAATAGCATAACAAAATTCACAAGACTGGTTTGAGTAAATTTTTAGGCCATGCAGAAATGGTAGCATGCTAAGCAGACAAAATAGGTTAAAGCATCAGCTAATGGATGACTGCATACAATATCTATATACATTTTAGATGTCATTTTGGGTACACAGAAATTTGTAGAACAAGCAGATAAAAGCAATTGCAGCAGCATTTTTGAAAAAACAATTCACTAGAAGAATTTGACAGTTTTACACTGTAATTTTTAATTATGTTTTAGCAGAGTAAGTTTACACTTCATTTTTGAAAATATTATTTATTAATCTAGCATAATTATTGCATATGGTGAGCCAGCTTTACTTTAAAATGAAAATAAAAAATTTCTATTTGGATTATGTTTTTAAAAGACTTTTTTTTCTTCACATAGTTTCTTTCTCCTTGTTTCCACTCTGTCTACACTGACGTGGTGAGGTAAAAAGCTCATTTCTTTCCAAATGAATATATAATTATGCTAGTACTAAAACAGTTAACTGGATAACTGATATTTACAAAAATCTTCAAATGTAATGACTTCAAGTTCTTTGTTGAATATTCATTAAGTATCCTTTTCTCATAGGGCTTATAAATCCTCTGAAATGCAATACATACACACTTTAAAATTTGACAGAAAATACTCATATTTCTAAGATAAAGGGTTTTTTCTTCTTTAAGCACTCTCCCAAATCATATATAATCAGGAACATTGGCAACACTGCTGCTCAGAGAAGGACAGAGTGAACATCAAGAAATCCAAATGAATTCAATCCCATTAAATGTAATGGTGTGGTAAATCTCACTATACCATCTGCTGTAGAAGGCTGAGACACTATTGGAATTCCACATCTTATTTACATAGCAGATAAGAATGTGTTGGGAGATTTATATGGCGAATGAATACCCAGAGACAAAACTAAGTTTCTCGTCTGTTCACATCTGGGGAACATCTACATCTGTAGAGCATTATACAAAAACTACTGTAGTTAGCCTTTCTGTGAAAGACCCCGTGACTTCATTCCAGTGTTACCCATTAAAGTAAAAAAGAACAAAAACACAAACCAACAGAAAATAGTGGAAGAGTTCCTGGAAACACTGGTGGGAGCAGCGCTACTTCATCAAAAGAAAACATAACCTTCCCTAAATTAGTACATATTTCTGAAGGAATTAGCATTGAACATCGTAACAGATAGGTTGTATCACATTTAAAACATCTGTGCTGTGACTTCAGAAAACACCCTGTGGCAAAACATTAAGGAAAATATGCCACAGATTTATTTTTTCCCTCTCTTGAAAATTTAGATTGACACTCTTAGTTTTAACAAGATCATAACTTTCATTTACTTAATACTGAAATAGAGCTGAGCTTCAGCCCAGTTTTGCACCAGATGATACCATAGGTGTATCTTGCACAATAGAGGAACTGTAGAGGAACAATACACTGCACAGTAGTGTCCACCTGATATGCTCCTCTTTATTCATTGCATTTAATGAATCTTGACCTTCCTTGGGAAAGGCATGTCCTTTGTGCACATTGATTGTAAAACCCATCACTTGTCAATTCAGTTAAACATTAAAGTTCTAATACATCAAAAGTGCATAGGGGAGCTGACCTGGGCTAAGAAAACATTTTATGCAGGAATATTAATAGAGTTCTGCAGCTGCCTCATGTACTTCAGATTGGAAACCTCTGAACCAAAGCCAATTGACAGTAACATATTTGGAAAGGAAGATGCTTTTAAATTACCTCCTTTCCATTTAATCAGACAAGCAACCTCTGAATCCCAAGCCGTAGGTGAATGTTTAAGAGAACATTCTTTATATAGTTAGCTGAACCATGCCCAAGAGCACCCACTGACAGCTTTCCTATTACCAGAAGGACAATGAATCACATGAACTTTGCTGACACACATGCTATAATAATTGCTACATTTTCTTTTAGAATATATCCTTGGGCTGGCTTTTGGCCTCACCTTAAAGGTGACAGCTTGTAAGCTACATAACCTAGCCTGCCACTAAATCATCAATAACAGTTCGTAAAATATCCTGTAATAATTTAGCAGTGCATTGGTACTGATCCTAACGGAATCGGACATCAGCAGTTATGCTATTTCTTCCATGGATTCTGGATACTTCTATTGAACATTTGTTAAAACAGTTGTTCATCTACAGTGTAAATATTCCTGCCAAGCTTCATGGAAATATTTCTATTAATTATTTTTTAACATCAATTCTCAGTAGAAGTTTGTCTTTTCTGTTTGGAACTCACTCTGGTGCTATATAGGCATCAATGTTTCATAAACCAGACATAGAATCGTAGAATCATGCAATAGTTAGGGTTGGAAAGGACCTGAAGATCGTCTAGTTCCACCCCCCCTCCTGTAGGCAGGGACACCTCACACTAAACAATGCCACCCAAGGCTCTGTTCAACCCAGCCTTAGACACCATCAGCGATGGAGCATTCACAACTTCCTTGGGCAACCCATTCCAGTGCCTCACCACCCTTACAGTAAAGAATTTCTTCCTCATATCCAATCTAAACTTCCCCTGTTTAAGTTTGAACCCATTACTCCTTGTCCTGTCACTACAGTCCCTAATGAAGAGTCCCTCCCCAGCATCCCTATAGGCCCCCTTCAGATACTGGAAGGATGCTATGAGGTCTCCACGCAGTCTTCTCTTCTCCAGGCTGAACAGCCCCAGCTTTCTCAGCCTATCTTCATACGGGAGGTGCTCCAGTCCACTAATCATCCTCATGGCCCTCCTTTGGACTTGTTCAAAGAGTTCCATGTCCTTTTTATGTTGAGGACACCAGAACTGCACACAATACTCCAAGTGACGTTTCACAAGAGGAGAGTAGAGGGACAGGATCACCTCCCTTGACCTGCTGGTGACGCTCCTTTTGATGCAGCCCAGCATATGGTTGGCTTTCTGTGCTGCATGCACACAGTGCCATCTCATGTTCACTTTTTCATCAACCAACACCCCCAAGTCCTTCTCCACAGGGCTGCTCTGAATCTCTTCTCTGCCCAACCTGTAGCTGTGCCTGGGATTGCTCTGACCCAGGTGTAGGACTTTGCACTTGTCATGGTTAAACCTCATAAGGTTGGCATCAGCCCACCTCACAAATGTGTCAAGGTCCCTCTGGATGACATTCCTTCCCTCCAATGTATCAACCAAACCACACAGCTTGGTGTCATCGGCAAACTTCCTGAGGGCGCACTTAATCCCACTGTCCATGTCACCAACAAAGATGTTGAGCAAGAGCGGTCCCAACACCGATCCCTGAGGGACACCACTCGGCACTGCTCTCCATCTGGACATTGAGCCATTGAGCACAACAATTTGCGTGCGGCCATCCAGTCAGCTCTTTATCCACCGTGTGGTCCACCTGTCAAAATTGATGTCTCTCCAAGTTAGAGACAAGGATGTCATGTGAGACAGTGTCAAATGCTTTGCACAAGTCCAGGTAGATGAGATCAACTGCTCTACCCCTGTCCATCAGTTCCATAGCTCCATCATAGAAGGCCACCAGATTGGTCTGGCAGGATTTCTCCTTAGTGAAGCTATGCTGGCTGTCACCAGCCACCTTGTGGTTTTCGTGTGCCTTAGCATGCCTTCCAGGATAATTTGCTCCAAGATTTTGCCAGGCACAGAGGTGAGACTGACTGGTCTGTAGTTCCTAGGCTCATCCATTTTCCCCTTCTTGAAAATGGGGGTTATATTTCCCTTTTTCCAGTCATTGGGAACTTCACCTGACTGCCATGATTTAGACACATTTGCATTCCTTTCAGGTTAACAGCCAAATTTTTGCAACAGCTTTCCAAGCAGGAACACTGAAACAAGTAAAATATCTGTATATTTCTATATCCCAGTCCTATTTCTTAAGTCTTATTTTTTCCAAAGCATACCTTAACAATCCGCATTCATGACCACTTGTTTTTTCTCCAGTGAATGCTCTAAAGGAGATTTCTGGGAAGTACTAGCACATGTTAGATGGTAATGCAATGCTAATATTAGTCATCATTATTAATATATGCACTGTTACGGTGGAACAGCTTCTGTTAGAAAAAAAGGTCTTATTGGAACAATATAGTCATTACTTTTTCCTTAATCATGGTAAACTTTTATCAGTAGAACTGGTGGCAATAATTTTATCAGAGATTTACGAAATATTTTTGCCAGTGTTTGGAAAGTGTGGCCTGTCTTGTCCTGGATTTCCTTCCACTTTATTTTTTTTCAGTTTTCAGAGCCTTGTGGGTTTGTGGTATTGCGTGCAGGTATTGCCAAACCTGGCACATGGAGGTAGGAATGTCTTTGCCACCCCTTGCAGGCTGTGGCCTTGGAGGAAGGGAGTACCCTGAGCCCATCCTGCCTGGCTCATCTGAATGTCGCCAAGGAAGGTCAGATGCCACACGGGGAGCTGCAGGAATGACAGTCCTCTCAGGGTATGAAAGTGTCACCGAAGCTAAAAAAGGAGATGTGAAAGTTGACTTATCAAATGCATTTGGCTGAGTTAAGTGCTTGCCAGAGTACTTACCTGCACCTGGTTTAACCAGCAAAGTTCTATCCCATCTAGCTGGGCTACTTGTGCAAGTCAATAAGCTCCTCCAGAACTGGAACAGCTCTCTCAGCTTCTGTGGTTCTACACTGAAGGCTTCTGTGATTCTGTCTAAATAGAATCATAGAATCATAGAATCTACTAGGTTGGAAAAGACCTTTAAGATTGTCAACTCCAACCATTAATCAGAGCTTGTGAGTCCAGGAACAGGGCACGAGGGAGAACAAGCCCTTCTATGGGCTGCCCCAGGAGCTCACACTGCAGCCAGTCTGGGCTTCTGCTGTCTGCACAGCGCACAGCTAGCAGGCAAGCTGGTCTGGGCAAACATCTCTGCATCACCTGCTCCAGGTCCTGGCAAGTTTGGAGGCTGCCCCCAGCTCAGCTTTGCCGGCCATGTATGTAGCTGCAGATGTGGGTAGATGTAAGTGATGTTTACAATATAATTCCTTCCAGTCATTCTGAGACTTGAGACTTTCACAACTTCAATTTGAGAAAATGTTTCCTTTTTCTCCTTCATCTCCCTAGAAGGTTGTCCTGGGTTCAGCAGTAGCAGTTGTTTTTCTCCTTCTTAGTAGCTAGTGCAGTGCTGTGTTTTTGACTGGGAGGAAGCAGAGACAGGACACCTGACCCCAACTAGCCAAAGAGGTATTCCATACTACAGCACGTCATGCCCAGTATATAAACTGGGGGCAGTTACCCGGAAGGGTTAGATCGCTGCTTGGTCAGGCTGGGTATCGATCAGCGGGTGGTGAGTGGTTGTATTTTCCTCCCTTGTTACTTCCCTTATCATAATTATTATTGGTGGTAGCAGTAGTGGTTTGTGTTATGCCTTAGTTACTGGACTGTTCTTATCTCAACCCATGGGAGTTACATTCTTTTGATTCTCCTCCCCATCCTTCCGGTAGCCAGGGGAGGAAGAAGGGTGTGTGTGTGAGAGACTGAGTAGTTCTGAGTCATGGCTGGGCTTAAACTGTGACAGAGGTCCTCCAAGAAAGATCTCCATGATGTCTTTCTTGATCTCTCCAAATGTCAGGTTGCCACAAAATGTCCATTATCCATCAGTGTTTTACCAGACATTCAGGAGTTTTTGATTTCCTGAGCCTACATCCTGTCTGCTGAGAGAACTTTTCCAGAATGTGACTAAACTCTCATGGCAACAGCAAACTTCTCTGTCCCTTGTCACTAGACCTGTTATCTTCAACTCTCTGGATCTTTCATTTTCTCCTTTCCACACTGTCTTTCCTCTTGTGTGTGCGTTTTGTCACCATATTTCTTTTCTTTCATACCAATCTGCTTCAGATCTAATTTCACATTTCCTCATCTTTCTCCTTGAGATAACTTACTGTATCTCATGTATGAATAAATACATGTATAAATAAATATGTGTAAAGGCATGTATGAGTAAATAAGCATCATGGTTACTGCAAGACTTGAATGTGACTTCTTTTTTCTAACTCTTCATAGTTTATTTGCTTATGCTTTTTGCTTATGTTATTTCATACTAACATCTTGTCTTCTTTATTATTTGAGGGCGCAAACCACATGATTTATTTGGCAATGGTATTCAAATAAAAATTGACATACCCCATGCAAATGTAATTCTTATATTCACCTGAGCTACTCCTTACTTCCTTACCCAAAATGAAGAGAAACAGTTTTGTTTTCTTTAGAGAACGTGTTAAGTCCTAGTGAACATTAGGCAGCCGAGAAATACAGGGGTCATAAAGCCCCTCCAAGAGGCAACTTCTTTTTGCCATTGAAGAAGTATGTCATTGCCATTATGGGCAAGGGTTGCAAAGACACCTAAGCATTGTATATTTTTCTGCTTTATTTCTAAGACATAAACTTATGTCTTTTTTTTCTTTTTTTTTTCTTAAATAAGGATGTAGATCCATTTCATGCAATTTTTTTTTTGTCTACAGAATACCTAAAATATATGCAGTTATCTTTTTTATAGAGGTTGTTTTGAACTCAATCTCGTGTTGAATATTTTAATGTTTTGTGATAATATGTACTATCTCTCTAGTTCACATATTTTGTAATATTTTCATAACACCCTCCTTATGCAATTGCAAGTCTTTCTCAAAACAACTGTTTACTTTGCAGGAGGAAAACTGGATTTGTAGCTTTTTGTTCCTCTAATACAAACATGAAATAATCAGATACAATACGATAATAGAAGTAGCACAGAGAGTAACACTGAATGCACTAAAGAGCCTGTGTAAAGATCTTACTGTAAGAAAGGAAGAGAAGCAGACAACCAACAGGAAAATGTTTATTCAGCCATGATATATATTTTCTATATCTTTCTCTTTTATCTTAATTTAGTTGCAACTAATTATGTACGAAGTGACTTATCACACTTTTACCTTTGCTGTCAGTTACAGCAAAGACCTTAACCGTTGGCTGACTTCTGGGTAATCACTACAGAAAATACATTCTAATGAATATTATTTTGTATCTGCACAGTCAGGAAATAATGATCAGTAGTCAAAATACTGAAGTTTTAAAAAAAAATTGTCAGAGAATATAGATATGAAAGTGTATTTATGCTTTCTAAACAGATTTTTTTGCTGTGTCTTTTCTCACAGCACTGAAAAAATTGCAAAAAGTTCTTTGATAAGACTGTGTGCAAAGCATTGAACCATAACACAAGCCTAGACAAAAACCAAAACTGGAATCCATTATAAGTTCAAGCTGTATTCATTCATAGATTTTATTTATCATTTTCACACTTCTAAATATCCTTCTCTACATGCAAATCAATACTTTTTGCTTTAGGTCAGCTAGAGAATGGCCTGGTTTATGCTTGTTCCCACCCCTCCGGGGTCATGAATACGAGACAGAAAATGCTATTTTCTGTCTTCGTGGTTGCAAAAATACATTGTGATAGAATACTGCTTTTTCAGAATTACCCTTTCAGAATGAAAGGAGGTTGGGTGGGCAGCTGTGGGTGGTGCAGGTGGCCATATGCTATTGCTGAAGTACAGCCTCAAGACCATGAACATTTATAGCTCCATCCACCCCATATGTGTGGTTGGCTATTTTTTGAAGAGAAAAATAGCATCATAGATTTTGTAATACAGACTGAATACTCTCAAGTGTTCCACATCTGTTCCAATTGCTAAATGTCACTGGAGATGCCTACCAGTCAAGACACTGTTAGATGACCATGAAATAGCCAATATACTTATTCTGCTCTGGAACATTTCAAGCTTGAAAATCTATTTTTTAAAATAGAAAACATAAATTCTCCAAAGCTGATGCTGAGCATAATCTTGCTTCTGAAAATAAACAAAAGGGACTCTTCTCTTCTTTACAGTCTCCATTGTAAAGAGAGGATCCCAATGAGGACAGTGATGGCTCAGAAATACCAGCGTAGAGTAATAAAAATGTGTTCTACCATGTGGAATATTTTTATATAGGTATTGTTCCACAGATTTTCAAATGTTTTGTATGCCTGTGAAAAATACAATGCCCTGTTCTACCTAGCCAAGAAGCGCAAAACTCCATCTTATTGACTGAGGGATGTCAGCAGTAAGCATGTTAATACTTATTCACATATACAGTGTTTTTCTTATGGCAGTCAGACATTAACTACCCTGGGGAAAATCTTAGGGTATTCCTAGTGAAATGGCACAAAATAAATTTAATTTTTAATGGAAGCTTAGATCTCTCCAGAGCCCTTTTTTCATCCTGAGGTTTTAGCCATGCAGGACGGAGCCCATTAAACAGAAGAGCAGTGAAACAATATTGCAGAACAGCACATGTTTACTCATTAATGAGAAGTTCTGTCATAAAACTGGACATTTCTTGCAGGGTGGAATCTTTTCATTCTTGGTTTTGGTGGAAGGTGGGGGGGAGACAACAGAAGGAGAGGAGGAGGAATCCTTTAATTGTTAGAGCAGGTTTTAAACTGACAAGCCTCAAAGGCAGAATACTGACTCTTTGATCTTAAAAGGGTTGTAAAAGGATGGTTTCACTTGTGTTTATTCAAATATTTGCAGGTAAATGCTGATAATCTAAACTGAGTCAAAGCTGTAGAATTTAGCAAAAGTGGTTTGCATATCAAGAGCCTCAAAATAAATACCAATTCAGAGATCTTAAATGTTGTCAAAAACTAATCATAACTTGAAATTAACTTGGGGATTGCCTACGTATGGAAGTCTGTGCTCAGGAAATGGAATCATTCATTGGCAACCAATAGTCTAACAGATGTGCTTCAGCCTCCCAGAGAGGACTGCGTGGTAGCTGTAGCTATGTGCAGTCACATACTGGTGGTTTGGGGCATATCAAGAGCAAGAGGGCAGCCTGTCAGGGCAGAGAAGAGCTGATCCGCTGTGCATCCTCACCACCAGACATTATCCACTGGAGACATTCTTTGAAAAGAGCCTGTAGCTGATCCTAGGTAATAGCTGAGAGAACTGCTTCTAGTGAGTGCTCTTGTAGACAACTTGCATTTTGCTATTTCTGGGCCAAGTTGTTAATTCTTGAACTACTGGATTCTTGACAAGTTTTTTTGCTATTTAAACCATGACAGTAATTATTTGTATTTCAAGTAAAGGTATCACAGTTTCTAGATTACTTGATTGTCTTCAAAATCTATTTTTAGCATCCAGTTCCTGCTACTCATTTTACAGCTAATTACTTCTTGGCATAATTTTGTGCATGTTACTTGACTGAAGGAATGTACATCCTACATGATCACTGTTTGGAAGTACAGATTCTTCATACTTTCTTTCCAAAAGTCAACAAAAATGATCTGTGTTTTGGAAGTCTATTGTGTTCACAAATGCTGTGCACTGATGAAAAGATACTATTAATTAGCACTTATCAAGTCAGATCATGTTTATTGCCCAACTTAATAAGATAAAAGTTTCAGCTTCATGATTCCCTTGAGGAAGGTTTAGGGCATCATCATGTACAAAACAGACTTAGAAAATCATATCAATTTGTGCAAAAATAATTTGCAAACTGCTTCTTTTAGTCTGACCTGATATCTCATGTGGGAAGAGCAGCTGATTACAGTGTTACAGAGTTAGGTCAGCATTTCTTTTGTACATTTCTGTGCACTGCCAATTTGGTTCTTACATGGACAAAAGAGATCTGCAAGACTAAGGCCCCTTCTGGGCCTTAGAAATATATTAATGACAGACTCCAACATAAGGAAAAATTAGCAGCAGGCATTTGGCTTTTTCACCTAGTCATTGCTTACTCAATTCCCTCTTCAGCTGTTTGTCATGTACAAGATCTTTCTACTTCGATTGACGCAGGGTGGCGTGCGCGAAGTTTGAGCTTGTGACTTTACAGGTTTTTCTGCAGGGAATAAAAATTGTATGTTATCAATCAATACAGGAACTTAGTAAATCGTAGATGGTGAGTGTAAGTTTCAGTCCTCTAGAACTTGTTCTCCATGAAAAGTGAATAAATGTCTACCAGATCATGGGTGTTGGGCTGAGATTTACATAGGAAATTAGGCGTTGCATAGTAAATCAGCTACCTTTTTAAAGACCTAAGTCTTAAGAAGCATGATTAGGGTAATATTTATATCTAATGTCCTGAGTTAAAGTTTGCTGTTAGTACAGTCACATTAGGCTAAAATTGTATTTGAAATTATTTAGAATAAGAAGAGTTTCGAGTAAAGAGTAGGCTCTTTTTATTTCAATAATTCAAGAAAAAAAGTAATTGTTGGTCAGGGTAGGAAAGCAATTTTTGAATTTGTGGAAATTCTCATGATTTTCTTCATTAGAAGAGGAGACTAAAATCCTTTTCTCTGAAGGAAGGTCTGCCAGCACTGGGAGAAGCCAGAGTGCTAACAGAAACACTCAGCACCTACCTAACACCAGCCCTGCCCTCTGATGATGGTACTAAATTCTGACATTCAGAAAAATTTCTCTGCTGGTGTTGCCATAGTTCCCTGAGCTCAGCACCTGCAATCCAGCTGCCTCCCCACTGCGATGACTCATTGACATTTCAACACTCTACTTTGTCCACCTTCTTGACTCTCCAACTTCCTGCGTTATTGCTTTATTCTCTAGTTCTCTGCACACTTGTCCCAGTTCCATTCTACTCATCTTTTATTAGTTAGATGTCCACAGCTCATCTGACCCTGAAATTTTCATTTTCCTTATAGGATGTCTTACTATAGCTTTCCTACTGCTCTCCCCATATCTCTTTTCTTCCTTCCCAACTCCTGTCCACAGAACACACTTAGAGTGGTTTGAATATCTGGATGTTACCCCAAGTTATTATTCTTGTAAAACAAAATATTAAGTAGCCAGCAAGCAGTCACACCTGCTCATTAACAACAGTCAGTATAACCCTGTTCCTGTCTGACCTGCCTTTTATTTTCTTTTTTCTTTTCCTATTTTTTTTAATACGCTTGTGCATATCTGGTGATCCTATTGTATTTTTGAAAGTTTTGAAAATGCAAATTTAGTATTTTCTTCTTGCAAAACCTAAAGCACACTTACAAAGATTAGGTTAAAGCCAACCAAAACTTTCACACTACCACCTCATTATTTTTTTACATCATAGTAAGTTAGGAGCTAAAAAGAAAAGCAGAATTAATCTGGTGTATGATTTAAGTAAGATCAGATTCTGGGTAGAAATGTCTTCATGGTAGTAGGAAGACTATTAGATATTACATGGGATTCATTTATATCAGTGAGAGTGACTAGTTATAATGCAGTAGCTTGCTTAGTTTCCTGCTAATAAGGAATTGTAGGCTTAATACATGCTTATATAAGAATATGATCTTTTGACAGATTATTTTACATGTCACAGCATAGTAAATTTTATTTCAGCTGCAGTGTAATTCTGTATTGCATTAAGTTCCATCTGTGAAATACCCATAATCTCAATTTCTAATACTTTAAGAATTCTGAACACCTCAAGAAATTCTGCTCATGAGATTTAATGACAGTTCTTGGACTAAATACAAATGTGGGAAGAATATGAACAGCCAGTTGCTGGCTGCTCAGTCTCACTAAATATAAGTGAATTTATCATGATGTGGACCTCAGAAGATTTAGTCCCGTGTACTAAGTCTTGGGGGTTTTCAACAACAAAATCTTAGGTTTTTGATCCAGCTAATAAATGATCATCTTAAATACATAAGTAATTCAACTGAGTTATCTGGGACTGCTCAAGCCCCTAAAGTTGATAGCACAGTTGTAGGATCATGGCCTTAACAAGGGGGAGAAATACTGTGGGGATTTATTTCAGTTCAGAAGCATTGTTAACTATAAGTCCTTGTGAATGAAACTAAGACTATATCACCAGGTTTATGGCATTGCTTTACTTTACAGTCACTGTCATAAACCCCAGATTAATATGGTTCCATTCTTACATTCCATTTTACCCATTCTTTCCCAAGAATAAGTTTGTGATAAGCCATTTCTCTCTTTTTTCTATAACAGTTTTTGTTACATGATTTCCAAATTTCTATACTTAATATGGTCTTCCAAAAGCCATAAACTCTTAAGAGACTTTAAACATAAATTGCTAGGGAGTCTATGATTTGATCCCAGGAAATCCTGATTAATAGCCTTTAGGGTTTTTTTTAGACCACCCGGAATACATTGTGAAAAACAGTTGAATCATTTTTATGACCATTTAGATTGTAATTCAAGCTACTAAATTTATAACAATTTTTTTAAAACTCTAAATGAAGACGTATTTATATTTCTTCATATAAGAGCATATGCTGAACACATTTCTTGTTCTGTTTAGTTTAGTCTTGTAAACGTGTAATTCTATATATTTGCTAACGACCTAAAATCTATTTTGGATACAAAAAGAGCCTAATACAAAATTAGTGTAATTAATGTGAAAGTAATTGTATTCATTATATTCCTATTGAATTTCATTGATCAGGACTTGTACATTTAAAAGTGGAAATTTGCATGCATGTTTTAGGAACCTTCTCAATAACATTTTTCAGAGGAAGTGGAAAATGTAAAACAATTTTGTAAGATAATTTGTCAGGTAATCATTTTTCTCTTTATTTAATGTGTGGTTTATTAAAACTGTTTTAAGAACATGGTAGTTGCATTTTATTCTTTATTAGTTGTAATATCAATCAAAAGAAAGATATAATTACTGTTGGTTTAAATCTTGACATTACTAGTCAAGGTCAAAGCATAGAGATAACTGGGTCATTTTGGTTTAATAACTTGTGAATCTTAGGTGCTGATCACCTTACAGAAACTTAATTCCTTCATAGAGTAAATTTCCAGTAATTTGAATGGGTGTTGATTCTGGAATGGGACTGGACAAAGGTGGTAAAACATGGCCTGTGATATGAAACTGCCGTATAAAAGGTTCTGTCTATATAGAGAATGTCGTCATCTACATGTGCTGTATTCATGTGCACATACAGAGAGGTTGGATTTTTTTCTTATTAAACGTGGGATTCTTTTGATCATAGAATTTGCAATTATGACATAGATGCAAAAGAAAAGAAACAGTCTTCTACAGTGCTACTACAGAAAGACAGTTATTGAAAAATAATATTCATATTGTGCAAAATTTAACAAATTCCATTGAGTATTAAAGTAAAGACAACATACATATAAACCTCTGATAGTTAAGTAGCTGAAATAGAATATATTTGCATTGTCTTTGCAATATGCTCAGATTTGCTTTTATTTTCAAGAAGAAATAAATGATTTTCCACATAATAGGAGATTGAGTTTAGTATTTCTAAAATGCTCCTAACATAGAGAAAGGAATCACATTCTAATATCACAGCATTTAAGGCATCACCATCCCCCCTCAAGCTTTCTACTTTTAAATAAAAAAGGAAAAATCCTATTGTTTTCCTAGGTTCACTTTGCCTCTAGTGATTGATGTAGAATTTTACTGCCATCCAATGGCAAGGACCTATTATAGCCTAAGTAAATGTCTAATGTTTTTTGATCAAATTGCAGCCTAGGGAATTTAACTTATGTAGTACACTTAGAACTTACATCAATACATCTCTGTTCGTTACACAGTGAGAAAGAAATATGACTACAGTTTCAATTTATTCTGTGTTTCCTAATTCAATTTTACCCTGAATTACTAATATTGTGGTACATAATTACCTAAATGAATAAATCAACCTAAGCTACTCACTAAAAAGAACATTAGCGTATAATATTAATTTTTGCATGTACCTTGTCATGTTGATTTAAAAGATTCCTTTCTTTACAGTTAAGAGCTTTTTCCTAGTTGGCAGAATATACTTTTGCTAAAATATTCTTCTCCCTTTTCCTTATCATGTCTGGAGACTTTACACTTATTGTGCACTAAAGAATTGCTTTATGACTCTCAAATGTGTTATAAGCGTTTTTTGTGCTGCTTTTTTTTTTCCTTTTTATTCACACACAAACTCCTTAGAACGACAATTGCTTAAAGATATGATCTGAAATACATGGATTTTGGTATACTTTTATTCTCTATGCTTTTCAGATTGAGCTTTGACTGGCTGTCCAAACTAGCAGTCATTTTTTAGGGTTCTAAAAAGCAGTCTAGCATTAACACATATATTTTTTCAAGTATTTATTTTAAAGGGGAAATAATAAAGATACATCTAAAGGAAACAACCTTAGATGGGCAAGAACATTAAGCAAAGCCTACATCTTGTACTGCAAACAAAAAGTTGCAATAATTAATGTCTGATAAAGAAAAAAATCCTATCATAATTGAGGAAAATCTAAATTTAGAATAAAAGAAAAAAATTAGTAACACAGAAAAAGAATACTCTGTTATTTCTATTATTTCATTCTAGCTGTAAGACTCCTCATGTACTATCACTTCATTAGGATTGCTCTTCATTGTCTGCTAAAGCAAATGGGCACCCTTCCTGTGACATAGAAGAGACCTAAACCATGTCCCAGTCATACATTTGTATCTGCTGCATGGATGGCTGCATGTTGTTCCTTGTGTATTTCAATTCAAACATTTGTAAAAACGTTTTTTTGGCTTCTCACAAAGATGTAACCAGTGGATATCTACCTTAAGCACCACAACATTTAGGAACACTTTGTTAAATGTTCTGTTGATCTGTTGCCATTATTTAAATTCTTTTTAACAACTCTGTCCACAGCCTTTGACTATAGCCATAGCTGTATAGAAAGATTGATCTTTGATTAAACTGCATCATTAACCTGGAGCACTCCACAGCCTGTAAAATTATTTGAGATCAAAAAAGAAAACAGAATATAGCACAAAGTCCCAGAAGACTCAGACATATGCCTTATTTATCTATGCCTTAGACAAATTCTACACCTACGAAAGCAATTACAAAATGAAGACCTTTCTTCTATAAGTGAAATACATTGATGTTAATCGGAACAAAGTCTTTGGGGTTCATGTGCATAGAAAAGAGCATCATGAGTAAAAATATCAATATTAAAATGGATATGTGTATGCTATTTGCTACTTTAGTGCTTTAATTCTAAAAAGATGGGTGTAATAGGAAAGTACAAAGAGAAAATGAGAATCATAGAAAGTAAGTTATTTGTATTATTGTATTTCTTCTGTAATTAATATCAGGACACCACAACTGCACTTGGAAAATGCAGCTCACTTCTCAGTGTTGCTGTATTAACAATTGATTGGAAAATGAGTGAAAAAATTTCTCTACAATTTCAAATTTGAAAATTGAAGTTTCATGCAATGTTGATGTTCATAATCTTTAAAACTGGTAGAAAACAGGTGCAGGTTGTCATGATATCACAACATGCAGATGTATTTTGTTTCCTCCCCCAGAATTTAGATTGTCAAAGAGCACCAGTCTCAGAAAAGCAGTGTAGCACATGGGTTTCTTCTAGGGAATATCCCTTTATTGTTAGCTAAGTGGCTAACTCATTTTTGAAAATGTTCCTATTGCTATAGTTCTGAATGTTTTTTTGGTATGTGCTTAGGTCAATTTATTGAGTGAAATCTGTTTTAAATTAATTTGTGCAGTTTTAATACTCCAATATGTCTTTCACAAAGCAGATACTTCTTGTGTTCCTCAAAAGTCACATTATCAGTTTCCATAAATGCACTGGAGAGAAAACTTTATTTCAGCCAATTCTTGTTTCATGTTTTGAATAATAGTTTGGGTTGTTTTGGTTTTTTTTTTCTTCTCTGAGCTTTGAAGGAAAGGTCTGTGTGACAGTTAACAAAGCCGCCTGACTTTGTAGCCCATATTTTATGAGACATGAGATAACATGCTCTCTGCATGGGTCTCCGTGAGTTCAGCTGGCCACAGCACATAGGCAGGCTTCAGGAAATGGAGACTTCTCCCCCACTTCTGCACACAGATGTGGATCTGCTAGTGGGGGGCACCACAGATCACAGGCATAGCACAAAGAGGGTGTTTGGGAGTTGGGTGAAGTGTGTTTAGGCAGATTTTGGGCTATACCATTGCTCTTGTGTTCCTGCCAACACAAGCAGAGCTGGTAAAGTGGAGACCATGGAGAATACAGCCTGTGGTATTTGTAATGAGCTATAGTTGCCTCCGCTCAGCTATTTCCCCACTGCAGGAAATGTCGGCAGCCTATCCATCCATGACTCGTTTTGGCCAAGAGAGGAGGAGAGCCTTTGTGGTGACACGAGGTGGCACATGTAGCCCTGTAGGAAGCAAGAGGGAGCACCCAGCCACCAGCCTTACCCTGGCAGAACTTTCTGCTCATCACTACCCTCCTTTCACTCTCCTGAAATGTTAATGCATATTCAAACAGTACAGGAAAATAACTGGAAGACAAACCACCACTGAATCGCCAGCCCTCATTCCTGAATAAGCCGCTCACAGTCAATTGCCTTTTTCTTAGTTTAATTTTCTATGTGCATATTATAATGTTTTGTGTGCTCAGTGACAATCACTACAGTGAAGCTGCATTTCATTTCCTCTGACCACTAAAACTGTGATCTGCTTTACTTGCCTGAAACAAGTATCATGCACAGATTTTAATTATTTAGTCATGATTTAGCATGCATGATATATGGGTATCATTACCAATAGCTGCAATATCTCTTGGCTATTTAACATGAGGAAGATGCTCTTTGTTATTAACATCTGTTCATCAGGGACACAGACCTTCTCAGCATTACTAGCACCTTCTGTTTTTGTCAGGAGAAGGGAAAGTGATCAAGAGCCTCATCAGAGCCTAATTTGGCACTGATGTGTTTTCCTTTCTCTTAGCATAGCTTAGATCTAAATTGTCCCTAAAAATTACTGCAGCTTTTAAAATACTGCTCAATAACTAGATCTGACTAGGCGTAGACTAAGATGGTACAGATACAAATGTAACATTACTTAAATGTTATGGTTGTGTGTGGGCTAAAAGACGAAAAATAAGTTAATAAAAGACGTGGTGGAATTAGAAAATAAGATTAGTGAATTGCTTTAGCCGTGAAACCATCTTCTAGCTATGAAAAAATGGCTAATCTTATTTTTCCCCCACTAAGCTCATTCTAGTTTTGATGCAGCCTGGTGAAGGCCTTGCAGCAGAAATGTCCCCGTCACATTTACCTTGTTATTATAGCAGGCATCTTATTAAGCCTTTTAAGGATACATCTTCAGTTCACAGTAAAACAAGGCTCTGGTTCTTTGCTGTTTTACTCCAGTGAGTTTATAGCAGAGGCCCCAAGCCATTTGTAGAAAGGTGTCTCTGCTAGGCTGCTTTCTAAGTGAGTTCAACCTGAAGGAATGGATGTACTTTGAGGAAAGACTGCACTTGAACCTTTCTGCAGATCCCTCTTAAAGCAAAGGTAAACAAAAAAAGGGATTTCTAAGAAAACATTCGATCCTGTAGGTGCTGCCAATACCAATCGAATATAAAATGTTTGTGCTCCAGACTATTATCTTATTTCTACCTAAAAGCATCAAAATCTGATCATGTAGATAAAAGAGGAATCTTCTCATGAATATACTCTACATGATTAAAACTACAGCTCCCTATGGTTTAGACCTGGAAGACATTTTAATTATCTATCTAACATCTTGCTATTTCTGAAATTTTGACTGCAAATGTTTCTGACATAGTGTTTCATGGAGTATCCTTTCCTCATACTGTGCTTTTTTTCATGCTCCAGATGTACAGTAAACAACAAAAGCTTGTTTTATCTTTTATTCTCCATCAGATGAAAGTGAAAGATAACTGAAAGAAAAAAAAAACCTTTTAAAGAATATGTTTTAATCATAGATATCCTGCTTATAATCTAAAAGTCCCATAACAATCTCAAATATGCTTTACCAAATAGACACAAACTACACAGAACTGAAAAACCCAAACATTAACACCACTGTAAATAAATAAATTAAGAAAAAATCAGCAAAGAAAAACCTTACCAGTTCTCATTTTGCCAGGCAAAAATATTCAAAATTTTGCACATAATTATTATTTTTAATCAATTTTAGTAAATTTCAGTACCATCCTGTCGAAACCTAACAACACAGAAAAAAAATTGCCATGATAATCATAAGCATGTTTTGATTCTGAGTATATGAGTAAGAGCAACCCAAATGCCAGGGTCATTTTCCAAATGTAATGCAGCCTACAGGGTAATACTTCTACTAATAATATGTGAGAGCCTAAATGTAGCATATGAAAGGCAAATATCAAGTTTACAGTGAAATGCTTTTAAAGTTTATATTAGAGTGACCACATAGATAGTTTTAAAGCATGGGGTTATTATATATTCTGCATGAGAAATATGAAGAAATTTGGACAGAATCAATCTGTGCTGAATGCTTGAGGGTTTTCTAAAATTGCCATATCACTTTTTAAGATAGAGTAATGGCCTGATTGTTTAATATGACTAAAATCCTGTCAAATACTTTCTCAAGTTTCCTAGACTTGTCCCTAAGTTTAACTGGTATGAAGCAAATGACTGATAACTTTCAGACCAGGTTTTGACCCATAGAAAATGTCTACACTATGAAAATGAATGCAGTAATAGGATGCGTGAGCTGGTGAAGATTTTAGCTTGCAAGGCAGACCAGTGCTCTGTAGCTTGTCTAAGCAGGGTTTAACTTCATTACCCAAGGAGTATTCGCTGCTGCATTTGGCAGCCTCTCACAGGATGTGCTAGCTGAAGCACAGCAGCATCCAAACATGGCTGGCATCTGAACCAGAGTCTTCGTGGCAGCTGGTGCTCAGGCCTGTGCCAGCATGGTCTGTGCTTTGTGACACTCCAGTGTCGCTTTGTCTGTTCAGTCAGGTGAATAGTGAGTTCAGGATTTGTAAACATGTTTGTAAAAGAAGTCTCTAATCTAGGGATGTGTTTTATGAGATAGGTGTATGAATATGACCTTTTCACATGAGAAGAAAACCAAAGAAAAATGAACTAGTGAATTCATAGTACTTTGTAAAACCAGATTAAGCACTTTGATGGTAATCTAGTATGTGCACAATATGTACTTACATAAGTTCATCGATTGATTCTTACATTCATAACCTCATGTTGAGCAGGCGTGTATCTTTAGAAAACCTGGTTTTTTAGAAAGCAGTTATGTCAAACTCAATTTATATGATGGGCTTGATCTGATATCCTGGTGCTTGGTAGCAAACACATTCAGCAGAAGTTAATAAGTTAAACAGTATTAATAGAAAATAAGCTATATTGTTATTCTATTTGCATTGTTAACCAATAGGTGCCTGTTAATAACTCTAGCAGGGAGACCTGGGGGGAAAGGATTCTTATATCTGCTGCCTCTTTTATGCTCACCTGAATAAAAATGGAGCTTCGGAGGCTGATGTGATCAGCTTTCTGTCAGCTGAATTGTGACTTATTTGTACCATGGGTGAAGGGGCACCCTCGGGCCTCCTCTGTGTATTACCTCAAGCACAGCAACACAGACGCTGCTCTCAGAAGCAGGCAAGTGCAGCTGCTCTCCTGCACATAGCCCCTATATGCCTGCTCGATCTATAATGGCTGTGTATATGCTCAGCTCCGGTGTTGTCTGGTTGTGTTTCCAGAGAAGGAGGTAGAGGAAAGATAAGTTATCTCAAAGCCAGTCAAATCCAGCTGGGATCTGCTAAGTCAACACAGGTTGTGCTCATTGAACTAAACATGTGGAAATTCTCTTTTGGCAGCAGCCAGATTTCAAAAGGGCTTTTTTTTGGAGAGGTATATTACTGTATTAATGCGTGGACCCATTAATGTCTAACACTGACCTTAATATAATGAACTCTGGGAAACCAGGTGCTTAGAGCATAATGCAGGTATATCGAATAGCTCTGCAGGAGACAGCTTTGATACAGCAAAACTCATACTGTTTTGGAGTTAATTCGTTAGTCTAACTGAACCAAGTTTGATTTTTCACAGAGATGGCAAGATACATGTGTACTGTGCTGGGTCTGAATTTTATAGCATTTTTCTTCTCTGTGCTTTTGCACCAAGTGTAACCAAGTCCCTCATTCCCAGAAAATGAAGTTGGTTGTGTTTCATAGACTCATAGAATGGTTTGGGTTGGAAAGGACCTTAAAATCATCTAATTCCAAACCTCCTGACATGGGCAAGGCTGCCTCACACTAGACCATGTTGCCAAAGGCTCTGTCCAGCCTGGCCTTGAACACTGCCAGGGAACGAGAATTCATCACTTCTTTAGGCAACTTGTTCCAGTGCCTCAGCACCCTCACAGTGCATAACTTCTTCCTTATTTCTAACCTGAACTTCCCCTGTTTAAGTTTGAACCCATTAACCCTTGTCCTATTTCTACAGTCTCTGACAAAGAGTCCCTCTCTGGCATCCTTGTGGGCCCCCTTCATATATTGGAAAGCTGCTATGAGGTTTGATGGCACACACACATTACATGCAACACACGGGGAGTTGCTGCTGAGCTACTCTAATCTACACAAACTGCTGTAGCAATTCCTCTAAGCTGAATAAATGTAGAGTATTTGCAGTAGCTTCTGAAAGCACCATGTTTCACTTGAAAATACTAACTGCTTCTTTCTCCAGTGCACAATCCAAGCCTTGTTCTCCTTGGAGAACAGGAGTGTTTTAAACATGTATCTGGGGCAAAGACATTTTTAAAAGATATCTTGTATGCTCAGCTCTGATTTGATCTAGAAGTTCACCTGCACTTATGCAAGTTTTGATAATTTGGGTGATGTCATAAGAGTTTTATGAGCTTCTGCTTCTGCTCAGCATCTGCACAACAGGCCACATACAGAAGTCGTGCATGCAAGATTTTGACCATTAATGTTCTGATATGGTAACAAGTCACGGGGCTGTAAAAATTCACTGCTATCTCTTAGCAAGGCAGCCTTATGTTGGCAAAAATAAATGCAGGAATTGAATTTGCTTTAGGCTTCTTTCCAAGTATATAGAGATGCTGGGGAGGTACTCTTCATTAGGGACTGTAGTGACAGGACAAGGGGCAACGGGTTCAGACTTAAACAGGGGAAGTTTAGATTGGATATGAGGAAGAAATTTTTTACTGTAAGGGTGGTGAAGCACTGGAATGTGTTGCCCAGGGAAGTTGTGAATGCTCCATCTCTGGTGGTGTTCAAGGCCAGGTTGGACAGAGCCTTGGGTGGCATTGTTTAGTGTGAGGTGTCCCTGCCCCTGGCAGGGGGGTTGGAACTAAATGATCTTAAGGTCCTTTCCAACCCTAACTATTCTATGATTCCATGATTATATATATATATATAAAGCTTTAAGTTAATAAACTAATGATAGCCAACCATGATAGTGCCTGAAAAAGTCTGGGATAACCCATACCACATTTCATGCTCAGAATGGAGCGTATTCACTTCTGAACCAGGGAGGAAAGGGTTCTGGTTTGTCACCTTCCCCGTGCCATCCCTACAGGGTTAACAGCAGTACTCAATCTGGGAGCTCTGTGCACCTGTGGGGCCCAGCCCCACCCCTGCATGGGGCTATCAAAGCCTGGGCTTGTTTTACTGGCTGTGGGAGAGAAGTAGTGAAGTATTTCTGTGGGTTGGCTAGGAAGCAGTTGAATGGGAGCCTTTTTTTATGCTGCTTTGGCTTCAAAACTGAAGAGGTTGACTGGAAGTGGTAAGTGATTTACATGGGTGTCATAGTTGTGGAGCCATGCTGGGTAAAGGAAAACAGTGCTATTTTAAAGAGGTGTGGCAATAAGCAAGAGAGGTTTGTGAAGGAGAGAGTTCCTAGTATCAGGTTAGTCTGCTGTAGTGGCTATTCCTGTGGCTTCCAACTTGTTTCACATCAGGGATTCTTTGGAGTTATATGTGGCTTTGGTGAGAGGGGTTGTTTGGCAGAGTGGAGGAATGGTATTCATTTGTAGTCATTGTGAATAGCAGGAAGCAAGTGTGGACCTTCAAAAGGTTACTGGCTGATTTCCTAAAAAACAAATTTCCAGAAGCAAATACTGTTATATTATTGAAAGATAAACACTTGACCTGTCAAGAAAAAGTAATTGCTGTAAAATGTTTTATGTGGATGCTGTAAATGTAGTGATGATATGGAAATGCAGGGTTAATTTTTAGTAAGTGCTTATGTTTTGGCTGGGATAGGAATGGTGAGTTCCTGGGTTTTAACCCAGTTTGGGATGTTACATAATTTTTCAAATCCAATGGAATTGCCACGATGGGGAGCTAGTTTTCTGGTGCTGGATGACAGAGCTGGGTTGATATGTTTTGTGGGGGGCTTTTTTTGTTTATTTTATTTTTTTTCCTTATTTAGTCTGAGTTGAGAAGAATGCTGAAGTAACAGCAAGAAAACAAAGTTGACAAAGTACAAGCAGTAATAGGTCAAGTGTCCAAATATTGTCTCCTGTTTTTTTTCTCTTTGCTCTGGAAGCAGCTTCAGAGCTTGAAAGGCATTTCAGGCTATTTAATTATTGCTAATCCAAGAATTCAATACACTGAAAATTGTTATTTATGCCATAAATTGCTCTAAAAGTTAAAATGTCTTATGTGCCAGCACAGCAAGTTTCCCTTGAGGTTCTGTTTGAACTGAATTTAAATGGCTTTGAGCCCAGGTAATTCCAGGCCAATTAGCTTCAACCACACTGAACCTGGAAGACGGCCTCATTCAGGAAGTGGCAAGTTTCATGCCTAGAAAACCCCACCCATATTCTGCTCCAGGGACTGGGTATAAGTTTTTAGTGTTTGCATTAATCATTAATCTTCTAAACTGGGGAACATAAGCATCTGGTAGCTTGCACTTTCAGAGTTCGGTAACAATGTCTCCAACTGGTTATTTCACTTCGTTTGTCTATAATAATGTCCCATTTCATTCTCCATGTATTATTCATATGTATCTTGAATTTGATCACCAGCCCACTGAAGTTAAAATCACACTACACTTGAGATACAGACACCATCACACTGGATTTGAGAACACAATATGCTTTATCATAATTACTCCCATGTTGAGGTAAGGTTCCCAACATTTTTTGTGATGATGCCAAGGCTTTTCTGGTTATCGGTGCCTTTTTGTACCTGTAGCATAAATGCAACCTTTTACAGTTCTTTTCCTCTTGGGCCCGTTCTTCTCTACACAGTGAAATTTTTTACATTTCATGCTCAGCCTTCTGGTTAGCTGTTTACTGCCACATGTGAAAGTAGTGTTAGCCATTTAGGGATGTGCTGCTTTTGATCACTGAAATCACTGTATGCGCCCTTCCTATTCTCCTGGGAGAACTGCCACAGGGTGCTCCTTACATTACACAGGGAACATCTCCTGCAATAAGCCCAGGCAATGTTTGCTGAGCTGGCAGTCTGTGCCCTGTGCTCATCCTGCCTGACAGTCTCTGTCTTCATTTGCTCCCTAGAAAATTTTGTGATTTCAAAAGTGAACAAAGAAGCTACTATTGACTCTGCTGAGTGTTTCTACAGACAACTCTTTGGTATTGTTAGGATGGGGATTCTAGCAGCATTCCTGTGCAGTGGGACAGTGCATGGCAGTGGGCTGGCAGCATGCCTGTGTTTGCATGGCAGAGGGGTTCTGTCAAAGCCCTGAACATTCCTGTTATCTGTGGCACCATGGAAATAAAGCTGGTCATGTAGGTTGGTCTTTCTGTTTAATTACTGAATCTTGCCTGGAAGTTTGTGGACTGGCTGGCCTCTTACCTATTCAGAGTCATAGGTTTCCATAAATATTTGCTGTTGGCTACCTCTCTCCTCTGTAGTTTTCTGAGAAGCATAATTTCTTATTTTTTCTTGGTTCTCTGGTCTGTACTTTACCATGTGTTAGCGAGCTATCTCAAATTCTGATGATGCCTCCTTATAATACATAGACACAAATACATACATAATATGTATAATACATATATGTATATAAAAATAATAAGCAATAACTTTTTTGGGGGTGGAAAATTATTGCACAACTATACTTGTATCTTCAACCTGTATTTTTGTCAGGCCACATAACAAAACCCTGGTTTTGGAGGTGAGGTAGGGAAAAAAGACTCAAAATTTTAGGCAGGAAGTAACCAGATTTAAGTGGCCTTTGAGCTGCTTAGCTGCAATCCATTTTGTATATAACTAATAAGTGTCAAATGTGTTCAAATAAAAATTGCTAAAAGTCTGTAATTTGAATGTTCTTTAACATTTTTTTATGGAAAGCAAACCCAAGTTAAATGCAAAAAGAAAATTAAATTAGAATTGGCTTGTGTCGTATTAAACATGAAAATGTTGATGCTTTGTTCAGTTTCTCTGTATTTTCCCATGTTTAAGATGAAGGTAATGTGTATAGTTGGTACTTTATACAGAAAGCTGAACTTTTCTTTGACCTTTGCAATGCCTGGGGTCAACAGTGCGTAGATGAAGTGAGAAAATTTTATTTGGATTTGTTGCCTATCTATAATTAAAACCACTAATGTTGTTCTAATGCTGCCTTTGTTACAGAAATCACAGTGGTAAGCGCTACATCTCACCTTATGTTATCCTCAAGAAGCCTTTCATGCTTATGTATTTAATTATCTAGCTTTCTTTTAATGTATTTGTCAAGCAATCTTAAATATATTATTGCAATACCATATCTGCAATAGTATCTCCACATAAACAAATGTGCTTTTTGACTACAGCATTGAGAACTCCCTCTGGTTGGATTCCCAAACTGCTCTGCAGGTTGCTGGCTACAGCAGACTACCAAAACAAATCTCTTACCATGATCAAGGTCAGAGCCAGGTCAGTCATTCAGAGAATATTACATCTCTTCTTGGAAGCAGGAAACATTTGATATTTGATTTCCCTATACACCATGCTTTGATGGATTTTCCTTTTCTTTCCTGCAGAGGGAAAAAACTGTTATGTTAAAACTGTTATATGTATTTACATATAATGAGTGATATATATTTAATACTGATAGTGCCCTGGAAAACCATTAAGGAAATGCATCTTCTGGCTCTGCAAAAATGCGCAGTATGTTATTCTGCTGGAGTCTAAGGTATTACTTTGTGGAAAAGTGCGTTCACATGAGGACACTGGTTGTAGTGGTTTACATTCACATCAGTTATTTCAGTAGATGTTTAATTCCCAAATAGACTTCTGAAATGATTTATGAATGATCTAGAAAAGGAACATGGCTACCACTTTAGATGGTCAAGTTTACCTTGGTTACCTTGTTTGTTATGGTAGGCTAATTTGACAGAGTAAGATCAAGGCTTCAATTTTCTGCATCTGTATCTAAAGCTATGGAAAACTAGCTGACTGATGTTGTGGCTGAAAGCTGAGCGATGTGTATGCGTACTTCAAAATCATTTGGCTCTAGAATTTTTGCACCAAAAATACCAAAAAGATTGCTAAACTTGTGGGAGGACTCTTATTTTTCATTGTGTGTTTTCTTCCATCTAGGAAACCTGTTGGTGCTGGGTTACTGCAATAAATACAGTGGTCTTTCATCCAAACAGCTTCCTTCACTGAAAAAGAAACACATAGATGCACATAATATACCTTTTTGGTTTCTTCTCTCCAATTATGCTAACAAGCTTCATGCTGAGAAAGGATTAAGGCTGGTGGACAATCAAAGACAATGCTTCTTTCTTGGTAAAAAGGTGTGAAAAGATATAGGCACTAGTGCTGGAGTTATTAGGCATACCTGCAGGAGGCCATATGACTAAGTTAGGCCATGAGAAACTGAAGTATAGAACATGCTTAGTCACTATTCTAAGCTCTTCAATGACATCTTTAACACCTTTTGATTCGAAAGGAAAAGCCACAATGCAAATATTCCCCTGGCAGGTTCTGCTCAGTGTTTGCAGCTCAGCGGGGCAGCACGACACCTGGCTGAGTAAAATTCCCAGTGGGAGACCTACACTCGCCCTGCCAGCGGGGCACAGGCACCTGCAGGCGCTCAGAAAGCAAAGCTGAAGATTAAAGAGGCAGGAAGGTCCTATGGAATAAGCCCTCTACCAATTTCATTCTGTAGTAGGAGAAAATTAAAAAGATAGAATCATAAGAAATGTTATGTAAGTACCTCTAATACTTTTTATTAACCTTATTATTGCTTCTTTGGAGAACTTCAAAACATAGCCAAAGCAAGATGGTGAGGGTAAGACAAAATTTCTTGTTCAATTGCATTACCAAGCAATTATGACTTATATTTTAAAATAAAACTTAGACATGCTTTGGCTTCCTTGGTATTTTTTTTAAAGACTTTCCTGAATATTTTACTTTAATTTCAATCAGAAAGATTAGGAGATTGATTCAATTTTATTTCTTCTTTGTTGCTGGCTGTTTATTATCTCTTTTAAGTTTATTCCTAACTTTGTATGTGCAGTTCTTTTTGGAACACCATAAATATATCTTGCCTGCTTTCTGCCTATGTGCACTATTGATACTAGCCTGAGAAACTGAGTGGTGTCCAATTGAACTAATCATAAAATACTATGTAAACATCTCCCTGCATCAAGGTTATATATTAGGTTACATTCCACACAGACAATGTGAAATAAAAATATTGTATCTGAGAAATGGGTATCTAATACAAATGTTATTAATGTACCTCCCAAAGACTGCTCAGAGGCAAAGGTGACCGCAGGGGTGGAGGTAGATGGTTGCAGGCTGCCTTCTCTAACATCTGTGTAAATAGTGGAGAGGTGGCCCCTCTAAATTACAAGGGCTGCAGTTTCAAATATTAAACTACAAAAAAGTCTGTTACTGTACTAAAGAAGTTGCCTCTAGTATCTTTTCTTTTTTCTTCTTGGCTGCTGGTACTAAGGAAAATACCAGAAGACCACCAAAGAAGAAAGGGGCAGGAAAAGGACATAGGCATAATGAATGCCAAGATTTAATTGACACAGTAGCAGCTCATACTGTCTGTTCTCTTTGTGGAGATGTAATCCTTTGCATGTTGATAACACAGTACCATATCGAACTGACTAGGATTCAAAAATATTTTCTTCTTTAGAAAATATTCTTTTCCCCAAAAGCGAATAATTCTGAATGTTAAAGCTGCTGAGCAGGATGTTTAGAATAAATTTTGGTAGGGACAGTTAACTGTTAAAAATGGCCTTTAAAAATTATTGTTGCTGTAGAGGCACCAATAGTCTAGAGGAAGGATAGATACGTGGTTTAAAATGGGAAACTAGGACATGGAAAAACTATGTTTTGTTCTGCCGTTTCCAGTTTTCCTGTTACTATTTCCTGAAAGACTATATTGTTGTAATTCTGCTATGCCTGATTTTTTCACCATCAACTTCAGCTTATGTTTGCAAACAGGTGTTGGGGACCCCACGCAAGAATGCAAATCTGAGTGCATGCTACGATTTATAAATTGCTCCAGAGTGTGTTTTAAGGCTGTGTGGTTAAGGAAAATGTAGTTGAATATAAAGGCAGCCTGCTATTTATGTAAGAAGAAATCACCAGTTCTAAATTTCAGCATTTCCATTTTCTCTTCAGTGGATAGAAACATTGATACAGTGAGGCCTTATGACCAGTCTAAACACACAAATATCCGTAAATAGCAAAATTAGAGAAAATTTGAAGTTTTCAATTGCAAATAGTCACATGAATTTAATATCAATAACAGCTTCTGATTATAATTTGTTTAGGTGAAAACCGCTTTTTGCGGTAGAATGGTTAATAAATTTGGGCGGAGCTTGTATAAGAAAACTGAATGGATCAGAACTCTCTTGCTGCACGCTAGAAGTACTGTGGCCTTATTTTAGAAGATCCCTTCAATGAGACAATTCCATGAGGTACATGAGGAGTTTCTTAAAGGAAATTGTGAGGCTTAGTAATGATATAGAGAGATTTTCCCTGGACTCTTAATCATCACCGGGACTTGAGTCCACTGCAGGTGATTTACTTCCGTAAATACTACTTTGAATACTTTCATCTCCCCCTCCCTGTGTTTTTTATGTTTTCCTAAAAAGTGTATTATTTCAGGGCAATACGGGTTTAAGTTCCAGTCTAGACAGAACCTTATATCTTACAATTTTTGTTGGGGATGGGAGGAAAGGCACACAGGGACAGAAGGAAGTATGGTACAAAATTGCTGATACCTCAGTGCTAAGTTAATTTACCTGGTTAGTGCAGGAGTTAAGTTGGCTTTTAACAATCGGAAGCAGAAGGCAAAAAATCAGGAAGTTCACAAGCATGCAGCTATAACTATTTTATACACAGCATGTGGTTCTTCTGTATAGAGCTCTTACAAGTTGTACTGATGATGGTCGCCCCATGACAGTGTCAAAGGAATAGTTTAAAAATAAAAACAAACAAACCCAAACCAAAGAAACTGTAGATAAACAAAACAACCAAAAAAAACCCAAACAACAAACCACCAGAGCATCCAGCACTCACCATATACAACTGTCCTCTTATTTCCTGGGGGAAAAAAAACTGACCAAAAAAACAAACCCAACACAAACAACCCAACACATTTTAATAGTGCCTTATTACAATATTTGAAAGTTAGGTCCAGAAAGGTATAAAATTATATATGCAAGAATGCCAACACTGTGTGCATATTTGAAGGTTTTGATTGCCAAGCTGGCAGAAGATTGGTCAGAATAGTATAACTGAATTTCAATACAACATTTTTTTTAAGTCCATATACAATGCAGGTATGGACTTAATGCTGTAGATGAGCCTCATTGCTTAGCAGTAGCGTCACAATTCTTTTCCTTCTACTGATTGCTAGCTTTGATTTCAGTGAAGCAGCCGATGACTAACCATGATGTTATCCAGATGAAGGTTTTTAAGCAAAACTCAGCAGGTATTCAGCTCAGCTGTAGCCATTCAAGGAAGGCAGAGTAAGATATGAAATAAAATCCAATTGTATTTCGGAAGCAGTCTAGCTACTGCACTTATGCATAAAAAAAGTGGGTGGCAGGACACTTCTATTTTTAAAGATAATTGCTGTTGTAGGTGTAGGCTCAGCAGCCTGCGCTGACATAGGATGAGAAGCGGAAACACCCTTTGCTTTGGCACCAAATGTCCGTGGAGGTGTGTAAGGGTATGCTCTGGGTGCTTTAACATACAAGTATGGGCAAGACCAGGTAGTTGTGTAGGTGTCTAAAAAAAACACTACAGCAGGTGCCGTGTTAAGGGGCTAGTATGTTCAACACCTCTATAGAGCTGGCTGTTGACTGAATTGGTCTCTTGAGCTTGAACCAGTGTGGGGAACTAGCAGCTGGTTTCTGTTTCTGTCTCAGAGGAGGAGGACCGGGGTGAACAGCACAAAAGTGCCCTGCTGCTATTGGAAGCCTCTTCCATAACTACTTTCAGATATATAGAGGATTTCTTCTTCCTCACACATGGAATAGCTGCCAAAATACTAGTACTGCCTGCTTTTAGCTGAAGTTAAAGCAATATTTTTACAGCAGTATGCTGCTCTATTGACAGGAACACAAGCATACTTTTTATTGTATCAGCATTTACAACTTTCAAAATTTTTAGTTGGAAGTTAATGATGTATGGCCCTTCTAGTAACTAAATGAATATTTGAACTGCTGCAACTTGCTTTAATAATTGTTCAGCTAATCATTTAAATTAGCAAAGATCTTTACTTGTGCAAAGTCATATAAATGCTAAAAATTAAAAATTAATCAACTTGATTTACGTAACTAAAAGCTGCCATCTAATGGATATTTTTCAATAAGAAGACAGCAGTAATTATGCCAAAAAAATATTCATTCTTGTAGTTTGAACGATTATAGCAATTTCCACCAGGGGATTTCGCAGTCAGGTTCCAGTTCTGGGCAACAGTGATTAATATAATGGTTATTAATGAGAATTCATTTTTGTACATCGAGGGGTGTTTGGGTGTCAATGTTCCAAAAGCAATGTGGTTAGCATATTAATTATAAAAGATAGCTTTGGACTGGTGACTAAGTAACTATATTGATTTTTTTTTTTTTTTTCTCATTTTCTGTAATGTGAAAGGTCAATTAGACTTATAGAAACAATGGAGCCTTCACAGCAGGGACTATCGTTTCGCTGTGCTGACATCTTTCTAACCATGTACAAAGTTCATTAAATGTGCAAAGGTAGTAATGTTAAAAGGAAGAAAGTGATTGGGTCAGAGGTCACAAACTGTGGCAAACTGACAGCCTCTTGTGGATTACGCCACGGGAGCTAAGTAATAGTGAGAATTGCTTTCCGGTTGCCCACTGGGACTGAGGGGAATGAAGTCATAAGCAGCTAATACTATTGGGTTAATTAAAAGGAATATTGACAGCAGCTTTGTTTGGTTTGTGCTGAACTGGATGCTGTTAACCAAGTATTTTATTGGTTACATAATATTAGCGAATTTTTGTCTTGACTAATAGATTGCCAAATTTTAACATCTACAGTGTCCAGTAAAAATGTATTGAACCAAACATGTCTGACACTTGCACAGCCTTCTTTTTCACTGTCTCCCTTTGCATTACATATTGTCAGGTGAAACCCATTCAAGTAATTTTCCTTTCCATTGAAGTCTGCTCTCTCAGGTGTTAATATCCAGGCCTTTTCACAGGAAGGTAACTGGCAGCTAAATGTCTCCTCTTCATGAGATAACGTGGCTTACTAAACATGACTGGAGTGTCTGCTGTTCTGTTCGTTTGTTCAAGCATTTATAAAGCTTTTAACTCTTTTAGCTAATCTCGTTCAAAGCATGCTAGGCAAACCAAAAATCCCATCTTTAAGTACAAGATATATGATAATTTAGGACTTGATTTGATATGTATTATTCTAATGTTTGTAGAACAGCTGAGTAAAGCATTCATGATTATCCTTGTGAAATTAATAACTTTAAGAGCACATCTGTGAAGATTTCAAAATTGATTGCCATTGCTGCATAAAAATTACAAATTTTTGTACTATATATTCAAGAAAATAACACACATTTTTATAAGTTTTCAAAGTGTTTTTCTTCACTGGAATGCTGAATATGCTAGATGTGACTAATTTGCTTGTAGTCTTCATCTCAAAACATCAGGGTTTTTACTTTTCTATGCTAAAAAGAATGAACTTGACATGAAGTCTCCATGTAGCAATACGCGTCTGATTGCTTCAAATTTTGTGTGATCGTTCTTTGATTTCAAAATGAGCTCAGAGCTGGCAGTGCAGTGAAGATGTACAGGTAGACTTCAAAGCTGACTTTCTTCTTCCGTTTTCTGTTCTGACACTACTGTCCCTTTGGTTTGTTTTGCAGAAGCCTACAGTAATACGTACTTCATTATCTGACTATGTTGGCAAAAAATGGAAGCAGAAATATAATTACTCTCTTCTTTCATATCTTGATTGAAAAACAGTGAACACCGTATCTTGCATGTACAAGAGAGGAGCATTATCAAATATATTTAAGAAAACTGTAAAAGCGTGTACTATTATGATATAGGCAGATTGTTATGAAATAGTAATTTCTACCTTTTAAAGACTGATCCTATTGCAGATCAGGAGGAGTGCTTGGAATGGTAGGAGACTAAAAAGGAATGGCACATCCAAAGATTATTAGAGTTGTCCTGTTTATACCTTAAGGGTTGGATGACTTAAATTGAGAAAAGGACAAATTTGCCATCTGACAGAAGCTAGCCTTCAGATAAACAAAATGATCTTTCCTTTCTGCACTACTCCAACTAAATAGGTATACAGCTGCAGACAGCTTGTTTGGTAGTTACACAGTTGTGCGGGTGTGCACTCTGCACACAGTTTCAGTGCGTTAATAATAGTCACCTCATTTCTTGCAGTGACTCTTCTCCAGTACTTTTTTTTTTTGGCAATGTATAGATTAAAATAAACCCTTCATTTTGGCCTTTAACCATTGTTGTGTAAAAATTCATCCATTCAAAACATCCAGAAATGTCTTTTAATAAGTTTTGTGCCGTATGTCATAGAATCATTGAATAGTTAGGGTTGGAAAGGACCTTAAGATCATCTAGTTCCAATATTAGGAAGATTAACTTCTCATCTTGGAGCAAGTGTCTAAGCTCCTCAGAGTTGTTGAGGCTGGCTGCATAACAGCCCTATCAGATACAGGTCTTGGGGCAAAGTCTTGCCAACCATTTCACAGCTGTATAGTACAGTACAACAGGTATTTCAAGGCAGGGTTTTCATGTCCCAGCTTACCATCCCAATTGCAAATTTATCTGCTTTTTTCTAAGAACAGGGTGTTATGTTGGTTGAGGTAGGGTCCAACAACAAATAAAACTTCTTTCTTCTATAAAAGCTGAATAGTAATTGTTTAGTGGACAGCTCAGCAGACATAAAGAAGGGGAGATGGCAAAGCAGCTTCTACTCACATATACTGAGTCTCTGAGGTAAAGAAATATATTCATGCTCAGTGGAAAAGCACTGTGCTCTAGAGAGAGATAACTTGACACTTGTATTCACATCTTTCACAGTTCTCATCTGCAAGTGCGAACTTTTGACACCACTGTCTGTGCGTGAAGGGTACTGATGGCCAGAGTAATATATGATTGCTGTCCTCATATTGTAAGGCTGGCACCTGAAACATCTATAGCCCTTCTAATGAAATGGCTCTATGAGTTTGCACTCCAAGCTTACGTGATCTAATTTGAAGGCAAGTAAGTGGGTCATATCTAGTACCTACGCATGAGCCCTCATCATTAGTGTGCCTGTTATCTAGTGTTGTGTAGCATATCTGCAGGGGTGCAATCTTGCCTCTGGGTGTCCCTGATATTTGTGGTTACTGATTAGTTGCTTCCACTGGCTCTTCCTGATAAATTCCACATGTGGAGGCTAAGGTCTGCAGTAGTCTGATGTTGTGATGCATTGAAAATGTGTAATGAGTAGCTTCATCAGGAGAACTAATTTTCGTTTTCCATAGCTACTTGTTAAAGTTGTGTGTCTGACTTGTTGACTGAGATTTATGTACAAAAGCACCATTGCCCAAACTCCACCTGCAGCATAGGTTATACTTCCAAGCTGCTGCTACTGCTGCTTACAAAGCATTCTTTTGTCTCGATAGTAGATTTACACCTGAATATCAAGTTTGCTGAAAAAGCAATGGGGTGCAAAGGATTATAGAACTAATCAGATTAATTGATCTCCATTTGTACTGATCACAAATGAAGTATATTCTCATAGTAGTAAATTTTTATTCTGAAGTGATCAAAAGGTTTTGCCCTAGTGCATGTTAGTTCATTTAAAAACAAAACAAAACCCCAAAACAAAACAGTGTGGACCTGTGAGCCCCACTACACCCTAGCACCCTGCGTGTCTGCAATGGATGGATGTAAGCCAGGTCCAAACCATGAGCTGTAACTGCCTGACAGATGCCCCAGTGTGCCAGTGCATCACTACTGCTTCCAGACAAGCACTGGCTCATACATTGCCTCCTGAGCTATAGATTTTTCCACGGTGGCTCTTCAGCCAAGTATTGAAACAGTTCATGTTCAGTTAAGTCTGATAAATGCCTAATGTCTGTCAGGGAGACCACTTTGACATCCCATGGCAGCCTGCCTTTCAAACAGCCTGAGATTTATAGCCTTCAGCAGGTATGTTGATTCTGGGAGGGAATGTGGAACTCTTCAGTATCATCTACCCTGTCATGTTTCTGAAGCTTCTTGCAAACAGAATCTTTCACTTGTCTTTTGATCATGTAAGCCAAAGTAATCACTTAATTTTTCTGGAGATTCTCTGTTCTAGATCTCAAAGATTCCCCCTCTCCCCCCTACCCCCACACCCCACACCCCATTTTAAAGAGTATTTATGGAGAAAGTCCCTCCTAAGCAGAATGCTCTGTCACTATGATTACAGCTCAGCTGTAAGGTGCATAAGCTAGAGAGTTAAAAAAAAAAAAAAAAAGAAAAGAATCTGCTATTTCAGACATGATTACTTCTCCATGCACCTTTCTGTTGTCCTTAAGGCTGATGTCACAGTTTTTCCACCTACAAGTAACTACCTTATTTCAATGTTAAGGGGGTCCACAAGGCAGCTGGAGAGGGAGAATTTTTACAAGGGCATGTAGGGGTAAGAAAAGGGTTAATGGCTTTACAGTGACAGAGGGGGAGATTTAGATTATACTAGGAAGAAGCTCTTTACTGTGAGGGTGGTGAGGCTCTGGAATAGGCTGCCCAGAGAAGATGTGGCTTTCGCATCCCTGGAAGTGTTCAAGACCAGGTTGGACAGGGCCTTGAGCAACTTGGTCTAATATGAGGTGTCCCTGCCCACGGCAGGGGGTTGGAACTAGATGATCTTTAATGATTCCAACCCAAACCATTCTATGATGCTATGAAATTAAGAAATTATGCAGACTACCTCCTAACTCTATTATGATGTGATGAGCTTGAGGGGAAAATTTATTTTTTTGGGAGGAATATGGCATCCTAACAGAACTGCATGGCTGGCCGTTACTTTTTCATCAAAAGATAATGGTGTAAAATGAAAAGGGAAAAATTTGGTAAATATTTGTTTATTAAACTTCTGCTTTAGAGATGCTGCCTTAGTGCAGAAATGGCTTTTCATCACATCTTTCTAATTGAAACAGTGGAGACTGGTCATATTAAATTGAAGACTTATGGTCCCCGGCCTCTCCACCTTCTTCATGAAGTTGTTCAGTGACAACTCTTAATTTGCTATTCAGTTACACCTAGTAGGTTGTGCTACTCTTGAACCAGATCCTCAGATCTGTCTTCATTTCTTAATTGTTCAAAAGACAATGAACCAAATTGTGGTATTTTCTTGAAAGGAAAACTGGTTGTCATCACACTCTGGGGGAGAGGAGGGGAAGGTTGCGTTACTCACGTATGTTCTGATTGTATTCTTCTCTATTCATCTAAAAAAAAAATAATTGTGACCCATCTGCAATGGTGAAACAAAGTTCTATTCTCTGTAACCTGAGAGAAAATGACCTGCTGGGTATCTATTTTCAGATTCACTCTGCTAGTCTGTACCACTGTTCATGAAAAGAGAGTGGTTGCAAATTCCAAAAGTAAAAAAAGTGCACACAATGGTAACCAAAAATTGATGGAAGCATGTTTTCCCCTTGTTCACCTTTATGAAAGATAATACCAGAAAACATGGATTTTTAAGATTCTGTAATTCTAAAATGCCACATTTAAAAAATAAAAAAGCTAAAAATTAATTTTCAGACTTAAATAGAAATGTAAAACACTTTTAATTACTTCCAGATACTTAGACCTACATAGAAATGCAACCTACCAGGCCGTTCTTCTTGACGCAGTATCCTGACTCTGATCAAGGCTGGTATTTAAAAGTAATGGCTAAGTTATGGAGTTAACTGTCCACAGGGACAGTTTTTCTCTAACCCTCATTATTTAGAGTTGGCTTATATTCCACAGCATGATGTTAAGCAACTAAGATACATCATCAGTGGTGGGAACATCTCAGTTCTGAAAATCAAATTATTTATGTTTTTCAAAAGTTATAAATCAATGTACATTTCTTAAATGGAAAAACCATGAAATTCTGGAACAAGTTTCTTTCAAATGTATATAGTACTGCAGTATAACAATTCTATAGGAAACAAACTCACTCTTATTAAAGTCAGGCTTCATCTAATAACTTCCACATACTTCAAGGTAAAAAAAAGTTATATACAAATGTCCTCAGTCTTTTGGAAAGGCTGTGACCTACTTGATATTTAAAAGTCCACAGGAGTATATACGAATGAGCACAGCAGTTGTTCCCTCATAGTATGTTATTACAAAGAGAACTGGGGGTCAAATTGCATGAATGATAAATGGAAGGTGCTTGAAATGAGTTGGTTCTTTTTTGAACATTATACATTGACCTTGGCAGTTTTGACAATTACATCCATCATTTCTAAGAATCCATTCCAGAACACCCGTCTGTTCTCTAATGTGGCCAAGTAAACAGGATTTGTGAATACACGAATCAAAGATTGATCTCCTGTGCCTATACACTGATTAACAGTTGGTTTCCTGGTGCAACTTTTTCATTCTATGAATTATGTGAAGATCATAATTCACCATGGCACACCTGTAGACAAGCATGTTGGAATGCTTTAATCTTCACTCATGAGGTCTTGGTAGGATCAATAGTTGGCTTCTGAGTTTGATAAGCAAAACAGAATAAAACCATTAAAAAGCACATTGTACACAGCAAAAATGGTGTTTCACTGCCTTAGTGTTTTCCCTAGCAACAAAACTTGCTGAAGACAAAGATGGGACAAACCAGGGCAGAAAAACAGTTTTCAGGCACTCAAAAAGTAAAAAGAAATGTTTCTGCTTGGAATTTACAGCTAATGCATCTCAGACTGACCATGTAAACAGGCCTTGTAATCCTAAAACAGGTAACAAAGCATACTTATAACAGCAATGTTTAATGGGGAGGTATTCTTGAGTAATACCTCTTGATCAAAACATTTGTCTTAGTCTGGAAGGTGTTAAGCTGAATCAAATTTGGCATGCAATTTAGCAGTACAGTAGTGCACGTAGAATCTGTGCAGAGTTGTCGTATGCTTTCCAGTATATTTCTACATATTCTGTAACAAAAGACATGGAAAACAATGCAAAGCTGCCCTGGAGAGACGAAGGTTGAGATGACTGAAAACCTGCATAGAGTATATGGATGCAAATTGAGTCTGAAGTCCCAGGGTGAGGACATCCAAAGCTCTGCCTCCTTGGAAGGGATTGAAGCAGGGACCATCCAGGCATGTTTAGAGGTTGGACTTGATGTCCTTAAAGGTCTTTTCCAACCTACTTGATTCTATGAACCTATGGTAATTCTGTTATAATGGCAAAATCTGAGTTCATAGAATTAATGTAAAGGCATCAGCTATGGAGGCAACCTTAAAGTAGAGCTTTATCTCACTTTCATTTAGTTATTCTCAGAAGACATAACAAAAATGAAACTAATGGGAGCTCTAAGAGGTAAGTAGGTGGCTGGTGTTAATGGGTGCAAGCTTTGTGGATATGGGCATAGCACGAGAAGTGGACACAGGAAAATATAATATTCTATCTCTAGCTATGATAAGAAGATTTAATAACTTGTGTACTTTTTGACAGGTAATTGTGCAATAGTTTGTTTTTTGTTTTTTTTTTTTTTTTTTTGTACAAAATTACTCAGAATTGGAATATATTGGTAAAATTAAACAGAATCTTGACTCTGAAAAAACTCACCAATTTTTTAACTTTACCTACTAGCTTTTACATTGCTTTTGGTAGGATAGCTTACACTTATGTAAAACAGTGAGTATGTGAATAAACCAGGCTTAAAACGTGCACTGAAAATGGTCTGATTTGGGATACAAACTGTTGAAAGCATGCAAAGCACTATGTCAATAAAGCACCTTTTGCCCGCTGACATCTTGTGTTGATCCAGGTTTTTTTTTTTTTTTTTTTTTTTTTTAAGAAAAGCAGATTTTTTAGCAATGTAACTTTCATTTTGGAGATGGAAGGCACATTTAAAAAGTTATTTAATTAAAATGAGGAGTTTCAAAGGACTCACTTTACCATAAAACTTAGAGATTCAAGTGGGGTAAATTAAAACATGCACAGACTTGGCCTAACTAAGGCCATTCTGAGCTGTCTATTCCATGTTCCTGGAATGAATACAGAATTCCATGAGATCTTGTAGCTGAGTATCTGCCAGGAGTGACTTCTTATGAACTACTCATACCAGCTTCAGGCAGTGGTGTTGCCAAGCTCCATTTTCTCCGCCCCCCCCCCCTTTTTCCTATGACTGTGAGAATGTCATGCCTCATGAAAGAATGTGATATTTCAAATTGGGTCACTTTTTAGCCTATGCGATCTCCTTAATAGAAGCATAGCATTCCTTTGCTACAATTTATACTGCCTAATACAGATACTGCTTTTAATACAGCTACTACTTTTAATACAGGTTGTTCTCCTGGCTTTTGCCTCCCAATCTACTCTTGATTATTCTGATGCTCTTCTATTTTCACAGTTGTATGATGTGCCTTTAAGAAAACCTGCACAAAATCCATCCACTATAACTAGGTCTGTTATTAATTTCACATATTACATTATAGGAAATGACAATCTACTACATTTATGGTAAATGTCAGTATGGTAAATGTACCTTTGTAACCTGGTAACCCTAACTGCCCATCAGTTTGGTGTTACAGTATACCATTACGAGAGAAGGGTGGAATTAAGTTATACTTCAATGAAGGCTGGACTATATTGCTGCTTTTTCACAGTTTGTTTTAAAGCACTGCCATTTAACTCTTTATTAAGACTTCAAATATCGTTATATGTGGCTCAGGTTTGCTGAAACATTATATTCTAGCATATGAGTTATTTCAAATATTACTATAGAATTAACTTCCCGTGAAGCATGGGTTTTCCATAGTTTTACAGAATTATGTTTTCTTACAGTGGGTACCCTCTTATTTTGCCCTAAAATGTTTCAATACCTCACACACTTCTTCTGTGACATGATGTGAATCCTAGTTTAAATCAATAGGATCTGACAGAGTCCATAGTTACCAAGATTTTTATTGTGTCTCATGATGTACTACTGGAGAGAAACAACTTATATAACTAACACTTGATCTCTGTAACCTCAAGTTATCAGTGGATGCACAGAAATATATATATATTTTTCTTTTTTGTATGTTCTACAAAGAGATGTTGTCGTGGTTTAAGCCTCTCTAACTCACGCAGCTCATTCTGTCACTCACTTCCCCCACTTTCTTCCCCCCGCTCCCGGAGGGATGGGAAGGAGAATCGAAAAGAATGCAACTCCCACAGGTTGAGATAAGAACAGTTTAGTAATTAAAGTATAACACAAACCACTACTGCTACCACCAATAATAATAATGACAAGAGAAATACAAGGAAAGAGTACAATTCTCACCACCTAACACCAAGCCCAACCATGCAGCGCACTCCCACCCTCCCGGGTCTCTGCTGTCCGCTCTCCATCCTGGGCATGACATGCTGTGGTATGGAATAACCTCTTTGGTCAGTTTGGGTCAGGTGTCCTGTCTCTGCTCCCTCCCAGCTTCCCCTCCTCCCTGGCAGAGCATGAAACTCAGAAAGTCCTTGCTCAGACCGAAACATCACTAAGCAGTAACCGAAACACTGGTGTTATCAGCGCTGTTCCTAGGCCCAAAATTAAAAACACAGTGCTGCACCAGCTACCAAGAAGGAGAAAAATAACTGCTGCTGCTGAACCCATGACAGATGTTGAGCTATTGTGCCCTCTGATTCCTCTTTTGGGAAGTAAGTAGTGACATGTTAGATCAGGATCATGCCAACATTGCTGCCTATACATGAACCAGCTTACATTGCATGCCTCTGCAATTCACAGGATATGTTCAGTGAGTCATAGTGTTCCATACATCACTGAATAAAGCTTTTAGTTTTATATTGCTTTGGGGCAACTTGGAGGATGAAGCATGCAAGAAAAGTGGCTTTCTACAAAAAATTCTATCTCATTTCTATCTCTTGAAGAATAGCAGTAGAAAAGCATAAATATGTTTTAAGGCCTTTTTTTTGGGGGGGATGAGGAGCAGGGGAAGGGGCTGGAATAAGGATTTTGATTATGAACTGCTCTTCTGTTAGAGCAGAAGGCTACCTCTCATAACATCTAACCAGGCAGAGCTCTAGTTCTGTGCCATGAAGCAGGAACTTTAATTTTCATGTCTGACTTCCCAATTTCTTTACTTCCTACAGTTTCTAAACAAAACCGGTGATGCAAATCTTCAGGGAACTGAAGCATACTGCTTTGGTTCTTGACTATATAAGGAACTGATACAGCATTTATAGTTCTACTGCAAACTTAACACAAAAGTGAGTAGGAAAGTATGCAGACCAAATAGAAACATCTTGCTGGCAATCCTGTGTCATGTAAAGGCAGCTTCATAACTCATGGTGGTGGAAAATTATCAGCAGTGTTCCTCCCCTCCCTCTCCTTTTGCAATGAATGAACTATAAAAAGACCAAAATGGTCACGTGACAAAGAATTACATAGATTGCAGCAGGTGGTATCACAGGTGCCAGTTTAATTCCTGTTGACACAACCTGTAGCTCAGTGATGGGAAGGATGGAGATTCCCTGACTGCTGGTCAGAATTAGGGTAGGGTGAGGGAAATCAGATTAATGGCTCTAGCTCAAGCCATGAGTTTGTTACAGAGGATTATTATTCTTATTAATGGAATTAGTTGTACTGAAACAGACCAGTCAACTATCTTGTGACCGAAAGAGCCATGTGCTGATGTTGAAAAATCGTATGCGGTATTTTCTTGCACCCCTCTTGATAAAGGCAAAATGATCAAATCTATGCTGTCTCTCTTTGACAGAGGGATTGCTTCAGTAATCTGCTTACTGTTTGAGAATGCAAGCACAAAAAAGTTCAAATTGACACAAGCTTAGTGTAGCTGCTGCCATTGCTCGGGGGGTGAGCTCTTCAACCCACCAAAAGCACTGCTAAACTTGGACCATAAGGCACCTGGTTGAGATGTTGGAGCATGAAGGAAGTGCACAGAGCCCTTCTACCAGATGGGGTGCTTTGTTAATCAGTTAAATTTGCTTTAGCTTATCATTTCATAGCATGGATGGAAACCAGATTTTTAAGTTCATTTGTGCAGGTTGGGAATATCTGGCAGCCCAATACATAGACTTCCCTTTAGATTGCACTGCTGAAACGAGAGGCATGCAGAAATTAATTTCCTAAATTAAGGCAAATGTATGCACTTAATATAAGTGTCTGTGTCTTCTTGTGAGGATTGTTTTCATTCATAACTGCCTAGGTTAGCCATAACCAGTTAAAAAGTTATTGTGGTCAGGTGTAAACAGCTCTGTTCTTTGTATGTTAATCTCTAATAGTGAGGACTTCCAAGAAAATTGACCAGTCTTTGCTGTAAGACTGCAATAATCACCCTTGCAAAGGATACCAAAATCATACGTGACAGGCAAGCTAGCTCCCTTTGTTCTGTACAAGTCAACCAGTGGCCTAATGAAAGGAAGAGAAAGCTCCTGTCAGAATGGTGTAAGAGTCACAATTGCATCCAAAAGCAATAGAGAGGTGCATAGCTATGGCTGAGGAAGAATTCAGAGGAGCGGAAGAAAGACCTGTGTACAGCAGCCCCCCAAAATCTCAATAGCAATGAATTTCAAGGACAAAGGGATGGAGTAAAATGAGCTACATGCTAAGGGAAAATTGAATGGCCCAGTTGTTGCTGTGAAAAGGTTTAAATCTGCAGGCAGTTCTTGTTGAAGAATGGTGAAGGCCTGTTTGTTCTCTGCAGTCACCTGCAGCCACTGTACTGCCCATGCCATGCGCTCTGTACACCTGCCTGTACAAAAGCCTATGTACAGCTGGATTTGGCTGTGTGGGTCTGGATGAGGTGGGGCAAGGCTGAGATACTCCAGAAGGCACAGCTTGGCTCCAGAAAACTCCCGAGGTTTGATTACTGCTAGAGGTACTGTGCAGGGAAACTGCTGCTTGCCTGTGGCTGGAGGAAGTAATCTCTGCTTCCTTTATGTGCCTGCCCTATACTGTGGATGCAAAAAAGCATGGAAAAAATTACCCCAAACCACATGTTAAAGGATGTTTTGAGACTAAAAGTTAATCTGTCCGTCAATCTTTAGATCTGAGTGCTTGTGCCTCATCACAAAGACTAAGCTTTACCTAGACCCTAATTTATGTATAGAATGGAAATATGCCTGTGGCACAGAAGTAGTGTAGTTGAGGGGTCGCACTCTGTTGAATGATGTAGTCTTGATCCACATAGAAAAGAAACTTATTAATAAGTATATGCACTATGCACATTAATCCATTCTGCATAAATTATGCTAGGCACAGCTACGCAAGTATATTCAGGTCAAAAGCTGAGAAAAGATGTTTTGTTATAATTCACTTGATTGTAAGTGATCCACTTATTCTGTTGAATTTATAATTAATAAAATGACCTGCTTTCCTATTGCAAGCAGTAGAGTGCCTGTATTTAAAATGTTTTTGATTTTTTTTTTTCCTAAACTTAGTTATTGAGGTCAAATTACTCTGCTTCGTGTTCCTGGTTCGTATCTTGCAAGTTGGGATCCAATGGACTAAGGAGGAAATGTGAATACTAGCATAATATTATTTTTATTGTTTTTCTGCTTTGTGGTAGCACTTTTTATCTCATTCAAAAGAGTATTTAAGTACTTATTAACATGTAGCTGTTTTTCTTACTAATTAAAAATGTTTAGCTTGCTCCCTAAATAGGGAGTTGGGTTTGCAGCCACAAGCTGTAAAAGTTTTCAGTATAGGGTAAAAAAAAAAAAGTTTTAATAGAGCCATCTTGGCTTTCTTGCTTTTATCTAACACTGGTAATTCAGTTGAAATCATGTGTATTTAGTAAAAATCATGTCTTGACAGGCTGAGAATTGGGGCTGTTCAGCTTGGAGAAGAGGGTACATGGATACCTCTTAGCAGCTTTCCAGTATCCGAAGGGGGCCTACAGGGCTGCCAGAGAGGGACTCTTCATAAGGGACTGTAGTGACAGCACAAGGAGTAATGGGTTCAAACTTAAGCAGTGGAAGTTTAGGTTAGATATAAGGAAGAAATTCTTTACTGTGAGGGTGGTGAGGTACTGGAACAGGTTGCTCAAGGAAGTTGTGAATTCTCCATCCCTGGCAGTGTTCAAGGCCAGGTTGGACAGAACCTTGGGTGTCATGGTCTAGTGTGAGGTGTCCCTGCTCATGGCAGGTGGGTTGGAACTAGATGATCTTAAGGTCCTTTCCAACCCTAACCATTCTATGGCGCCATGATTCTATGCTGAAGTAATTGTATTTATAGGACTGGAATACTATTAGATCAATTCCTTAGTACTACCAGCTGAGTGTCTTTGGTATCAAGCTTCGTATGGATCAACAATTTCAGTATTTGGTGTCACAGACCTAGTTTCCTGTTGGCACTTGCCATACAGGTAGTGTCAGAACTGTATAAAAACAAATAACTACTGTCTATGTGAGTTGCAGCCATGATAGTATCACTGGACATGGCAGACACAGTCTGATTTTTATGAAAGTACAGATAAAATTTTGCCTGTGTATGCTCCAGCCTCAAGCTGGGCAGACATCTGAATTAAGCTAAATTGTATATGACTTTGCTTAAGAAAGACCCAGTGATTTTTGTGTAAAAGGTGCAGGCCTGATTTCCTATTCAATTTATGCATTTATAGTCTGCTTTTTAATGTCTGTAGTGTTTGTGTGCTGATATGATAATGACTCAGGACAACATATGGATGCTACTTTTTTCTTGGTTATGTATTATGTTGCATATGCATAGAGATGGATTATGCTAAATCCTATGCATAAAAGATTGCTTCATATCTTTCAGTTTTCTTGTGTAAGAGGCATCAAGTGGTATGCAGAGTGTGGTAGTTTTGCTTGTTTTAATGGAGATGTCTAGCAGCTTAACATGTGGAGACAACTTACTGTCATATGTACAGCTATTGCAACGTTAAAATTTTGCCTAGTAAATGGCACACCTTACATTAAAAGAATAATTTTCATACTTTTATGGTGATACCTTATACACAATGTGAAAGACAACATAAACCATTACATTTCTTCCCCTACTAACTTACTGTGTTAGAGTAACTGAATCATTAGAATACATAAGTGGCATCTCTCTGCAGAACGACATCTAGAATTTGCAATATGAGTTAGATTTTATATTTATCCTAGTCTGGATTTGGTCAATGCTGGACATAATTTTCCATGCTACCTGAAGCGCTATGATAGTGACTGGGACAGAATCAGTTGTAGACTGAGTTGGATTTTTAGATCTAGTACCTAGTGAAAGATGAGTTTAAAGCATCAGCCCAAGTCTCTGAAGTGCCAGTGGGCAGGGATTAGTATTTTGATGATGAGTGTTTAGAGTTCTGATGCCACTGTAGCCCTGATAATTTGCTTTTTATCATCTTTCCCTTTTGAAAAGAACAGTTCTTGGTCACTTTAGACTTTCTGTCCTCATTAGGAAGTACTGTATGTTTTACTTACCATTTATATCAGATTTAACTGTTTATTTCCAACTACAAAGCATATCTGGAGTCTAAGAAATATATTTGAAGTAAGGAAAGTAATGATTGCTATGCCATGAAAATATTTTTCAACAAACTGCAGATTTAAACTTTAAATGCCTGCTTGCAGAAGTGGTCTAGCTGTTGCTGGTAGATAATGGCACAAGATACAAAAATCCACGGAAGATTACTTTGGATTAATAGCATATTATTTTATTATGACAGTTAATCCCTTCAGTTTAAAACAGTGGTTCATTTTCAACCTGCACATACTGCAAAAATTCTTGTTGGGTTTGCTCCTTGGCTGCTGCAAGTTTGCATAGCTTACCTAAGCTTGATGATGACATGAAATTAATAATTTAGTCAGAAACCACTGTTGTAACAGTACATGCATGACTCAAAAACAAATTCCAAGCAGGTTTCCTTTTTCACTGAAACAGGCAGTTACCATGGTGATGGGAAGTGTGCAAGCACTAGAAGAGACAGAACAATGAATGACTTCAAAGTGCTTCCCTTCCCACCAAAAATGTCACTGCTCCCCGTTCCCCATCAGTTCCTATGCATCAAATAGTATGTACCAAGACAAGAGAGGAGTCCTAAAAGAGCTTTTACACAAGCAGAAAGAATAACCCTATCTTCTGTTAAACCAGGTCTTGCTGTCCTCCATGTGCCTTCCAAACCTTCCAGTGCCTTGGAAAGCCTGCTGCCAAAAACAACTATCTTTATTCAGAAATCAGAAATACTGTAACCAAATGCTTACTGCATTTAAATTTTAAATTGCTCATAACAATAGAATAATTAATATAAAGACAACAAAGCACATATGAAAAGAAAGCAATCTAGGTTTTGTTTTGGAACTTTATCCTTCCAAATCTGATTTAAACATTAACCAAGGCACCGAGGTAATGATAAAACTATGGAGAAATAATACTTGGTCTCAAAAGGATGTATTTTAGAATAAGATTTAAGACTGACTCTGTACTGATTTTCACCTACAATGACATCGAGGACATGATGCAAGTCAGAGTAGAGATTGCCCCAAGAGAGAAGCTTTGAACAAAAAGAGGGGGCTTGGAGCCTTACAACAAAACAAGAAATGCCTGTGGAAGAATGTGGATCCCTGTAGGCAGTGAAATGCTTGGAATCTCATTCAAATGTATAAAATAAGCACTGAGCTCTTGAAAAGGTGGTATACAGTTGTCCTCTCTTCCACTTTGATTTCTACCAGCAGTGGGAACAGATGGCGCATTACACCTCCTCCCCATAGTGAACAATTGTCTACACTGCCACCCACCAATTCCAGCACTGCAAAAGAGGCAAGGACCATGGAGCAGGGCACCTTCATGCTTATTTTGTGTTGGTTTATTTCCACTGAAATTATCTGCATATCAATAATGAAAAAGGGCTAGAAAATAATCATGTTGTCTTTAGAAGAGTGAAGGAGTCTTGAGAGAAGTATGGGAGAACATATTGAAGATGCATCCAATTCTAGAAGCTGAGCTAGCCAAGGTTAAGTTCAAAACTGTCATAAAGTCTTGCTGTAGTAGATATCACCAAATAAGCTAACTAGGGGAAAATACATTTTTAAAAATTAAGTAATTTCTCTTGAGGATGCAATGTCTTAAGACATGCATACTAGAAAACCAAAGTCAAAACTATTGACCCAATCCCTCCATATAGAAGTATCTCTCAGTCTTTAACAGAAGTATTTTATTTAAATAGATGTACATACTTTTCAGCCTCATAAAATTATCCTTACCACAACAATATTGGCTAGGCTAGAAGACAACTGAATCAATATCTATTAAAGTTGATGTGAATGTGCTGAAGCTTTGATATGACTGTAAGTGGACATCTAAACATGAATTTAAATATACCTATTATACACATATTGCAGCATTTGGGCAAAGCAAAAATGTTTTTGGAATAATATCTTTTGTGTGTGGTGATACTTAAGAGTTACAATTTTTTACTTTGAAAGCCTTTATTGCGCAGAATCTGTTTAAAAGGAGGCTTAAGGAGATTATCATAGTTATTGCTTTTGCCTTTTGCGTAGTTATATCTGTGGTTTCTGATCAACTGGTTCTCTGTATCTCTGTTCTGGCATGTGTTTGTGTGATACCATCACAGCAAATGTTTAGTAGAGGAATATTCTATGAAATGGACAACAAATATCTAGCAAGTTTGGGTTTTTTTTGTTCTTTTTCTTACTTTATACAGCTGCAAAGTGGAAATAAACATCAGAGAAGCACTTGTCCTGTGTATGACAATGAGGCATAGATTAGCAACTGGTTACTTATCAAGAAGAAAGCAAACTAATCATTCTCTTTGTTATTGCTTTCATATTGTTTTGTTTAGTGAAGCTGGTTTAGCTGGATGTCATGGATACCTGTGTTGTATTATGTGATTTCTGGTTGTACAACGGGTGTAGAGCACCCTCTACTTTCTTTTGATCAAATAACACTTTTGGGCTTGAAGAGAAGGGTGTGTAGGGGAAACATGGATGTTTTCCTGCAGATTTTTGTACTGAAATCAGAAGAAAGAATTTGTCTATAGGGTTCATTAACTGTTGGCCTCTGCTGGCAGTAACCCATGTTATATAGGCCACCATTGTGACATCCTCAAAAGAACTCCCTGAAGGAGGCAAAGTCTAGAAGGAGAATATCTACTCTGAAGTTTCCCACCTTCCCTGAACTATATCTGCAGAGCCACCCCAGGAGGGAAGAATGTGGCTTTGAAAAATAACACCTTTGTTATTCCAAGTGTTAGAGATGAAGCAGAATTTTCAGATGGCCCCAAGGTTTTTGCACCCTTCACCAAACACAGATGGAAACTGGACTCTTTGAACTGCTTTGAAAATCTCTTACCATGCATTGCTGTGGGGCCTGTGAGGCAGCCATTGCTAACTTCTGTCTGCCTGCAATTTTTATGACCATGTGATGACAAGGGATTAAATATCTTCATTTTAGAAGCAGATAGCATTTAAATGTAAAAATGAAAAACAAAATAAAAGAAAAATCCCAATAATTCCTTGCTCAAGGCAAAACCTTAATAGATGCTGAAGTAACAATGAATGAGGTGAATTCTGAACTAAAAATGCAAGCAGTTTAGAATTTAAAATTGTATCTCAGGCAGTAGTTACAAAACCTTTATAACATTATGACCTTAGTACATTGGAATCTAGAAAAGAGAGATTATCCTTTGTTTCCCCAATTTAGGATCTATTGGAATTACACTATGATACCGTGATAGTTCCTTGCAGTGTTTTCTATTTGTGCCTGCAATTTACATGAAATTATTGAAGAGGTGCTGAAAAAATTATCTATTTATTCATATAATGAAAACTATTTTGACTTATCTGAATTAACTATGTAGTTGATGGCAAATAGCATACAGACTTCTATAAGAAATCACGTTCTTTAAAAGTTGTATTGTGTCTTATTCTTTTAGACTATTAGAAATGCCTGTGCTTATTACAACTTCACTTGGTTTATTAAAAAAGTGATAGCCTTTTTTCCCACTGTACTATATATTGAATTTAACTAGCAATAGATTGTTTTCATCTTTTTCTTTTCTTTTTTTTTCCTACATGTATTTAGTTTATCTGTTAAGAAATATTTTTTTTTTTTTTAAATAGATACAAAGTAATCATTCAGATCTTTTTCTGGTTCATTCAGTAGTACTGATGTCAGATGCATGAATAGAGAGATGTAATATGCTCCAAATTTCATCCAGTTTTCATGAGCATGACTGCTTTGAGCAAATTCAATAGCATGCCAAACAGCTGAATTATACAAGCCAACACAGACATCTGATAACGTATGCTGTATTCTTCTGTATTCTCATCCATTATAGATATAAAACTCATGTGCAGCAGCTTTTCTAGTGGAACAATTTCAGAGTAGACAAGCTGGGGCCTTTGTACAGACTGCAACCCAGAGTGGAGGGTCTGAGAGGGTGGTGGGTGCAGGAGTACTTAGGCGGCGCTGCTGCCTTCTTTGGGCTGAAGCTTCGCTCTAGTCTCTTGACAGAAGTTCCTTGCCTTTTCCTCTCCATAAGGTATGAGGATCAGCTTTTTCTCAGCTGAGATCCTCTTCAGAAGTTGATTCAATGACCTGATTTTCTCTCCAGCTGGTGAAAATTGGAACATTCTGTGTTGGCAGAGTTTTTTTGTTGTAAGAGCTTCAAACACTGCAAGATGTCTTTTTTATCTGAGTGCTTGGAGGTGGAGCAGTGGATTGTGTGGTTATCAAGAAAGATTAATCTTTTTTACCATGTAAACGTCTCTTACCTTGATTAGTTTTTCTTGAAGCACTCTGTAGTTTTATGCACTGGAATATACTAGCAGTTTGAGAAATCCTTGTCTTAAAATTTCTGGACATTTGAATCAGATTTTCTCTGGAAACTCTGCTGCTCCTGATGTCACTTCAGCAGCTCTGGCCTTGTCAAATGTTAATTTTTAGTCCAAAGTGCCTTACTGCATAAAATATAGTATGGCATATACAACTGCAGACTATAAATTAGTTAAAAACTGTAAGTATTTTAGTCTGTCAGCTGTTATGAACTGTTCTGGTCACTTCAGAGGAAGTGCAGAAGTCTGCCTGGAACACGATCTACCCAGAAAGAAGGGAGTACTAGTCTGCAGCTTCTCTGCACAGTCCTCACCCTAAAGATGACAAAGGGCTTTCAGTTCTCTCCACTGAAAGGTTTCCTTTCCTCAGGAACTCATGCTAAGCATTACCAGTCTGAAAAGCCAGCTTGGGTCTACTGCCTTTCTGGATGGTATTTATTTTGAAATAAGGTGGTGGTAAGGGCACGTGCTGGAAGGCATATGTGAATATAATGCCGCTTCCAAGACATGAGGTTGGTGCAGAAGTCCTGTGGGTAACTTCCAGCTCAGTGCTAAAGTGGCAAAATTAATATATCCATTATCACAGTAAAGCTGTAAAGTTCACCACACTTTTCCTTTATGCACAGTGCAACTTAAACATGTACATGTTTAGGATGAAAGAAATGTGTTCTACATATACTTGCATTGCGTGAAACAGCACTTGTGAAAGGAAATTTTATTCTAACTCAAGGAACCTCATTGTCATAGTTGCAGCTTACTTGGAAGTCTTAGCTTACAACAGACATTGCGCCATGTGTATTTAGAATTTTCCCTTTGGGAAAAGGGTGGGTTTTTTTTTCACTCGATAGAGGCAGGGATAGTTCAACATGCAAGTGGGACAGTCAGTAACACAAGATGTGGAGGCACAGGGTCACTGTGAGCAGTGATAAGCTGGAAACAAATCTTTAGTACTTGCTTGCCCCTAATCTCACTGACATTTCTTTATCCACTTATTGAACTATTTCTTCTAATTCAGTGAGTTTTGAACTTTAGCACAAGTCATTTTAACCCTGGAGAGCTCAAGAATATTTTAATGTTTGATCACAAATTTAAGCCGGCACTGGAAATATTTTCTTAACAGAGGTATAATATAAATAATTATCTATATTTTATTATCCATATAATATAAAAGGATATAATTTCTCTACATTTTACTGGGAAAATATAAACCTCAGCAGAATTCTGAGCACTAATTTTGAAAGCCCTATTCTCTAAGATACATAGATCTTCAAAGACAATTTTCTAGATGACTCAATTTGGTTTTTATCTCCTTAAAGAGTAAGGGTCACTCTTAAGTCATATGTCACTAAAATCAGGAAAATTGTGTAACAGTATTTGGAATCAGAACAAATACGCAGGCAGTGACATCAGCCCATTTTCTGTAGGTTATGTAGTATTTATTCATGTTTTAAATCTTATGGTAAATATTTTTAAGAGCTTATTTTGCAAGTGTGAAGTGTTCCAGGTGGAGGTTTTACTCGCTTCTTTAGCTTGGCAAAAATCATAAAGTTGTTATTTTAGATACAGCCTTTTCTCCGCTGGCTTCCCTGTTTCTCTAGGTCTCTATTATCCTTGTTTCCTTTTCTTAAGAATCAGTTACATACATATGCATTTTGGTAGGGAGCAGTGGTGAGATAAACTACCACACTTTTTATTTTCATATTCCCTTTTGTCTCTTCATGCTTATAAGATAGAGGAAGGTAAGAACTTGTCGCCAAGCTGCCTAGTTTCTCAGTTAACCAGAACTCATTGCTGTCCTCAGGACCTGGACTTTTATTTATTTTTTTTTTTTTTTTTAATTATTCTAGAGATGAACATACAGGCAGCCAACTATGTTGAGTGGTCAGAGATCGTTACTTCTGTCTCTTTCAGGATTCCCTTCAGATTCAGCTTTTTAGTCTGATTAGAAGAAGAAAAAGTTACTAGGCAGTAAAAGTGAAAGAAACAAGGAAGACAAACCTCAAAGTATTTTATCTTGCACATTACTGATTTACCCATTGTGGAAGCTCCCCAAAAGAAATGTTTTTGGTTCTGTTGTTTTTTAAGATCATTTAACTTTTTAATAGAAATGCATCACTACCAGGACTGCAAGAATTTGTCATTTTCAAACAAGACCCTGGTCTTTGACAGATCCTGAAGATGTTTCACAGAGAAGACTTATCATTGACCTGGTAGGTCAAACACTCAGTTACAGGCAGGATTATCTTATTTCTGTTGCTGTTACAGGGGAGTGCCCTGATGAGGAAGTGAATAATATTCCAGGTCCCTTATTTTGATCGGAAATTATACTGTAGTGCTTTCACCTTCCTAGAGAAAGCCTAACAACTAAAAAATGCTTCAGTTAACACATACTTTTATAGTGTTAGGTCACATTCTAAATGCCTTTAGTTTGGTTAGACTCAGAAGTTCAAGAGGAGCAGAAAGCTGAGTCCTGGCACTAAGAGAGAGATGAAGAACGGGGAGGAAATGTGATCACAGTTGTTGCTCTTGCTAGCAAGCTGAACAGAGTTCTGTTATGTGTTAGATAAAATCCTTGTGGGACTAATGGGAAGGTGTGAAAAAGACTTGTAGGATAGCATCCTGTACAAGGATGTCCTAGCTGTATGTACCAGTTTTCTGCTTCTTTATTATCACAGAGTGCAGCCTTGCTGTGGTCTTGGAGAGGTAAGATCCCGTGCCAGGATTACAGCGCTGGCTGTATTCTGAGCGATCTCAGTGAGTGCTCAGTTACCCCTCTATTTTGTATAGCTGATACAGGCCATCTGTAAATTGTGCTACAGGTATAATGCTCTCTTATGCTGCTAATATAGTCAAATTCTCTGCTGAGATATACAGAAATACTATACTGGAGATATTCAGTCTTCTTCACATGGCCAAAGTCTTTTGTAACCTTAAAAGATCAGTTCATAGGTTTTTGCCTCTGTACCTCATGCACATGTAGCCCTATCTGCCCTTGCAGTGTAACTACATTGATCCCATCTAAATACTAGGTCAGTTTGTCTTTTAGCAGATTATGTTCCTATCCCTCAAGCAGGAAAAGAGACCTAGTGTTTTGCAGCTTGGGACTGAAAATATCATATTTATGAACTATGCCACATTTTTTGGGGCAGTGGCAGATCTATCTCCTTGTTCAGCTCAGCTTGGCAGTCTATGTCTTTCATATCAGGTACTTTAAAAGATACTTTGGACTAACAAAAGGTCATATTAAGGCAACTTGGTATTACGTGCAGAAGCTGGACGGCTTGACTACAAAGAAACAACTGGGAGAGGCTTAGTTTAATAGGGTACTTGTAGCTTATTAATGTACCTTACTACAATCCCTTCTCCCTTGTGAATATCCCATTCAGAATAAATTGATCTTGGTTACTGTAGCTTTGTTCTCCTTTTAAGCCTCAAGACATAAATTGGATCATAAAAAATAATATATTTTAGACTACATCACTGACCCTTAGTTGACTCATGAACTTTGAGTGTCTTCCTGTAGCTGGGATCCATGCTGCATGCCTCAAGGCAGTCTGCCATGCAGAAGCCCACTGCCTTCTACCTCCTCATTCACCCTGGAGGCAGGCACTGATTCTTCCCTTCATGTTTAGAAAGTGATCTCACTTCTTGGTTGTGGCAAAAAGGCTATGAGTTGTGGAATGTCCTTATTGCTTGGCTGGTGTGGTGCTCATGCACCAGGCTTGTGCTGTCAGCTGCTGAGTAGACAAAGGCACTGTTAATCATCTCTTTAGAACAGTTGAAGCATTTGGTGCAATGCACTGGTTGCTGCTGCTGCTAAAAGCTTGCAGATAAATGCTACCGGTCTAACTTATTACTGGTCTGTAGGTAATTAATATGTTTATGTAGTTACATAATATGACACACCCTAAACATATGCCTGAGGGGTGACAGAAGAGCTGGAGAGCAGGAGATATTATTCTTGAGATTCTTGGTTTTAAATGTAGGAAGGGAACAGAAATGAGCATCTTTGCGACATGCACAGACATATTAATCTGAGCAATAATGGTATTTCTACCACTATACTGTAAATAAGAGTTGTCTAACCTACAGATATAGAAGCATCCAGTGAGACAGTGTTGACTCAGCCCTGCCTCTTCAAAATTGGAGGCACTTTCTTAAGTCCTGGAAGTGATTTTATATCTAAGCTAGAATTAAATGCTTAATTTTTGGAGACACTGTGTAATCAGAATCACTTTTCTCAGTGTTATACCATACCCACCAGTTCCAACATCCTTTTAAAGAGATTGAACAAGCAAGCCTTTCATACTGTTCAGTTTTCCAAACTGTCTAGTCCTAAACCTAGGAATGCCATTCTCTCTAATGAAAGAAGTAATGAAATGTTGCATTCTGTGTTATTATCCTGAAGAAACATTGATTTGTCATGAATAGCTAATGGCACTTGTATGTTGGATGTTAACAGACATGCAACATAAGAACAGAATTGGTCATTGTGATCCAACTAATGGGAATTAATTATTTTCACAATCTTTTTAGCACTCCTTCTAATGAAATGCTTTCAATGACAAGCAATGCACCACCTCATTTAAAACTCCTTCATATGTGGTTCTGCAAGATTTAGACATAGTCAAGAAATACTTTTCAGTACATGGACAACAACCCCACATTTAATCTTGGTTTGGTTTTTGTGGTTTGGTTTTTTGTTTTTTGTTTCTTTTTTTTTTACCTTGGGCTGAATAAGTCACAGCAATTTGCATGTAAAATGTTTTCTGCACTGGCAGGTGTCTCTGGCCTCTCACCAGTGAGTTAATTCAGGCTATAAGTTGTTAATAACTAAATAAGTTTTAGATCCTGATGCCTTTTATAATTAATTACATAAATACAAATTCTGTGGGAATTTGTATTCTTCAGGGATGGGAAAGATACTAGAGCCTTGGCAACTGTAAAGTAAGTCACTGGTTCATTTTCTAATCTCTTGTGCAAAGTATATGAAATACGAAAGGAAGTGCAAATAATATTTGTTGGATATTATTTTAGAGAGCACAACCTATTTTCAAGTGCTAAAGATTGCTATAGCATTCTGAAAGGAGGTATTTTTAAAATAAGGTTTAAAAATTAACCTTTTGGTAGTCAGAGAAAATCTGTTTTATATTAGATAACTTTATTTTAGTAAATAAAAGAAATCAGTCTAATTGAATTTAGTCAGCACATTTATCAACGTAAGTCATTGGGGAGGAGCAGTAGGACAGTTCTTGGGAGCAGCTGTAATCAGTCTGTACACTCTTGTCTGAATAGGTGTGTGTAAAACTATAGAAAAATTACTTCTATAAAAGAAGTTAAGATTTAATTCATTTAATTCATTCCTTAAAATGAAGGGAATCTCCATGCTTGAAAGGTTTTTGGATGAGGAATGTTGGATGTATAGGAGATGAATCTGTTGTGTGTCCTTTCATGACCTTAAATCTTTACTTCCTTTTTTTTTCTATATTTTTGCATAGTGCAATTGTAGTTCAAACATCTCAGTTTTCACTTTTTTTTAATATTAAATACTTAGTTATTCCTTTGATGCGCTTTTCTCTTGGAGCATGTTGGAGCACTACATTCTCAGCTGGTCAAAGATGCTGAGCTCCCTGTTCTAATATATTCAGGTTTGTTGTTTATTAACATCAGCTTAGGATCAGGGCCTGGAGTAATATATATATATTTAAAAAAAAAAAAACAAAACAACTTAATATGTAAATGTTCTCGTGTCTATTAATGCTAAAGGTCACCTGGCTGATTTAGTTCTTTCTTTGGATTGCAGCAATCCTTTGAAGAGTGTTAATTGATTGTAATTGTTTTAGTCAATCAATTTCAGAGGATCAGGAGCCTATTTTACATGCAGGAGTTGTTTGCTTCCAGGCAGTTCACAGAAGTAGTTAAAACTACCTTAGGTCAGTTGTTTCTCTATTTTAGGTGACTAAGTGGTTTCTATGTATGAGGTGACGCTGTGTTTGGAATATGTATGAGCAGATCTATCAGGAATGTATGGCTCCCTCCTATACAGGTTGGACAAAAATCTTTCTGATAACAGTTGCTGAAAAGGTTTAATATTTCAGCTGGATTAAAGTTTCCTCTGATATTGAGAAATCAAAGATATGGAGCATGTGTATGGGACTCTTACGGATTCTACTTTTCTTAAACCTAGTGTGGTTTCTTTTTTTTTTTTGTTGTTGTTTTTTTTGGTGTGATTTTTTTTTTTTTATGTTGTTTTGGTTTGGTTTGGGGTTTTGTGTCTGTGTACGGCTTTTTTGTTGTTTTGGTTTTGTTGTGTTATTTTGTTGTTTTAGTTTTTCTTTTTTCCTTCATTGAAGAGAAGTAAAAAGGCAAAAGAGAAAGAACCCTGCCTGGGCTTGATAATTCCAGCAGCATTTAAGGCTGCTTTATCAATACAGACATTTGTGTGTTGACAGCTTTGAATGATCAATCCTATTCCTTGAATAAAAGCTTGAGGCTCTCAGAATGCTGAGGAATACAGAATCATAGAATTGTTTAGGCTGGAAGAGACCTTTAAGATCATTGAGTCCAACTATTAACCTAATGCTGCCAAGTCCACCACTAAACTATGTCCCTAAGTGCCACATATATGTATCTTTTAAATACCTCCAGGGATAATGATTCCATCCTTCCTTGGGCACTCCGTTCCAATACATGACAACTCTTTTGTTGAAGAGATTTTTCCGAATATGCAATCTAAATGTCTCCTGGTGCAACTTGGCTGTTTCCCCTTGTCCTATCAGTTGTTACTTGGGAAAAGAGACTGACACTCACCTTGCTACAACCTCCTTTTTCAGATAGTTGTAGAAAGTGATGAGGGCTCCCTTGAGCCTCCTTTTCTCCCGGCTAAAAAACCCCAGTTCTCTAGGCTACTCCTTGCAAGACTTATTCTCCAGACCCTTCACCATCTTCGTTGCTCCTTTTTGGATGCAAGACAGCACCTCAGTATCTGTCTTGTAGGGAGGGTCCCAAAACTGAACACAGGATTCCAGGTGTGGGCTCACCAGTGCTGAGTACAGAGGGATGATCACTGCCCTGGTCCTGCTGGCCTCACTGTTTCTGATACAAGCCAGGATGCTGTTGGCTTTCTTGGCCACCTGGGCACACTGCTGGCTCATATTTAGGTGACTGCCCACTGGGGCTCCAAGACTTGCTCATAAGCAAGGTGAAATCATGAGAATTTCTGGGCAAGAACTTTCATTTATATATGAAGAGGTGTGCACTTCGGGCAGTATGTCAAAGCATTTGTTTGCAGTAAGAGTTTGTGAAGAAAGGCCTTGTAATAGACTCTGAGGCAAGTTTTGGAGTTCTAGATTTGCATACTTGATCTACTCAAATTTTTTGGGATAGACGAAAAGTTTGTCCTCTCATTTATTTTCCACTGCACTCGTATTTTCCCTGTCTGCCAGTCAAATAAGGTACGTTATCTGAGAATGGGCTAGTTAATGCATTGAATATATGTAGTGTATGAAATGAAAGCAAAACTGCATTATAATTTTAACATAATATGGCTTTAGAAATCTTGGGTAGGTAAGCATTTAAATCCACTAAAGTGGCCTGTCCTATGAGAAAAAGATGAACTTCCTGGTTTCATCAGTGATTTTGTAACACAGCCTATAGTGTAAGTTTATGGTCTTCATGCCTTAAGCGGGGACTATGCGCATTAGTGCATAAAGTAGGGTATTTGCCAAGGTGTCTCCAGAGAGGAGCGTTAAACGCCGGAGCGAGGGCAGACCCCGTGTCCAGGAGCATAAACTCTGGGCGGCACGAGCCACCCAGGGAGCCTCAAGCCCTCCACAGGTCTTGCCCAGGAGCCGGCAGCTCCGCTGAGATGAGCCGGGAATCACAGGGGGCGGTGGCAGCAGGGGCGGCAGCGCCCTGAGCAGGAAAAACTCACGCCAGGGAGCGCAGCAACGAGAGTGTGGTGTGACAGTCAGTACGGGCAGGGAGAGTGGGCAGTGAGCGGGATGGTGAGCGCTCGTGTCGGGGCCAGGGACCGGTATGGGAGCTCTGCTCTGGCTGCTCCGGCAGTGGCAGCGTCGGCACCAGACAGAGCCGATGAGAGGCGGAGGCTGCAGCGCAGAGCTCGGAGTGCAGAAAGTGCCTGCACTGGTTTCGTGAGGCGAGGGTGCACAATGGGCAGGGCAGCGCTCAGTGTGCCCTGGTGGAGGTCCTCCTGCAGCAGCGGCTGAGCGGCGGGACACTGTCAGTAGCTATCCAAGGGGCTTCCTTCAAAATCCGATGTCCCCACCCAGAACCACTATTCAGCTCTGCAGGGAGATAACGAGGAAACACCCTCAGCACCAAATGAACCACCACCTGATGCACCAGTAAAGAGGATCACTGCTAGTGGCTCCAGGAGAAAGAGGCTGGTCATAGTAGTAGGTGACACTGCTTTGAAAGACACAGAGGCACCCATCTGTTGGCCTGACCCAGTAGCCTGGGAATCATTAAGAAGGACTACAGAGCCCTGGGAGAGGTGGTTAGGGGCTCTGGATCTCGGATGTTTTTTTCATTAATCTTCCAGGTTAAAGGGGAGGACCTTAAAAAGGCTGAGCAGATCTGGCAGGTTAATAAATGGTTATAACAGTGGTGCCATACTCAGGGGTTTGGTTATTTAGAATATGGGACTCAATTTGAGAGTCCAGGTCTACTGGAGGCTGGTGGAGCTGGTCTGACAAAGAAGAAGAGCTGTTTTGGTAGGAGGCTTGCCAGACTGATCAAGGATGCTTTAAACTAGATGTGTTGGGGGGAGGGGGCATCATTCCATCTCTGCATTCCCAGTCATCTGCCAGCACCTGTAATAAATGCTTGGAGCTATGCAGAGCTATTTCAGCTGCTCCAGCCAATGAGTCGACTTCAGTTGGATCTCAGCTCAAATGCCTCTGTACAAATGCTCGTAGTATGGGGAATAAATGAGAAATTAGAGGTGCGTACACAGCCACAGGGAAATGATATCATTGGCATCGCAGAAACATGGTGGGATGGCTCCTATGACTGTAGTGTTGGAATGAAAGGGTATAGGTTCTTTAGGAAAGATGGAGCAGGCAGACAGGGAGAGGGAGTAACTATTTGTGTCAGTGATAGGCTGGAGAGTATGGAACTCTGTCTGGGGACAGGTGATCAATTAACAGAGAGTTTGTGGGTCAGGGTCAGAGGGAGAACAGTGATGGGGGACATTACTGTGAGGATCTGTTACAGACCGCCTGATCAAGAGGACTCTATGGGTGACGTGCTCTGTAGACAGATAGCAGCAGGCTCACATTCACAGGCCCTTGTCCTCATGGGGGACTTCAACCACCCTGATATCTGTTGGAGGGATGGTATAGCCCAGCACAAACAATCCAAGAGGTTCCTCTGTTTTGTGGAAGACAAATAATTCTTGCAAGTACTAGAGAAGCCAAGAAGGAGAGGTGCCATGCTTGACCTCATGCTCACCAACAGGGAAGGGCTGGCTGGAAATGTGACACTCCAAGGCAGCCTTGGCTGTAGCGATCATGAGCTGGTCGAGTTCAAGATCCTCAGGATGGTGTGAAGAGCGTGCAGCAAGCTTACTGCTCTGGACTTTGAGAGCAGACTTTGGCCTCTTCAGGAACCTGTTTAGTAAGGTTCAATGGGATAAAGCCCCAGAGGGTGGGGGGGCCCAAGACTGCTGGTTGATGTTCAGGGATCATCTGCTCCAAGATCAGGAGTGTTGCATCGCAACTAGAAGGAAATGTGGCAGGAGGGCCAGGAGGCAGCCATGGATTCATACATTGCTGCTGAGGACTTAGAGGGGAAAAAAGAAGCTTTTTTTCTAAACAGTGGAAGCAGGGACAGGCGGCCTGGAAATAATACAGGAACATTGTCCAGGAAGATAGAGACCAGGTCAGGAAAGCTAAATCCCAGTTAGAATTAAATCTGGCAAGGGATGTCAAAGATAACAGGAAGGGCTTCTGTAGGTATGTAGTAAACAAAAGCCAGACTCTCTGAGGCCTCTCCAGAAGTGATCAGGAGAACTGGCTACCCTTGATTTGGAGAAGGCTGCAGTTCTCAATGACTTCTTTGCCTCAGACTTCACTGCCAAATGCTTTGACCACATCACCCAAGCCTTGGAAGGCAGATGCAGGGACTGTGCGAATAAAGACCATAGGCTCACTATAGGAGAGGATAAGGTTCAATATCATCTTAAGAGTCTGAAAGCGCACAAGTCAATGGGACCTGATGAAATCCATCCGCGGGTCCTGAAGGAGCTTGTAAATGAAGTTGCTAAGCCACTGTCCACCATATTTGAAAAATCATGGCAGTCAGGTGAAGTTCCTGAAGACTGGAAAAAGGGAAATATAACCCCCATTTTCAAGAAGGGGAAAATGGATGACCCAGGGAATTACAGACCAGTCAGCCTCACCTCTGCTTGCCTGGCAAAATCTTGGAGCAGATTCTCTTGGAAGGCATGCTGAGAGTCATGAAGAAAAACAAGCTGGTTGGTGACAGCCAGCATGGCTTCACTAAGGGGAAATCCTGTCTGACCAATTTGGTGGCCTTCTATGATAGGGCTATGGAACTGATGAATAGGGCAATGCAGTTGACATTATCTACCTGGACTTGTGCAAAGCGTTCAACGCTTTTTGCATGCCATCCTTGTCTCTAAAATGGAGAGACATCAATTTGATGGACGGACCACTCGGTGGATAAAGAACTGGCTGGATGGCCACACTCAGAGTTGTGGTCAATGGCTCCATGTCCAACTGGGGACCAGTAATGAGTGGTGTCCCTCAGGGATCGGTGTTGGGACCAGTCTTGTTCAACATCTTTGTTGGTGAGATGGACAGTGGGATTGAGCGCGCCCTCAGCAATTTTGCTGATGACACTAAGTTTTGTGGTTTGGTTGATATGCTGAAGGGAAGGAATGCCATCCAGAGGGACCTTGACACGCTTGTGAGGAGGACTGATGCCAACCTTATGAAGTTTAACCAAGCCATGTACAAGGTACTGTACTTGGGTTGGGGCAATTCCAGGCACAGCTACATGTTGGAGAGAAGAGATTCAGAGCAAGCCTGCAGTGAAGGATTTGGGGGTGCTGGTTGTTGAGAAACTGAACATGAGCTGGTAGTGTGCGCTTGCAGCCCAGAAAGCCAATTGTAGCCTGGGCCTCATCAAAAGAAGCGTGACCAGCAGGTCAAAGAAAGTAATCCTGCCCCTCTACTCTGCTCTCCTGAGACCTCGCTAGGAGTATTGTGTGCAGTTCTGGTGTCCTAAACATAAAAAAGACATGGAACTGTTAGAACAAGTCTAGAGGAGGGCCACAAGGATGATTAGTGGACTGGAGCACCTCCCATATGAAGATAAGCTGAGAAAGTTGGGGCTTTTCAGCGTGCAGAAGGGAAGGCTGTGTGGAGACCTCATAGCAGCCTTCCAGTATCTGAAAGGGGCCTATAGGAATGCTGGGGAGGGACTCTTCATTAGGCACTGTAGTGGTAGGACAAGGGGTAATGGTTTAAAACTTAAAACAGGGGAAGTTCAGATTAGATACAAGGAGGAAATTCTTTACTGTAAGGGTGGTGAGGCACTGGAATGGGTTGCCCAGGGGGGTTGTGAATGCTCCATCGCTGATGGTGTTCAAGGCCTGTTTGGATGGAGTCTTGGGTGACATGGTTTAGTGGGAGGTGTCCCTGCCCATGGCAGGGGCGTTGGAACTAGATGATCTTAAGGTCCTTACCAACCCTAACCATTCTATGATTCTATGAAGCTGTCCCTTGTTTCATAAACTTCAAATAAACTGCACGGCTGTCCTTTTCATCTCCTGAATGTGTATTTTTCTGGATGTCAGGAACTTGCTGTTCATTTTTCCCCCATAACTCTTGCTATCTGTGCAATAACATTCAAAATTGGCAGATGTTCAGATGAATTAAATACCAAAATTCTGAGGGGAAATGGAAAAGGCTTCTGCCCCAGAAGTATGAGTAGCTCACTGAGAGGAATGCCATTAGCAGAAAATACCAAGAAAGATAGTTAACGTGAATCCTGGATTTCTGCTAGGAAGAGAAAAACAGAAAATGAAATTAAATTACCCAAATAAAGAAATCTGCACTTATGAGCTACATAGTACAAATATCATGCAAGGGGGGGTATGAATTAAAGGCAGATTAGCATAAATTTTACCATAAAATTGGAAACTCAGCACATGTATGTGGAGGAAAGGAGAGAAAGGAGTAACATTTGTTTTAATGAGTGAAAACTAAAAGTAGACAGTGTCATCCAACGAAGGAGTGATGCAATAGGGGTGCATTTTTTCTGGGTTCTTGCATTTCTTCATTCTGCCCTTGCTTTCTCTCCCAGAGCCCAGTCTATGACTCAGTCTGTTTCTGTTCACATGTATTGCACACAAATGTTTCTTCCTGTTTCTGGGACCACTGGGAGTGAGTGATATTGTTGTTGGACCTACCAAATTGGGCAGAAACTAAGCATATGTAGTTGTGCTGCCTATATGCTTTTGCTTTAAGGCATGGATGATTATTTGGCATCTAAGTGAAAACCAGTTAAATTTAAGAGTCCTACTGGTTGAGTCTCTAAGCAGAGAACCTCAACACTGAAAATCTTTCTGCTCAAAGAAAATCTGCTAAGAATTAGAAAAAATGGCTAGAGTGGAGCAAAGCAGCAACAAATAAGACAGTGGGTGAAGATTGTTGTGTCAAGCCCTAAATGTCCTTTACTGTGTGCATTTTGAAGGGGAGGAGGATTGCACTTGGGACATACCCTGATTGCTTTCTTCTTGGGTAAAGCACTACTGCAATACCTCATGCTGTTAGGAAAATACATGGAGCTAAATTTTCAGGAGAGAAAACTAAACCAAAACTCTTTTTTTCTTCCTTTTTTTTTTTTTTAATTATCATCATTTTTGGGGGCAGGGGAGGGGGGGGAATTGGTCTGGTTCCAGCGTCCTAACTTCCAGAAAAAAATGGGAGCTATGGTAAACTACAGCGCATTCCTTCTGTTTTTGTCTGCCTCAAAAAATCACAGGTGCCTGACTCATTTTATATACCTTTCTGTTGTTGAGAAAGGCAGGAAATTTGAGAACAATATAATTGTCAGTATGATAAATGAGAAGGCAAAATACTGTTGAACAGTAGAGGACACCGGGTGTTGTTATGGCCTATTGTTGCTATGAATAGAACCACCCAGACACCAATTAACATCTCATTGCTATGATTACTTGCTACAGTATCTCTTCCACTAATCAAACTTTTACCTTTTTAGTCCATATTTTGATTTCAAAAAGTTACACCAAGAAGAGATTACATTTATCTCAAATGCAAATAGATGTGAAGCTTAAGAAGCTAATTAAGTTTATAACCACTAAGAATAACATTAAAAAGAAAATTAAATTGCTTGGTTTGGAGGAAAACCTTTTAGGAAACATTTGTTGAATAAACATAAAAGAAATTCTTCTAATGTACTTCTATGCAAATAGTGTTCTGTTTATATTTTTCCATATGCCAATCATATAACTCTTATGATTTTTTCCTTCACAAACCACTCTTCTTCTTAGGAATATTTAATATCAAGAACACAAAATGTAGTAAGTATGAGTGCTACAAGACAGCAGCCTGCTTATAGCTTCCCAAATTTTTTAAGAACAAAATTCCAGTTTTGTAAAAATGTTAATTACATTACAAATATTTAGCAAATAATTACTCCAGGCATGGGTACGGAAATGAAGGCTAAAGCATACAAGATATTCCTTCTTTCATTTTTCTTTTGTTAGTGGTCATAAAAGGTACCAGATTGAGAGCCCTGGAGAAAGGAAGTTTCTGCTTATGCATCAGGCAGCAGTACTGCAGAATTTCTTGTGCTGGGCTCCATCTTTCAGAGCACTGCAGTGTTGTCCCTGGTCTAATAGAGTGCTAAGGCGTGTTCATCATCTATCTAAAGTCAACATGAAAAGAAGGGTAGTTAATTAGACTCTTAAGAGTTTTGCTGGGTCACGTTGCTCAGTTCCCTAACAGGCTGAGTCTATGCCCCAGCACTGCCTCAGCTAAAAGGCTACCCAAATTGCCTTCTGCTGAGTGTAGTCCTGGCTGGCACAGGGTTTGCAGCAGCTTGCTGCCCAGGAGAGTTTGGCTGGCCTAGAGCTCCTCTCTTATCCCCAAATGGATTAGCTGTGCTAGGAAGATTTCTGGCTACAAATAATTCATGTGCTTGGTTTAAGGAAAAAAACAACTTTTGAAGGTGAAACGGGAATTTATAAGTCCAGAAGACAAAAGGGGTGACGTGATTTCTGCTCGAAGAGTAGTCCTGTGAACAGTACTGGCTCGGCTTCTGCTGCTTGTGCTTTTTCTGTTCCTTTTGTGGAGCAAAGGCAGTCAATGCAGCATGCACCCCTCCTTTGCAGCTAGTTTGGCTCTGCCAGGCCATAGAAGAGCAAAGCCAAGCCTCTGTGTCCTCTTTGTGCAAGTAAATCTGGAGAGGAGATTGGGGCATAGTTTTGCTCTTGATTCCTATGTACTGTGTTTAAGATTTGACTGCAGCAGTGTCATTCACAGGGACTCATGGCAATAAGTCTTTTGACTTGCCCTGTAGAGTTCAATGTCCTGGATGAGCTGAGCAGTGGTTCTACACTCTGCTAGTAACAGCTTCATTCCTGTGAGCTGGACATAACGAATATGAGGAGGAAATTGTTGTGGTGGATATGATGTCATTTCTGAGACCCTGAAATTGTTATTCTGTTAATCTTTAATGCCTGCCTTTAGTTCACTGGTGTGCCGAGAGCACTACTTTCACTGCAAGGATTTCAATTATGACTCGATTATTTTGAATTTTGAAATGTGCCCCTCATGATCCATCACAATTTTTAAAAAAGCTTTGGACGTGGAAGAGCAATGTTGAACTTAGAGCTTAGATTTAGATATAATTTTTTTATAAAGCAGCTGACAGGTTTGCTGGTTTAGTGTTTGTAATACTTACTGACATCCCATGATACCTTTCCATAGCTGAGCAGAGTTTAGATTGACTCTGGAGTATTAGTACTTGATGAAGGTAATCTGTTTTCTTGGCTGAAGCTCACAAACAAAGCACTTAAATCCCCATTACAAATGGCAAAACAGGGACCCATTAAACTTCTTGTAGGCCTGTCTCATTTCTATAGCCCCTGAAACATTTATAAAGGGCACTGTTAAAAATTTACAGAACCTTGAGACAGTGTCTTAAGCAAAGCTACTCTGTGTACACTACCTGAAATATGCCCTCTTTCTTCAAAGAGTAAAATAAAAGCAGTTTAGCAAAACTTTTTCCATATGCTTTGACCTGCAGTAAGTGTTTTGGCTCTTCGTGGTTTAGTTTCAGAGTTTCGTAGGACAGCCAGTGTTACAGGTAGAAAAATCTAATTCATGCTTAAGCTACTACAGGAAGGCAACTGGGAAGGTTATTAATAATCAAACTGTCTTTGTTAATGTCTGTTTCAATTATTAGTTCTCCAATCACCCTTTTTATATGGGAAGTCACTCTGGAAATTGTTGGCACCAAATTTGAGATAAATATGGTAACAGTGGATGTATCATGTTAATGAGAATTCTCATATTAAGAAATATAAGACACATTATTTTAATGATTCTACTGACATCAAACCATGGAAGCCACAGAGTTTTTTTTTTTTTTTTAATGAATCAATCCCCACATGCCTGAAGTAATTGTATGAAAACTGTAGGGCTTTTATTTTTTTATTCCAGTAAAAGACAGCCTCAAACTGAAATTACACTTTTCACTGTTTTAGCTGATGTTTTGCAATAATACCAGATATTTTGTAAACCTCAGAAGAAAGAAAATGTTTAGTACAGCACTGGAGTGGGGAGGTTGACTCAGGCCTCCCAATGCATGTCAATAAAGACGTGATAATTAGAGAGAGAAAAAGCAAAGCCTTCATTAGGCCACAGATTATTTGAGTTGCATGGGCAAACTGTCAAATTGAGCTCACCAGGGATGACAATATCCTGTGAGACAGCCTGTACCTTAGTGTGTGGGGATGGTGACATTTGTTTGTGTAATAGGGACATGGTACCATAGAGGGTGTAGGGACTGCCAAGACTAGAAAAGCACTATTGTCTGGCTTGGTTCCGTATGTTCTTATTCTAGTCATCCTCTCTAAAAGCTTAATCTTCTGCTCAAGTATTTTCAAAATAAATAAATGAGCAGTTTTGTCCTTCTAAACATGGGAGGTGATATGGGAGTGTGGGGAATAATGAAACCACACTGTGTATATATTTTTTAGTTCCTATGAATTTTGATAATTTCCAGATGGTCACTTGTAAGTATAATCATCAAACATGAAGAATGGCTTTATAGACTCCAATATATGTTCTAGGAAATCATTAAATATCTAGAAAACTTGAATTTTTAGGTCTTATTTTTTTCTCTAACCAACCACTGATGCTGCAAGGAATAATAATAAAGAAGTTAATATGATAGTGTGCTTTTTATTTGCATGGATCCTGAATATATATTAAACCATCTACACCATCTGCTTCACTAGAGTCAAAGCCCAGCTGTACAAGCTTAGGAGTAGGTGCTGAAGAGCTGATATTTTATATGGCCGAACCTGTAGTTTCAAGCAAGCCTTTCACAAAATTCAGGGATGCAACCAGCACTTGTTAGCATACCATTTCTTGGGGGTTTCTAGCGGGAAAATACGACCTCTTTGCCAGGTGTCTTAAGGTACAGAAAAGTTACTTCTCTGCTGGATCAGAAAAGCAGAAAGTGGCTTGTTCCCTTTGCAGCAGATAAGAAGGTAGCTGTGGCTCAAATAGGCAATTAAATGCCAGGCATAATTTAGTTGAACATTCTTCCAGTTTCATGATTTCTACATGCCCAGCTCCAAAATATGTCCCAGGTGTAAGAATGCTACTCCATGATTATTTAATTTCTCTTCCTTTTTGTGCTTCTCTTTGTCAGTTATTTGTTACCCAAGCAGAAGACGCTAAGGAATAATACAAATCTTTATGGTGACTGTGTATGGTCCAAGTACTTATTTTAGATCTGTGTCCTTTTCAAGTGGTGAAGTGGATCATTAGACACAGCACAAGAAGTGTAGAAAATCAGCATCAGCTGTTGCTAAGCAGCTTGTGTTATCTTGACTCTTTTGAACCTTTTTAGATAAATATGGCAGAAGGAAAAGATTGCAGAACTTAACATCAGAGTTTGGTCTTTACTTGTCCTGTCTTAGCTGGCTGTATTCCTAGAAGATCCCGTTCTTGTTTTCCACCTATTTTTGCAGCCTTATGAATCTAAAATACTTTTTTTTTGCTAGATGGACGATCTAATTTAACTATAGAGTATTTCCAGCCCTATGCAGCCTAGCCGTACAGTCAATCTGTAATAAAAATAGAAGCACATATTTAGAATATGACTGAATTGAGCCTAAAATTACCAAGGATAATCTGCTTTCACAGAGGCTTCATAACATTCAATTGTATTTTTCTGAAACATTAGTTCTCAATTCTAGAATTTGAAAGAAATACAGAAACCTCCACAATCTGAGAAGACAGAAATCTCCATCCATTTCTATCCATCTCCTTAAGTGGGCACTTCCAGATATCACCAAGTATTTCAGTGGTTACATCTGGCAGACCATGTTTGAAAGCAATGATGAAAACAGGACTGAAAATACAAACTTAATATTTAGAAATAGTGCCAAGTGGGCAGGGCCCTAGCATATCACATTTGTACTATTCTGCCTGTTTAGCAGTTATGACAGTATGGCATACCAGAATGTTTCAGTCATCAAATTATTGTTATTTGTTAATACCAAATAAAGAATTTTAAGCCCATGGTTTGCACCACTTCTGAAAATGCCACGTTATGCATATCTGATGAAGTGCTATTTTGATATATGCAGGATCACACAGGGGCTTTGAGCAACCTGGTCTAGTGGAAGGTGTCCCAGCCCATGGCAGGGGGTTTGGAACTGAATGATCATAAGATCCTTTACAACCCAAACCATTCTATGATTCTAAGGCCTGCTATAAAGCCCCTTAATTACTGCAAGTTGGTTGTTTTCTACTGAGCAAAGGTATGTCTCTTTCTAGAGTCTGGCGCCAGCATGAGCTACTGAAGTCAGAGGTGTGAAATTAAGCAGGAAAGAGAGGATGTTCTGTGGAGCCTACGCTGCTGTTTCTGGGTAGACTTTTAGAGACTGTGTTATCCCAATTTATGTGTTTAGGTTGGAAACTAGTTTAGTAGCCTTGGTCTTTTGTGCCAGTAGAAATTATTATTTTATGATATTTTGCCTAAATTTATCTACAGACACTAGACTGTTTCATTTGAACATTAACTATGCATGTGACATCAGGAAGAGGCTGCCACCTTTGTTCTACTCAGATCAATCTTTATAGGGACAGAATAAATCAGTTTGGTAGGAAAGAACTCATTGAGAAATATCTTCCCTGCTAGAATTAAGGATGATCATGACAAACCTTTCCTGTTTCTGTTTCATGTGCAAGATGGTTCTATTTCAGAACTTTTAATCATTTTTTTTAAATTTAATACTGGGGCAAGTTTTCAAACATCAGGTATTTGTAGGAATATGGTTCAGTTACACCAGTGCTTTTTGGAAAACCTTTGTAACTGTAGACTGGAATATAATAAGTCTTGACAATGGTCTCACAAAAGGTCACTACTCAGGTGGTCATCCTGCAAAGGACTCAGCAACTCAAATTCTTCTCTTCCTATTCAGGTTGGGGATTAGATTGAGAGTTCTTAATGTCTTTTCTATTGTACTCTCTGAGCTGTCAAAATGGCTGTGACCACTCTCTTCCAGGATATGGAACTCCTTGTCTTAATTCAGATTAGGAATAGCTCTAGGCTGTCACACCTTGCTTGACTTGTTACCAGAAGATGCTCAAAAGTAGTATTGTAGGATCACTAAGGTAAAGTATTGTGTATTTAAGTTACCCTACACTTCCTGGCCACACCTGCATCCTAACAGAATACATCTCAAGCTTCCCAGACTGTGGTTTTGCACCTCTCTACCTTGATGCATTCTGTTAGCTGTCATGGGATTTTTGTCTGGGTTGTGGGTTAATCTTGCTGTGAATTCAGAGAAGCCACCCTGAGCCTGGGTGCTGAGCATGTCAAGCTGGCTGGTCCCTCTGACCTGGCCACTGGAGAGCATGGAGGGCTGGTGCCAGGTGCTATAGGTGTTCAGGAGTTGGCACTGAGGACCAGCACGCCTGAGCAAGGACTAATGCACCCCCTTCCCTGGCCTTGAATGTCTTGCTGCTGTGCTCTTCAGCATGTTTCTCAAGTTTTGGAGTTATTCGGAGTATCCTCCCTTGTAATTAGCCCAGTTAATAGGTAAATGGTTAATTTCTGTGGATGCAGTTAACATTATCTGCCATTCTGTTAAGTTCTCTAGATGTTTTAGAAGCCCTCTCTTTCTTTTACAAAATCATGACTGCAGGTGCTGTGAAGAAGTAGTGGCTCTTTCAGGTCATAAGATATCTATTTATATGAGAAATGTGTGTCTTTGGCAGACTGCTAAATATTACTGCTTAAATCTATTACAAGGAAGAACAATTTTCTGTAACTTAATTTCCTAAGCCTAATGAACCCAGTAAATTTCCTCTGATGTCTTCCCAAGTTAATATGTTAAATCTAATTTATTTGGCAAAAAATTGGACAAATCTCCTCTTAATTGAATTAACCTAGAAGGAAAAAATGTATTGTTATGGAAATCTGTGACTAATAATTTGCAGATGCGAAAGTCCTGGTTTTGGTTCCATTCATTTATTATCTTACAATTGCTATTTTTGTTTGCCTAGAAAGAGTTAATTGAAACATATATGTATTTGAAAAGTTTGATAAGTGGTACTGAATTTCTTTCTTATCATTTAATGTTGCAGAAGATTTTTCTGTCCCATGTGATTATATGCATACTCATTTAATATTGTATTTGCCAATTGACTTTATTGATATGTTACTGATATTTTGTGGATGCTGCTAAGGAGTGGATAATGCATTTTCAGCAGGAATAATGCATTCCTAGCAATTTTGCTAGAACTTAAAGTGGTACAAAAAAATTTCTCAATGTTTATATCTTAACGTTTGGAAAACCAAAGCAGTAAGTCTCAACAAAAGCGGAAGCAAAACTGGAACTGGGAGCAGGTCCTGGACATAGTGCCGTGACAAAACAAAAACATGAGTTTGCCTGTGTATGCTAGTTCGATTTTATGCAAACAGGGTGTAGATAAGAGGGATATAATTGCATGTCTCCCTGGAACGTAATTCATATTCTTCATGCCAACAGCTATAGTCCTGCTTTCCTGCCACTTCCTTAATATATGTGGAGAGGTCTGATGTAAACAATGGAACCAAACCTCTGACAAATAAATTACAAGGGCCACTAATGAGTGCAAATCCGTGTATGACCTTTAGAGTATTCATGCAGCTGTCTTCATCCTCTGATGTGGTTTGTGCTGAGAAGAACAATTTCAAAATGACTACGTATATTGAAATAATAGAGTTGATTTCTTTCTGTTTATACATCTCTACCGGTTTCAGAATTGCTCAGGGCAGAATGTGGCTTTAAAACTGTAGGCCAAAGATCTTTAACATTCTTGCATTTTAAAGTGAGTATTAGTGATATCTAAGATAATTTACAAATGGCCTAGGAGTTTTCTGCTATAAATTTTTATCCACACATTTATATCTTTTCCAGCACAAAAGCAATTGTATGAAAAATAGTCAATAAGCTACAACACTATGGTCAACAGTTTTAGTATTAAAATCAGTTTACAGTATGTTTGCTTGATGTGCACATAAATTCAGAGGCAAGAAGTATAAACAGAATAGCTGATTTCTTGGATGCACTCCAATATAATTATAGCTATTCACCCTTGTGACTATTTGTGTGTGTAGCTTCAAGGTATTTGCCTGCCCTAAGGTACAGTAGCAGTATTTTTATACATCTTTGTATCTGATTGAAATGCAAAACTCAGTAAACCTGGAAAGGATGCTAACAAGCTTAAAGAAATGTATGAGTAAAATTAACCTGCAGACTGAACATGCATTTTGACATTTGTTAGCAGCACCACCCGATTTCTGATATGGGTACTTCTCATTCTCTTCAGTTTTGAAACTGAGATATCCCTTATGGATTTGTCACCAAAATAGTGTATTTCTAATAGGCAATTATAAAAAAAAAATCATCATCAATCACATTTATTGCAAACATCTCATAAAACAGTAAAACATTTATGTGGCTATGGAAGGCAACATTTATGTTGCCATGTAATATACTAAGATTTGCATATAAAGAACAGCAGGCAGCAAACAAGTATTTTTCCCTTTCATATTCCATTTATACAAATGCCTTTGATGCAATGCATCTATTTAATTTACATCAAAATGTTATAGCTAGAACACCTGAGTGATATTAACTGTCATTAAGTCTCAGAAGCACACCATGTGAGGTAACGGGTAATGCTGCTTCCTTCAGGTAGGGTCCATCAGGCATGTCGCACCTTGTCACAACCTATCTGTCACCCAGGAGGCAGGGTTCACCTCAAGCTGATGTGCACCTGTCACAGATACATAGATGTTATTATTTCTTTTTAAATTTACCTTCTTTCCCCATCTCCCCCTCCCCCCAGTATAATTTTTTTCACCAGTATCATTCAGGCTTTTGCTTTCGTACTAATTCCAGGGATACTGAGACTTTATATTGTTTCCGTGTGAATAAGAATAAAATGCAGTTGCTTGGAAAGAAACAGCTTTTCTTGGGGGGTGGCATGGCAACTAACTATCGATACCAACATCTGCTAATCTTCTCCGTAATCATCTGTACCTTGCGCTCAGCAAACACTCGGAAATAATTTTCTCAAAACTTTTTTTTGATAGCTCAGACTGCATCTACTATGGGGCTGTATGATATAAAATGACAAATAAAATGTGAGGTTATTTGTGTGTCAAAGTTGGTAACAACTGTCTTTATCTGAGTTTTTTCCACAAGCCTCGAGGTAAAAAGAAGCAGGCAGCATTGCACAGAGAAATGAATGACAGCACATTGTACAAATCTGTGAGATTTTTTGACATTTGACTTTCAACTATCATTTAAAAAAATTTGCCTTCTATTTACTTGTCAGAACTGGGTTTAATTCTTCTGTGCTGCAAGGAATTCACCGTGTTAAGATATTGATATAACAAATTGACGAATGCTTTAGAGATTGATTCTTGCTGACCGAAATGGGCTTTCAGATTGAGAGTCTTTTTTTCCAGAAAACACCTGCTGAGATAGAAGTCTACAGCTACACAAAAGAAATACAGGGTTTGTTTAGTCTGTTCCTATCTAGCAATCTGCAGATGCTACCAAAATTGCATTTTTTTGAAATGAAAATTACCTAAGGATTTGGCAAAGGACCTTGGTTAAAATGGACTGAGTGGCCACTGTCAGGTGAGTATTAACAGAACGATTGGTTGTTACCTCTGTCAGTCTTTTTGCAAAATTATGACAGGCCACACAGCAAGGAGCAAATGATCATTAATACTTCATCCCCTGGGACACAATAAACTGCCATTCACTTGCATACAAATAAAATACATAAAGCTTGTCAGACAAGGTGATAGAAAAAGGTGCTTTTTCAAAATGATTTTATACTATAGTGGGATGTGATCAGTTAAGACATGTTTTTGTATTGTGTGGTATATGACCTTGGCAGTAGTGTCTTTGAATTCATTCTGGTTTAAAAATATCTTTTAGTGCATTTTCTTGATGTTTATTTTATTTCGCTACAAGAACAAAATTTAAGCACTATTCTCAACAATACAGTGGAAAGTTAACAACAGCTTTTGCAGGAAAACACTCCCCTCAAGCCAGTGCTGTTTATGCCATCTAACCTAATCTAACCTAACACCAAAATAACCCAGACTCTGTGTGTGCCAGTGCGCTAGTGCAGAGGAACAGAAAGTCTGATGCAAAGAAGATGCCCATTGGAACAAAGATTCCCAAGATAGAAATAGGTGTTCTAAACTTGAATAAGCTGTTCCCACAATAAAAAGTGATATGTTGTATTATACTTTTGGTAAGGTCAGAAAGAGGCTAGAGTTCAAGTTATTTGCTTAGCCACTGCTTCTGGTAATGCTTTTCTGTTCTGGGAAGTCCACTGAGAAAAAGACAAGTTCATGTTCTGCCTATAGGGTGTTTTGGTTTTGACGCATCTATCAATGAATTTTTAGGTGGTTACTGAACTGTAATTTTTGTGTAGGCAAGGCACATATTGTTGCATAACTGATCAGTTTGGAGCCTGATAATCTCACTGCTTTGGAAAATAATTTCTTTGACACTCACTAGAAAAACAAGGTTTCTGACATGCTGTTTATGCTTTAACCCCCTTTCCTCCTTCAGTATTTCCCATGGAGATTTACGTGATGCTCTGTATATTGCTTTGCACAAGCATTTGTTTCATTATAAAACCATAGAATGGTTTGGATTGGAAGGGATCTTAAAGCTCATCCAGTTCCAACCCTCCCGCTGCCCCATGCCATGGACACCTTCCACTAGACCAGGCTGCTCAAAGCCCCATCCAACCTGGTCTTGAAAGCTCCCATGAATGGGGCAGCCACAGCTTTCTCTGGGCAACCTGTTCCAAGGTCTCAGCACCCTCATAGTGAAGAACTTCTTCCTAGTATAATTTAAAACTCCCCTCTGTCAGTTTAATCCATTTCCCCTTGTCCTATCACTACACATGCTTGTAAAAAGTCCCTCACAGATTTTCTGTAGGCCCCCTTTTGGTACTGGAAGGCAGCTTTAAGGTCTCCCCAGAGCCTTCTCTTCTCCTGGCTGAACATCCCAAACTCTTAGCTTGTCTCCATAGGAGAGGTGCTCTAGCCCTCTGATCATTTTTGTGATCTCTCCTGGATACACTCCAACAGGTCCATGTCGTTATTATGTTGAGGGTCCCAGAGATGAACACAGCACTCCAGGTGAGATGTCATGGGATTGGTTGTTTGAAATATTTCAATTTTATTAAAACTACACTTTTAAGAAAGCAAAAGTTGTTTTATCAAATATTTTAACAGTTCTGTGGAACTACAGAAGCTTGGAATGTACCAGTGGATCTTGTCCACAGAACTTGGAAGTCATACTTCATTGCTTATTTTGACATTTCCTTTGCCAAAATTGGTTCTGAATGAATACTTTCACACTTAGGTTCTGTCAGGATTTTTCTTTCTCCTGGCCTTGATGGCAAAAAGAAGAACTACTAATGAATGCTCTCTCTTGACTGAGTTAGAGGAAGTAAGTACTGGAAATTACACATGAAGGCTTGGTAGGTCTGTCTGTGTACTCTTCTTGGTTTTCTGCTGCTTCTGTGTCCCAGTGTCACTGTCGGTATTGTAATGTCACCTACTTCAAAGACCGAATATGTCAAACCACCTATGAATGACAATGTAACCAAGAATTAAGCATATAGTTCTGATGAGGAATCTGCCAACATTGAGTAGGAACAAAAAGTTAAATATTAGTGAATCCACAGCACCAGTATTCACATGTGTGATTGGACAGAGAAAGAAAATAAAAGACTAACAGAAAATACCTCTTATATCATTCCTGCAACTTTTAGTTTCTGTTCTCTTGTGCACTGAATTATACAACTACTACATTGTGAGAATAGAGCTCCAAAATTAATCAGTGCTCTAGAAAAACAGGAGGAAACTGATGCAATATGATTTTTCCCTTTCATGCACAACTGCATTAAGCAGTTGTGAATTATTGCTTTTCTGTTATTAGAGAAATAGAAAAACACCTGCTGATCTCTGGCTTAAACAGAAACTAAATAACACTTTTAATAAATAAGTTCTCTTTTTACAAAAGATTATATAAAGATGGACATTTTAATAGATTTTCCAGATAGACCTTTCTTATTAAAGTCTATCTGAAAGGGAAGACTTGATAAGGTAAACCTGAGACTGAAAGCCGACTGGATAATGACTGCTTTGAATTCTGTGTGAAATACTGTGAAGTGTTGTGGTTTGCATTGCTCAGGGATTGTGAAGTTCAGTAATGAAATCAGGTTAGGGTGGTTTTTGGTTTTTTTTCATAGTAATTTCAGTTCCCCTTCCTTAAGTCCTACCCCTTTTGCTTTGTGCGTGCAGATGCATGAAAGTTAGGACTGATTAGATGGCATTGGCATTGCAAAACCCCAAGAAAAATACTACTGTTAATGAGAATTGTGTGTATAACCCCCTGCTTGACAATGCAATGACAATTCACTCCTATGATTCTTTCAAAAATTGCAAAACAAAAATAAACCTGATCGCTCAATAATAAATAACTGCTCAGGATGCTTTTTTTTTTTTTTTTAACTTTAAAATGCAATAGTCTGTCTAAATCCTCAGCTAGATTGAATAAACCTCTTTCCACTGAGCTCAGTGCACCTAAACTTATTTATAGTGGTTGGGGAAATTAGCTTGTTGTGGCTCAAACTGCAGATTATGCAAAAGTTTTGGCAAATCTGTTTGGAACATGGATGGAAATGAATATGGGGGTTTCAAATGTTAGAACACAGCATTGGTTAAAAAAACCCGAACAGCTTAAACCACTGTTTGAAAATACCTAAACTACCACTGCATATGTTCCAGTAATTTGCTCAGCCATGCAGTATGTTGTATTCATTGACTGAAGAAAACTTCTCGTGAGAATGTTTAAAATGTCACTAAGGTTCATTCTGGATCAGGGTGCAGGTGGCTGTACAAAGGCTTTGCTGAGGGGATGTGTTTATACAGTTGCTGCTGACGGATGGTATTGATTGGCTAGGCAACTCATAAAACAAGCGACCTCACTTTCATCTTTGTGGTTTCTGTTCCCTCAGTAGATACAAAAGTGGTTTTAATTATTCACATCATCCATTTTAATATTTATTTTACTTTTATCCACCCACTCTCTAATAACCAAGTAATATTCTTATCTTCTGATTATTGTACAAAACTTGCAAAGGGGGCAAGATTGGGCAGCAGGAAGAAATTTTTAAGAATACTGGTAAGTTTAGCAGGTCAAAATAGGCTGAAGTCTCTACCCTTAATGTAGCACTTGGCTTTTCAAGCAAAAGGTATACCAGAAATAATAAGTGGGAAAATAAGTTTTAAAGTCAAAATGCTTAAAAGGCTCCTCTAATGGTACTGATAATAAAGAATCTTAGCTAAGCTTCTGGTCACAGTATGACAGTGCTGGTGTAAGACATGCTCTGCACAGCATTCATTTCCTACATCAGTCCTTGAATCCCTTGAAATACCTCCTGCATAGGCACAGATACATGCTCTCTTCAAAACTACAGAATGACAGGCTGCACTCCTTTCCCGCAGATAATATATTTTTCTCCCATTACATGACAGATTTTTTCAGCTTTCATGTAACTTGTGAGTTGTGATAAGAAATCATTAAATGCTTCTGGGTTTTGGAGTTTATTCATCCTTGGAACCAGAGGATGTGATCCATACCATAATGGGAATTTTGATGCTTTTAATTACAGTTGTCCATTCTTTCATGTATTAATAGCTGCTGAGGAGAAAGAGATGTAATACAGGCATGTTTAAATCAGAAGACAACACCCTTTACTTTCCTTGCTTGCATGCATTTTTAGGGAAAAAAATAAAAGAAAAAGTGAGTATGTTCTTTAATGTTTGTGGAGCAGTTGACCAAGCTAGGAAAAAATATACTTGATTTAGGGAACAGAATACTTCTTTGGCTGATTTACAGTTATCAGCTTTAGTTAACATGTGCTATAGGTTGTAGATGCATGTCACCATCATGACCTAGATGTTCTACTTATCATTTTCACAGACAAACTTATCAATGAGTAGTGCATAGGAATGATGGCTACAGCTGCTTGCTAATTCTGTGACACAACAGACTTGAGTCAGGCTTTCTGATGAAAGAGCCTTTGAAATTATCTAAGGTTTTCATACTCTGTACATGTATGCTTCCCTAGAATTGCTGTGCAAAAAAACAATTCCCCTTGGAGCTGAGCTACAACACAGCTGTATTTTCTAAATGCCTACATATATTAAGAATCTATAGAAATTATAAAAGCTGCAAAATCTTTGCTACTTGCTAGCTTGATAAAAAAATTGAGCATGTGAGACAAAGAAACACAAACTGTGATAGAGCAGAAGAGTTTCTAGGTGGCCTGATTGGCAACCAATGAAAAGCAGCAGATAGAGAAAGACCATTGCTTCTGTCTGTGAAATGGCCTTAGAGAGCTCTAAAGATATCTCTAGCAACATCAGCCTCATATATGTTACATAAAAATGCACAAGTGTATTCTGGTTCTGAAATAATATGTTGTATATATGGCATAGCAAGTAAAATGAGAAGAGAGTATAGATGGGAGAGTTCCTTAGTCAAATATTGGAAAGGATTGTTCCGACAAAGCTGGAGGGAAGAGTGACTTTTCTGTAGTTTTTTATTGGGTTTTTTTTAATCCTTTTTGAGATGTTCCCTTTTCCCTCAAGCTAATTTTAACTCTAAACCAGCTGTGATTATTTTCTTTTTAAATCAAGTTGAGATTTAAGGGGAAGGGGGGCTAGGGAAACAAGAACCAAAAGCTGCAAGGTGACATCCTTTCTGCATGCAGTCTGCTTGCAGAGCATAGTTCCAGAGAGAGTACTGGTGAATTGTAGAAAAAGCTGCCTCACCCTCCTCATGACAAATATATATTAAAAAAAAAAAAAAAAGAAGGGGGGGGAAAGGAAGTACAGCTTTTCAAAGCCTTATTTTATGCTTTCTTAATATTTAGCAGTATAATCTTTAATACAGCACCAGGTTAGTATATGTGTATATTCTTTTTATGCTGGTTTTGTTTTCTCTATCACTTCAGCTTTTCTCTCAGAAGTAATAATCTGTGTGTGGAAGAAAAAAGTTTAGCTGATTGCAGAGGATACATATTCCTCCTTCCCAGAAAATAAACTAGGAACCCCATGGAAATGAGGCATACGGTTTATAATGAATTGGGCTGATCGCGATGATGTGTTCAAGTATATCTCTCAAAGTTCATTAACTTAATGTAATATACAGCAGCAAGAATAATACCTATGATTACTCCAATTAAAATTATGGTTTTGTGCTTTTCTGTGATGCAAGTTAGTGCTTTGAGAACATGAAACACACCTCATAAATGCCACCCAGCTGCAAAGGTGACAAAGTCTGACAGCTTTTCCTAATGGCATAGAGAATATAGGCACGGCTACAACTGGCTTTTGTTATTTCTGGAGGCTCTGGCAGCTCACCAAGCATGGTAAGACCAAGGCAATAAGTCTATGATAGCATTGCTCAACAAGTGATTAGAATACTGTATGGGAAACATGAAAACATAGTCTTAAATGGAAATAAAAATAAAGCAAATACCATTCCAAGTATATGGTATGTGGATAGCATTGGGAGAAGGCTGTAAGCAAGTGAGGATAGCACACCCCTGCTCAAAAGAAGTATAGGATTAAAGCTTTGCTCTGTTTTGAGCTTACTGCTTATTAATAAAGAGTGGATGGTAACTGAAGAGATGAAGAGACTGTATTGTGAGACACCACAGAGCACTGCATGTGTGATGTTCCTTCTGAAGCCATAATAACCATTTGATTTCTGACCCTGAGGTGAATTTTGTATACTCATATGCATGAAGGAGGTGAAAGGATATGCACTGAGATATGCCCTTCTTTCCAAACTGTGTTTTCAGAAGTGACATAATTGAGGTATAAATAAAATAACAAAGAAGGCTTTTATAGATATATATTATTATTTCAAACTACCAACAGTTGTCTTCACATTTGCTGGTATTTTAGAGTCCTGAATTTTAAATGGCACAGCTCTCCTTTCCCATCTCCTGTAAAATGCGCTCAGTAGAGAATGTGTCTCAAGGGAAATTTCCAGAAATCAGGTCTGTAATAAACAGTCCTGGGAACATTACTTGAGTTCCCTGCTCATCTCCTGTTTGTCCTGTGACATCCCTAAAACTGGCACTTAGCAATAGGTGAATCCATATCCTTTCCCCAAAATTAAAACGGGGACCTAGCTCGTGGTAGTTGCTTGAAGTGTCTGCCATTATGCGGGATGCCAAGAGGCCGCCCCCTGCTGTTTTCCATTCAGATGGATGGGAAACCTATGGATAAATTACCACCTACAGTGTGTGATAGCTGACATTGTAAGCAGCTGCCACTGTAGCTCTGTAATTATGCAAGTATTCTTCTAATATTATACAATTAGATGCCCCCATCTCCCTTTCTTTTTCTTGATAATGTTTTTGTAGGTGTCAAGAGCACTGAACTTTCTTCTTGTTCAATCACTTATGTCTCTGTGCAGTCCAACCAACACTTTCCTGATGCTCCTGGAACTGGCACTCTACCTATACCAGAGGTTGACTTCTGCTGCCTTTTCAGTATTGCATTAGTTCTTTGTATTATGAGATAGCAAAACCCATGAGGATAACTGTCAGTAAGCAGTCACACCTTACCTTCACTAGAGGTATCAGGCAGTGGTGGCTGTTAGAAAGATGCAGCTGGTTTTGTTTTCTTCAGCAAAGCTTCCTGCAAGCATTTGGTGGTTGGAGTGTGATATGAGTGATGGACCAAAAGGTATCATCCTTTCTGCTTTCAAGGGATCTTTGTACTAAAAGGAATGGGAGAGTAACTGTAAGTTATGAAGCAAAGCCAACTTTTTAAAAATTAGAATACAGTTCTCAGCTGGGGGAACCATCTTGGTAGTTTGTTCCTTTAACTTGTTCAAAACCCCCATATTTTACTACAAAATGTTTCTGTCTTTCTCAATGTATTCTCCTTTTCCTCTCCTCAGGATGCCAGTCTATAACTAGCAGTGTGTTTATGAATACTAAAAGCTTGAATTTTCCAAAAGATTCTTAATAGAATTGTTGATTTTTTTTTTTTTCTTGAAGAACCCAAGCCTTGGTTGGCATTTTACAATCTAGTCCTTCTGATTTTGTCCATTTCTCCTGTAGCTTGTTTCTACAAGCTACAAGAAACTGTGGTGATGTCTTGATGCTCTACAGGGTGTCAAATCTCAGGGGGTGGTGTTCATTCTGGGTTGGTCAAAATATGTATTGTTAAAGCAATCTAAAAAATCTGCCCATTTTAGTTTTTTCTATATTTCTTAACCTAAGGAAAGTAACTTACATAGGATAAAGATCTGTTCTTTATTTAATCTTTTCCTGTTAGACTAAAGTTTAAAATCAGCTTAGATTCAACACAAAGGTTGCTAATTAGTACATTCTTTTTTTTTTTTTTTTAAATTTGAGCTAAGTCACAGTGAATTTTGTTTGAAAGGCTTCATTCTGGCTGCCTTAAAGATAATTCCTATAAACAAAAATTGTGAGCCAATTTTGAAATTGCCTTTAATTCTGCTGTTTACGAGATCCTCAAACCTTCTTTCTGCAGAAAGCATGCAAAGATTATTAAATTGCCCTTCAGAAGCAGCTGTAATGATTAGCACATTAACCCTCCCTCCCAGCACCCGGCTGTGTGAGCTGTACCAGTAAACTGGAGTGCACACTCAGAAAGGGTTATGGAAACCACCATTTTACAGACCTGTGCTTATGTTGGCAGTTACACAGCCGTGTGAGAGGTGAACAGTGTTAGTGATGTTTTAAATCACTGCAGTTGTAGAAACAAATGCGTGCCTCTGCCCAAAGGCTCACGAGTGGTGGCACCCAGGGCAAAACACCACCCAGCCATCCCCTGGGATTTTGCTGCCTGTGTGGTGGGTATTTACACAAATCATAGCAGGGGACCAGGAAACTGGCTGAGACTTGGTGACAAAGCCAAAGTAATTTGACTGGATATTGCAGATTACAGGTTCTCCTGTGTGTGCCTGGTGTGCTGTGCAAAGGCACAGGTGGACCAGAGCTGGACCAGAGCCATCCTGCCTTCCCATTACTGCTGCGGCTGCATTTCAAGTCAAGTGTGAGAGGATACTCTCATGCTGTGCAGAGCTTAGGACTCAGAAGTTATATTGCCTTTCTTATCTCTTCTCAAAGGTTAGTTCCTTCCTTTCTTTGTACATTCACTCAACAACAGATTTTTGTCACTTTACAGATTAATCTGAGATTTAAAAGTACGAAAATGGAACTAAGTTGCAGATGATAAAAAAGGGTGCATATCCCACACCTTGGATGTCCTGAAAAAGACTTTTGAAACAGCAGAATATGTAGAATATGTAGTTTTCTATACTTATTTCTTGAGTTGGTGTAAATACATAGTTTTTGAGAGCTTGATGAATATAACAATAGCAGAGCATCATCCTAAAGTGATAAATTAGAAGAACAAACCATGGTAATATAATGCCCCCTATGGTTTGTAAGGGAGTATGTACAATAACATTGAGGAATGCTTCCATACATGCTTCCTTTTAGTGGAATTAGAATTACATGTTATGCTCCTCCACTACTAAGGAAAAACGTCCAGCTGGATTTTCTAATAAAGAGGTCAGATGCTGCTAGTTTAGAGCTCTAAATCTCCTCCCTCTTTTTGGTGATTCAAAACAACTGGGATCAAAATTGGTTTTGAGTAATGTAATTGCAGAACTAGTGGCAGCTGAGTTAATACATTCACAAACCAGACAGCTTAATATAGGAAGTTATCACCTAAGGAAAGGCAAGCAGCCTGCCTCAGAGGGACGAGGGAGCTGTGTAGTTGAATAAATGGCCACTTGATGACAACATTTTACCACACATAAGTAAACCCAGCAGAATATGACAGTAGAAACTATAAACCTGGAAACATGCACGTTTCCTCAGGACCCAGTTAAAAAAGCTCCAGACATTCATAAAACATTGTTTTCCAATAACCTATGCAAATAAAACTTTAATTTGCCGTATCTTACGTATATGACAATTGTATGTCCGCTTAGGAATTCCCTTGTTTATAGAATTTGATTTAGCAAGTTAGTGCTTCCTTCAGTAAGCTAACCCTTTCAAGAAGAAATGGACATAACATGTTAATAGATTTGCAGAGTGGTAAGTCACCTCAGCAGTAAGTTACACAGAAGATAACATATTAATAATGATACAATATTTTTCTGGTAAATTAGCTTTCTTCCTATTCAGAGTGTTTTATCCTGCTCCCCCAAATTCAGTTTAAAGGCATGTCTTGCTCCTTGTACTCTCAGTTCCTTTATGCTCTCATGGTGCCAATGAGGGCAGAAGCGCTACTGTACACAGGAGAGGGAGCAAACCTGCTGCTTACTGAGTGCTGTGATCTGAAAGCACTGACAAGCTGGGCTGCCCTGCTCTGAACCTGCTTAGGATTTGGTTGCTTGGTACAGTGTGGTGAAGTGATCCAAGACCTAAAATGGTTGAAATTAATTATGCCCATCTTTGAGTTGTGGAAGGCTTGGTTCTCTTTCAGTTCCTATGGAGCCTACAAATTCACTTTTAAGCCTTCCTGGTGAAAGAAAGCTGCTGATTCTTATATGGGGGTGAACTGTTAGCAATCAGGGCAGAACCATATGTGCCTAGAACTGCACATATAAAGAAAAAATTATATATTGTCTGTTGCAGATCACTAAGGAGCCAAAAAGCAAATGTGTATAAGTTGGCTAGTCAAGCAAGCTGTTTTCGTATAATGCGATGGAGGAGATGAGATGTCTCTCAGACTCAGCATTTTAGGATTGTGTCTTGTATTATTTTGCCTTTCAAGACTTCATAATCTTGATTATGCATTTTTTCTATTTCAGTAGCTACTGAAAAGGTTGTGGTTTTCCTATATTTATGTCTTTGCAACCTGGGGACTGGGTAGGAGGGGAAAATACAGGGACAAAGCGGGAGCGACTCACTGGGAATAACTTGCATGTTGTCAGAATGAGAAAATTATTTTGGTCTTCAGCTTTTAAGCTGGAATCCTGCTAGTAAACTGTAGGCAGATTGATTTAGCAGTAAGCATACTTAGAACTCTGAAAAAAATCCAACTTTTCATTTCACTGACAGTTTATGATAGCAATCCTCTCACTACCTCTCAGAGCAAGCGTGTGTCTGGAGTGGGGAGTGCCTTTACTTCCTCGCTCCTTCTGCAACAGTCATTTATTTGTTAGACTAGGACTGAAGACACAATTCACTGCTAAATTTGCCACAGCTAAGGTTAAACAAATAGTTATTTGTTATTGCAGCTACTGGTCCATGGGCATATATACAGTTAATATTTGAAATCCATGAAAAGACATATTCACCAGGTTTGTGAAAAATGAGGCAGTTTTCCTTCCCATAATGGCAGGGATCTCAAATGACTTGTGTTGTCAATGGGAGCACAAGAGGTTATATAGTTTTCCATAATCTATAAAGCTTCTTCAGAATCATGTCATTAGCTTTCCTGTGGTAGTGCACAGCAGAGCTAATAATGCAATTATGGTTCATGTAGTTAAACTATGCTATTGATATTTTTTTTTTTCCCAGGAGGCCTTCATTTCTAGCAATTCTAATCATCTTCATTGTACAGCTGTATGGATTCTATGTTTCACTATGAGGGAAATAAAATTGCAAATAAATACCATCTTTCCTAATGTCTCTGTAAATGCCAGATTTAGTAACCATTAACCAAATGTTGGAGTCTATAAAATGTATAATTCTTTGTATAAAAAAAATACAGAAGAGGCCACATTCACATACTAGTCACCAGAATAAACTATTATGCCGGAGTAAATGAGAGTAGAATTTCATGCAATATTTGATTATTCTCATTTCTTGCTGCTATAATTCATTAAATCTTCTGCATTTGGTATACTAACTCTTCCTCTGTCTGTCTACTGTATTTAAACTGTATTAGAATAAATTAGTATAATTGCCACTTGAAAATGGTGTGTGTGTTTAGCAGGGGGGAATCTTTAACTTTCTTTTCTTTTGAACAAATCTGGAACCTGGAGTACTGTACTTTTACCTGATATGCAATAAGTTTGAGAACTGGCAAGTACAGAATAATTAAGATGCTATTTGCTCTATTATTAAGCATTAACTTTTTTTTTTTTTTTAGAAAATTAATGGCTCCATCTCTGTCCACTGTAGTAAAAATCTCAGTCCTGAGAATTAGAATCCTTATTCAAAAACATAAAAAAACATAAAGCAAGAAATAAGGATGTTCACTGTCTCTGTGGGGTTAGTCTTCCATGATTAAGCTGTTCCAAGAAGATAAATTATTAGAGCAATGAATCTGAAAGAATTTCCCTCTTTTCTTGAGAAAAATTTTGTTTCTATTAACTATTGTGTTTCTTCAGAGTAAAATACTAAACACATCACAAAGCCTTTAGAAAAGTCAAATTATGAGGTGATACCATGTTAATCATTTTACTGAGAAATATCCTTCTCCTTTAAGAAACCTGGGACACAAAGAGTTGAAAATAAACATAAAGAATGATTGCTATTAGGTGTCTGAGGGAAAAACACAGATATCAGAATGACCTGTAAATTAGGCTTCCTTGATGGACCACATGGAGATGGAAAGGAGCTGAAAATAAAAAAAAGCGAGCATAGCTAAGGTCTTTACATATTCTTCAAAAAAAGTTTTATCTGTGATAAAGAACTCTCTATGCTCTTAGTATCTTTAGAGAGAATACCCATCATTTTCCTGCATACATGCAATGCAACGTTGTGATAATCTTATCAGGTTGTCCCTTAGGTATCTCATGGGATATACAGCAGTCCAGGTCAAACCCAAGGGAGTGAAAATCAAGGAAGCTGAAATGGGGAGACAACAGGACCAACTTTAACTATCAGAACATCTTGTTATGGGCATAGAGCTGTTCCTACCCTTCCCCACTCCGTGAGTGCTGTATATACACTGGGGGCAGTTACCCGGAAAGGGTAGATTGCTGCTTGGGTCGGGCTGGGTATCGGTCAGCAGGTGGTGAGCGGTTGTATTGTGCATCACTTGTGTTTATTGTTTTTCTTTGTCTTTCCCATTTTAGTTTTATATTCTCTTCCCTTGTTATTTCCCTTATTATTATTATTAGTAGTAGTAGCAGTATTCTGTACTTTTGTCATTAAGCTGTTCTGTAGGATTTAGATTCTTTCGTTTCTCCTCCCCATCCCACCCAGGGGTGGGAAGGAAGGGGTGTGTGAGCAGCTGCATGACACTTAGCTACTGGCTGGGTGTAAACCATGGCAACTAGTAAGTGAACTGTGATAGAAAGAGAGGAAAAGACAACCAAACTTGGGAGAAAAAAAAGGTTATTTTTCCAGAACTTTTTTGAGCAGAGTAATGAATTAGCATGTCTATAAAAATGTGTGATTTTACCAGTAATATTGCAGTCACTCAGTTTTAACAGTAGGAAATAATAAGGAAAAATAAAATTAAGAAATTCTTTACTGTAAGGGTAGTGAGGTACTGGAATGGGTTGCCCAGGGAAGTTGTGAATGCTCCATCGCTGGTGGTGTTCAAGGCCGGGTTGGACAGAGCCTTGGGTGTCATGGTTTAGTGGGAGGTGTCACTGCCCCTGGCAGGGTGGTTGGAACTAGATGATCTTAAGGTCCTTTCCAACCCTAACTATTCTATGATTCTATGGTTCTACCTGGTATTCTGCAAGAATTACATTTCATAGTGGGCCACTGTCATAGGTTGAATGTCTGAAGTGATTTTGTAATAATTGCAAACCCAAAACATTTTCAAATTAAAATAAATTACTAATAGTTGTGCTGTACTATTAGGTAAAATTCTAAACATTGCTTCTAAATGCATAAAACAAATTGGATTGAGATCCTTAATTCATTTTATTATTTTTTAGGGGATGAAAAGCTCTATTAGAATTAAGCTCATCTGAAACTTATTATTCTTTCACTATGCTAATTAATAGAGAAGGATCATGGATTTGTTAATTAAAATAAGATACCTCAGGGAAATTGAAATTAATTTTGATGTCCTAATAGAGTTACCATTATATCATTAAATCTTGTGGATGTCTTATCCATTTCTCTTCTTTTTCTTCCCTCAAAAAGTGAATTGTTTTTTTTTACTTTGAATTTAGAATTAGAATATTGAATGGTGACTTTCTGAAGAAGTGGAGGAGATCAGCTGATAATCTTGGAACAGATGTAGCCCTCATGGGAGTGCCAGGACTGTTCACCTTGTGCTCTAAATGAGTACAAAACTGTTCACCTCTGGGTCACTGGTCTGTGTTATTAGCAATTATCTTGTAAACAGTCACTCCAGTAATCTTAGTAATGTTGGCTTATATTTTCCAGAGGTGGAGCTAGCAGAACTCAACCATCAGGCATACATTGTAATGACTGCTAACAGTCTTACTGCGCCTTAATAAAATATCTTTCATGAGGGACTGTAGTGCTAGGACAAGGGGTAATGGGTTCAAACATAAACAGGGGAAGTTTAGATTGGATATAAGGAAGAAGTTCTTTATTGTAAGGGTGGTGAGGCACTGGAATGGGTTGCCCAGGGAAGTTGTGAATGCTCCATCGCTGGCGGTGTTCAAGGCCAGGTTGGACAGAGCCTTGGGTGACATGGCTTAGTGTGAGGTGTTCCTGCCCCTGGCAGGGGGGTTGGAACTAGATGATCTTAAGGTCCTTACCAACCCTAACTATTCTGTGATTCTATCGAAGGTATCATCTGACAGCAAATAATCTGGTCAGGTGGGTATGTCAATGTTAGTGATTTAATTCATACACAGTTTATAAAGGGGGAATCTCTTAGTCACCCTCACTTTCTGTGCTTAAGTTTAGTTTTGAAATGATCCTGGAATGTGCAGACTGGTTCCTGTTGGGTGGGACCAAATTGGAAGACATGCTCCAGGGGCGCACCAAGAACCACCAACAGTATTTAGCTGAAGGGCCACGCAAGAACCAAAGCAAAGTCCAGAGCAACCAAGCATGGGTGAATCCTCAGTGCCTGTCTTTTCTTTCTACAGGTCTGCTGCTGTTGCACTGTGCTGTTGGCTAATGCAATTATCTAGTACCTTGAGAAGAGATCAGACTATTGATGTGATGGTGGATGCAAATGTTGTTTTTAATTTAAGTAATTTTTACAGAAGGCATCTAAAGTATACTTGGTGTTCTCTGCTACTCTGGCTTCCCAGTATGCTTTCTAGCAATTTAAATGTTTCACAATGTAAAGGGAAAATGAGAGGTATATATGAGAGAAATACTGGGTTTTCTTCTACAGCAAAGTACAATTGTTCTAGTTTTACCTAATGAATTTTCAAGACCAGCAAAGTTCTGCATCATCAACAAAAGTGTTAATTACTTTTGTATATACAACTTCTGTCATTCAATGTACTGAAAGAAAGAAAGCATTTTATTAATATATCAGCGTATATTGTTTGAGTACTTTATCTTGTTTTATCACTGGTTAAATGGGTAAAATTTAATTAGACACAAGCACTATATCTAATTGTTAGAGGCTGCTGAGCAGTTGCAGTTTGATTAGACTTGTGAAAGCTTATGACTTCCAAGGAAGAATGCCTACTGTTTGCTTTCAGCCTGAAAAGTGTTCAGAGTGATTTGGTTACATGTAAAGAAGGGCAAAATGTAGTTCTTTTACTGTTGAGTCTGTGTTTAATAAGCAAAAAGAAGTTGAGATGCATTTTAATTTCAGCTGAACTTGGCAAATGGTTTCAAGCTAAAATAAAATCAGGTAAAATTCACTTCAGCTTCTTAAAATAGATTAATCACAGTACTGTTTACTAAAGCAAGCAGGAAAGACGTATAAAATGTCTTTGTGTCCAACACACAGTTAAAGCAGTAAACTTACATACCTTCAGAGTGCTGTTGCCACGCAGTTATAAAGTTATTCTCTCTGACACTCCAACCTAATGAATATTCAAGGATATTTACCTGTAGCTGAATAATTTTAGGATAGATTTTTTAAAAATTCCCTCAGCGTGCTCATTAGGGCAAATTCAAGTGAGAGATCAGTTTCAGAGGTCCTTCATGACCAAAGAGAAGGTTTGGTATATGGTTTGGTGGAAGATGAATGTTCAGGTGTTGCACGCTGCTCCCTTCTGGCCTTTTTTTTTGCTTAACTCTCATTAGTCTGCTTACATAAATCAACATTCTTACGGCCACACCTCCTCTTCTTTTATCCTAAAACATGCTAAGTGTGATTCAAATTGTAATATTTGAGTCTAGTTTTGAATTCACTATTTTATTTCATGCATCTGTTTTAGAACTGCTAGGAAACAAGGACGTGCATGAGGCAGTGCTCACCAGCAGTACCCACAGTCCCTTGGTGTGCTGTATTTTGATGAGAATGAGATTTTACATGTGATTTAAAAAACCCAAAAAACACCAAAAAAAAAACAAACCAAAACCCACTAAAAATCACCAAAACACAAAAAACCCCTACAAAAAAACCCAAACAAAATCTAACCCCCAAAAACCCTAACAACATAACCCCCAAACCAACAGACATACAAAAAAAACCAAACCAAACAAAAACTACTCCCAACCTCCCCCAAAAAATCCCCAAGCCCCCAAAACCACGAAAACCTGACAAAACAAACCCCCAAACATCTCTTTCCTCAAAACCCAATGAAGCAGGCAAAACACCCAAAAGCCTTCTTCATCTACTGTACCCAAATTTGGTATGGAAGCTGGGTTATGAATTTCCAGCTGGTTGCTGCATTTTGCTGAAATCTGTATTCAGGCTCTGACCTGTGTCAGTACTTGCTGGGTGTAGCATTAAAATTTCTGGTACATATTCAGTACCCGTGTACCATTTCTAAATACAAATGCTTTAAAGGTTTCTTTCTTGATCTTTTCTTATGCAATCATTTTAAGATTACTGTTTTGATCCCATTTCTCCCAGTTCAATTAAATGCAAAATAAAGAGCAGATTGCTGAACAGTTGTTATTTTGAAGGTTGTATTTTTCTATTAATTCACACGCAGTAGTCACCTTGTTGAATAGCTATGGTAAACCTACCATCGACAGGCAAATGAGAGAAGCCTGTTCTGCAGCACGATGTGTGATACGTGTGCTGTCAGCACGGGAACTGGCTGGCGAGCCAGCCGGTCAGCACTGCCAATGCCAGGCTGCTGCCTGCGGTATTTCAACATAATTGCAGATGTCTTCGGAGGGGAGGAGTTACTGTGGGCATGAGCTGAAGCAAGACGCCTCACAGACTGAAGTTCAAGGTGAGTTCCATACCTGTGAATGTGTTACAGACGTCAGCCACGTTTGTACAGAGGAAGGAAGTATATTTTAGTGCTCAGGCTCCTGATGATAGAGTAAACGTAGACTGTGATCCCCTGGAGTCTTCTTCAATGGGCAGAGGCAGAAAGCTCTGTGACTTGGCAGAATTCCTCTTTGGGTGTTGCCACTCTGCCTTCTGAGGTCCTTAAGACTTGACTAGAAATAGCTGTACACAATTCTTTAACGGTCTGTCCTGATTTCATCAGTAGTTTTTCCTGTGCATTTCGAAATAGTACCAAAGCATGGCTACATTTGTGCCTGGATAAGTATGATTAAGTCTTGTGCTCTGGAAGGCCTTCGTTGAGGCTGCGTTTAATCACAGCTGGAGCAGATTTTGACCAATATGTGAGTATTTATTAAAACATAAATTAAAAAAGCTGGAAGTTAAGATTAAAGAAATTATTAAGCATAGTTTTACTTGTAAGGACATATGCCAATTCAAGACTGTGCTTACAAATCCTGCAGAAATCTATTGATGTAATCTACTAAAATTATTGCTTCAGAATAAAACAATAAGAACAGGGTAAGAGGAGGCAATGCAAAAGATATGGAAATCTGGGAAAGAAATGGAAAAATCTGGGAAAGAAATGGAAAAATATAAAATGCATTTGAAACCAAGTTTTCTATCTTTCTATTAACTATTTACTGCAATTTTGTAAATAATGTCAGAAAATAATTCTTTTCGGGCAGAACAGCTTCAGGGAAATGTTTATTTCATGAGCAGAGGGATAATGTAACCTGGCTGCTGCAGACAGGTGACCCTGCCTGCGCCACCATGGCTCTTGCCTGGAAGCCTGCTCCATGGCACCAGCAGCTCCCAGCACAGCCAGGCCATTCTATCCTAGAGCCTGCAATGGCTGCGGGAATGGACTGGGGCTGGTCCCATGTTACAGTTACCAAGTACAGCACAGACAGGCTCCTCCAGATCAGCAAGTGAGCTACTTGGACTTCTCAAAAAACCTTTAAAATGTTTGAAGTGTCTTATTTTAGCATATTTTATTTTTAGTATGTTTTGTCTGTTTTAGGCACCTTTCTTAATGTTCTGCGCTTGCTTTATGCATTGACTGAATTATTGGGATTTATTTTTTCTTTGGTTTATTTATTGGGATTTTTTTCTTTGGTTTTCTGGGAGGTAAAGTAAATCTTTATTCCTTTTTAAAGTAGATAAATGCTGTCTTGCCTGAGTTTTTATGCACCATTTTCAAAATGAGGTTTATTATATTTATTGGTGCTTGCCCTCCAGGTTAGATCCTCTGCTCCAAAGAAGCACGTCTTTGACAGGGAGAAAGGAAGCAAAAATTTTTAGTTATTCTTAATCTTTATTTCCAGTGATGTTGAACTTCTTCCCAGTCCAGAAAGAGTTGTTTAGTGCCCATTTTACACCAGCCAGGTTTTTGTCTGTGGGCTGCCCTCTCTACACTGGAGTTTCCAGGGATGAGTGCACAAGGACTTCCCAAGCAGGCAATGATAAGCTCCTCATAATTTTCACATAGCTAAATTTTAACACATTCTGTAGGTAGACCTGAGGCCCTTGCATTTGCGAATGTAGTCATTTAAAATCAGCACCCATATCTTTTTTGTGTATATTTTGGGGGGAGGGTTTTTCTGTATTCTTCCTTCAGAGAATCCTCATCAGCATCTTCCTGAACAACAAACTCTGGAGTTAAATCTGCTCAGACATGCTCCTAGAGACCATTTCAAACCAGTAGGACTTGTACGAGCAGAGAGAACAGAAAATGATCCGCAACACTTTCGTCTGCTCTGCTTTGTTCTGTGCATGGGCTCTGTGCATAGGCTCTGCCATTTTTGCAGCCATGCTTCTTATCTGTCTGCAGATAGCATGTGTGTGAGGATCTCCATGGTGACTTCGGCACTTGAGGCAGAAATATGAGCTGGTAAGTCGAGGTTATCCTCTTTCCTCCTCTTCATTTCCTCCCAGTGCAATATGAGTGGTTACATGTGTTACGTTTTGTATGGATGGTGCTTGTCTGGAGCGAAGCACAGTGAGTCTGTTTTAATTCTCCAAATCCAGTTTAAACACCTCACACAGATGCATAGGGGGGTGGGTTACAGAATCATTTTCTGGGTCTGGATGCAGCCATGACATCCCTTGTAGGGGAGGCTTATGCTGTATAGATGGAATACAGTGGTATACCCAAGGTAGATTTTCCTGCTTTGTGCTTTGGAAGAGTTGACTGGGGGCCAGCAGTAGGGAAATATAGGTAATTAGCTTCTCTGTCTTTACTGGATACCCTGAAGAAATGGAAACATAAATATTGAATTACAAAGACAGAATAGTCTCAGAATATATACATACATTATAAAGCAGAATTTTAGGTCACATGTGTTCAGTTAGCCAGTAGGTATGTTGAAGTTGTGCCTTTTCGTATTCACAAAACACTTTTTCCATTGGTGCAAACAACTTGAAATGAATAGTGTTTTTCTTGTTTGTTAGCATCATCTCCCCCTGTTGTCCATCGACATAAAATGCAGTGTTCTGGAACATGAGAAAGGCAATACGTTTCCTCCAGTTCTTTGTAAGCTGATATGAAGTAGACAGACACCTTCTGAAGTTTTGTGCATGCTGTGCTCTTTTTTTCTTTGCTGAAACAAGAAAAGCCTTTTCTTTTAACCTGGCTTCCTTTGAAGAAGTAACTCAGGAAGCTTCATGGCCTCTCAAGGTAAGTGCATCTATAGTCTGTATTTTTAGATCATGTTTACAGAAAACTACAGTCTTGTACGTTTTCAGCAATCAGCAGCCTGATGAAATGAGAGTTTCAGGCCAAAACCACATCAGCCAAAGCGCAATTGTTTTGGCTTCCTTTAATTTTTTAGCATTCAGGAGGCTCCTAAGGAGGCTAAAATCTATACGAGAATTTATTTGAATAAAATGTTATAAAATGTTAATATCTACCTTCAATCAAAAATATAGCATTCGTATTTTTGTGCTTAAAGTTGTTGGTTCAGAATGCTTGGGAAGGGAAGGTATTGAGTGAAAAGTACCGCTATTTTTGCACACTTCTTCCTTATTCCACTTCAAAAATACCAAATCAACAAATGCTTTTCACTTTCAGAACTGGCTGGAGTCCTGATAAGCATGTAGGGAAAAAACAAGTGTCTGAAGAATAACTGAATTTAATCAGATGACTCCTATCTGGGTTCATCTTTGTCACACATTGTGTTTTAGCTGCAGCTGGGTGGGTACTCAGGGCTTTTGGCAAACATTGCAGCATGCTGATCTAACCAGCCTTCTAAATTTATTTTCTCCATGCTTTCAAATACTTAAACTAAGCAAAAGGACACAAATCTGTTTTTTCTCAACATGAATACAACTCCACAGAGGTCACCCTTTTGTGATGTACAGAGGTAGATGTTGGCCTAGGGACTTTCAGCAGTGTCTATTTTAGTTTGTCAAATGTTTACCCCTCTTTGCCCCCAAAATACTTATGACATTCTGCATTTACAACATTAAAAGGTAATCAGCAGCAAGCAGGTTTTATGGCATTGTTATACTCTTGCAATATACTGGGGGTTTTATATATACTTTGCTTACCTTTAGCCATATAAGAGATCTGGGTTTGTATATTTTTAATGCAAAGTAGTTAATATAAGTATGAAAATAGTAATGTTGTGTAATATGGTTTTCAAAATGAAGGAACTTGATAATATACTTCTTTTAGGAACAAGTAACTCTACAAATTATGTTTGTACAGAAAGCTCACTGTACCATATGCTAACTTTTAAGTTTTCCCATACCATAAATGAAATGGGAAACATCCACAAAAATAGACAAAGTGTCAGAGTAGCTCAGATTGTCATGAATATTTAATGTATTTACTGTTTGATTTTTGTATAGCTTAAAATTTGACAGGTAGAACTGCAATTTGTTGTCTTTCTTTTCCTCTTTATTATTCGAGAATAACACTAACACTTGGCCACTTCATGGCATTTCATGTAACAACAAGAGTTACGGCAGTAACAGAACCCTGTGAGGTAAAATGATGCAGAAGAGCCTATAAAATATTTATTACCCAGTTATGCATTTTTAAAAGCCAGCTACAGATTCAAAGAGGTTACTTCTTCTTCCTGTGGTCTCAGACTTTGAAAGAAAGCAGTAGCTGCAAAGACAAATTAAGATCAAAATATGATTAAATGATGAATCAGCCACAGTGAGTTCAAATAATGCTAAAGGATCTCATTTAAACCCACAACAGCAAAAGACAGCTTCAGACTTAGAGCCAAAATTCATTCTGGACCTCAAACCCCATCATGCCTATGTATTGTCACATATGAGATAAAAATGATCAGTTTGGATACTGCTTTACTGCTGAAGCACAGGGGCTCAGCTTATTATTAGAAGGATTTGTCATTTTATATGCAGAGAGCTTCAGCTTGCTCTTGCTTGTTCTGGCAGAGCCAGTGTTAGCGAGGCTGTGGAAAGATGCTTGGAGTAAAACCTATGGGTTTTCTTGAGTTTGCTGAGAATCAAATGGCTAAGGCTATCGCTGTGAACTCAGAGGCTGTGCCTGTGCATATGAAGTGGTGGAGGCATTCAGGTGCCTGTAACAGTAAATACTCTCATTACTTTCACAGCACTAGCCAAGGTAACCATCACTGTGTCCTAAAGGATGAGTTTGCAGTAGCAAACCAGAAAACACAGCTTAATGATATCTGATCTTTTCATTAAGATAATAATGAATAATACACTGTAAGAGGCTGTTTAGACTTTGATACCAGAGTTGTAACATCTCGCTTAGGGAATCTGAGATCTCTGGAAAGATTATCTCTAATTAAGAGAAAATATGCATACCCTCAAGATGCTAGAAAGCATCTTGCTAGAAGCAAGCCTTCAGCAACTTGGTATGCATTAGCATGCACGACAGCTCATGGAAGCAGAGTTCAGCAACCTGTGCTGAGGAGCTTGTGGCCATCCTGTGTGTGAATCCAGATCAGCTCCAGCCTTGTCACAGACTCAGTGCTTGCAACCTGTCAGAGTGGATTAGCTACCCTCCAAGACTGTATCTCTTGGCTGGTTTCATCTACAGCAATTCTGCTTTGCATACTCTAAGATTGCTTTATAAAGTGAATCAGAGTGCTCTAAGTGTGGGACCATCAGAAGATTTGTTTCAGGTCCTCACTCCTGATCTGAATGAAAATGCTGGTATAGTCACAGGCAGAATGTGACATTGTTCCAGTTTTGATATGAACAGCTAGCTGCTGTTTGATCCTGTTAATTTCTGATTATTTTTTTTCTTCTTTTCCTGCAGAATTTCAGGGTCAAACCAACCCAATTTTTAAGGATTACCTCCCTGGTTCTTCTGACCTTTCTGGACAGAATAAATCTGTTGAACCAACAAGCCTCTGGAAGCAAACATCACACCCTCATAACTTGCCACCTGGTCTAGAGTACCTGAACCAGGTCCTGAATCTTTCCAAATGTTAGAATTGTCTTGGGGGTTTTGTTTGTTTGTTTGTATGTTTTGTTTTGTTTTGTTTTTCCTGGGGGAGGGACCGGTGGAGATTGAAAGGCTTTTTTGTTGTTTGATATTACTATGAAATAAGGAGCCATAGGAGTGACAAGCTCTTCCTTCATCGTGGCCATTCATTTGCATAGAAATCCATTTGTTGTGCATGCATCTCTCTTTGCACCAAACCTATGGTTTTCTTTCCTCTAAAACTTTTTCTAGATCATATTATTATACTGCTCATTGTTCCCCCAGTTTTCTTCCAGCTGCTTAAGAGCTCACCCTCAGGAAAATGGCTATCAAACTCTGGCCTGCCTCAAAAAGATTAAAACAGGCAGCGTGTGAAGAAATTGTCACCTCCTTGCAACCCATTCTTTTAGGAACATGAAGGTCTCATGAGTAAACTCCTGCCCACGACACTGCTCTCCAGGTTAGATGTAAGGGCCTGGGGAGAAAAGTTCCCAAGGACACAACTTGTGAGTGTAAGTCTGGGCAGCTACAAACCTGCACTTGCATTGTTTTGGGTCGTGGGGCAGGAACATGCTAGCACTCAAGAGAGGAAAATGCTTGGAAATGGAAGCAGACCAGTAGGTCACAGGCAGGGGAGGGAAAAGGAATGCTAAAGTCTTCTCCGTCCTACTGCTAAATGTGAGCTGTCCATCTTGCTGTGTGAAGACTCTCAGTCCCCTGGACCTCGGACCTGTGGGGGTCTACAGCTTTGTTCCACAAGTTTCATCTCTTCCTGCACTTTTTTACTGGGAGAGTCACTCCCTGCTACTGCCTTGATGCTGAGTCCTGTTTGCATTTCAGATGTGGCTGAATTCTGCTGCTCTTACATATGCTGAATAACAGGTCACACACCCTGCCTGGTATGATCAGGAACAGAATTGGGCCTCAGGATAGTCAGACTGTGATTCTGATACACACACTTGTGCTGTGTTTGTATTTTGAGGGTGGTGGTAAATATTTATTTCTCTTGAGGTCTGTATTTTAGATATACAACTCTGGTAGTTTTGTACAGAAACAGAAATTGAATACATCTTATATTGCGAGCTAAGTTACCCAGATAGCTAATGAAACTGGGAGTCACTACAGAAATAATCTTTCATGTGGAGCTATGATTTTCATTTCATGGTGCCCATGCACAAAATTATATCAGTTGTCAGTTACATGAGCATTTGATCACAGACTGTGGGAGCTACATATTTTAGTCTGAGGAGTGATTTGCTCAGCTCTTCAAGGTGCACCAAAAATGGCCAATAACTTGCTTCTGTCTTGGCAAACAGATACCGTTCTTTCTCTGTCACAGAAGTGACACTGTAAACCATTTCCTACAAAAAATATTTGACCAAACCTCTTTATTATGTTCTAGATCTCAGCCATAGTTTGAGGAATTGTCCAGTGTCCATCAAAAAAATCAAAGGAACCTTTTCCTGTAGCAGAAATACACAGACCAGACCTTGGAGAAGAACTTTCCAAGTAGCTTAAACAGAGTGTTGTGCCACCATTCAGGCTTAACCAATTTTGTAAATGCTTCTTAGTTTAGACTTGGTTAGACTGATCAGATGTAAATTTAATTTCCACAAAACAGAATACTAAGAATTAGCTGTGTATAAGGAATTTTAACATATCTAAGCTCAACAGAGCTCAGATCCTTGTAGATCAAAGGGCTTTACATGCTTTCAAATGCAAGTGCAGAATTCACTTAATCCACAAGTGTCCCAATAAAAGGTGCATCAGAATAGCTGTCTTGCCCAAACCTGGGAAGACAAAACGAGCCTAACGTGTTACTGCCATGTTGTCTCAACCTTTTTTATACATTGCTCACAATGAACCAATAAACAGACCAGAATCACTCAAAGCTTTTAACAGTTCAGTCTACTTCATTTTCTTTTCCTTGTGAAAGTCTATGTGGGGCAAAGAAATCCATATTAAAATCAAAACTAAAATACTGAAATAGCTCTACCATTTTTAATGTGTTTATTCTTTTTATATCAGCAGAGCACTTCCCATGAGCTCCAGGAGTTCACATCTCTCATGAAACTTAAACAACAAACAGTAAAGATCCTTGGGAGAAAATTTTTAAGTCCAAATATTTTTTATTATTTCAATTACTGGCATGCACATTTCAGAGATTAATGAAAGGGATAAAGAAGTTTCTCATGTACCAGCGTTTCTTTGCAGCCTGAACTAGCTGCAGGAGATGACTAGAACTGACAAATGGCTGCAACAGTTTGAATACATACCAGGCAAGATTTATCAATTGTAAAATATACAGATGCTGGAGAGCAGTGACATGCTGGTCTCAGAAGGTCGCTGTGTGCTTTCTGTCTGCAGCCGTGAGTAACAGCAAAATCCTGTGCCACGTGTTTGCCCATCAGGAATTTAAGGAAAAAAAGATTAGCAAAGGCTCAACTATCACATAAAACAGGCATAAAAAGTCACATAAAACTGAAAGGTAGACTGAAATTAAGTCTTGCTGATTTTATAATGCTAATGACTGTTCTCTAAAGAAGAGTAATGTCGAAGGGATTGTAAGCACAGCAAAGCAAGGGTATTGTGGCAGTTATTCTCCTGCATTTGTAACCAGCTCACAGGGGAAGACAGTTTCAGTAAGCTGAGGGTTTCTCTGGTGGGTGTTGCTTCGCCCATTCTGGCACCCTGGTGTGACTGTTTGCCAGATTTAGGGTGCAGAACTCCCAGTGCCTGAGATCAGAGTTTTAAAGATTTTGTGTGCCTTTGCTGGCATCACCTAATTGCTTTGCTAGGCTGCCCTAGCGAGGCCCTTTGGATGTGGCTGCAGCATGTTTTCAGCTTGAATCTAAACTCACTCATTCTTTCACTGCCATGGTGCCCAGCACTAACCTTAGCTTTGGGGTAAGGGGCCAAGAGCAGGAGGGAGGAACAGGAGTCTGAAATGGGTCCTGCTTTTCACATCTTTCCATTGCTGTTGTCTTCCTCATTCTCTCAATGATGAATCAGAACCATAGAATGCCAGGTTGGATGGGACCTCCAGTATCACCTGGTCCAATGACTAGGTCAACCTCTCTTAGTTGATCTAGACTAATTGTCCCAGTTCCCTGTCAGCTGAATCTTAAAAGTGCCCAGTGTCAGGGAATCCACCACATTCCAACAGTTAATTGTTCTCATCGTGAAAAATTTTCCTTTTGTGTCTAATCAGAATCTCCACAGCAGTAACCTGTACCCCTTGTCTTTTCCATGTGACTCCTTGTTAAAAGGGAGTCTCCATCTTCTCTGTAGCTGCCCTTTAAATACTGGAACATAGTGATAAGGTCTCCCCTGAGCCTCAAAGATCGTTTTTCTTCAAATATGCATGTGAATTATATAACCACAACACCCAATGTCACACTCTTCACTCATCATTTCAGAGATGTCTAAAGTTGACTTGAGATAGGCCTTGAGCACCCAAGTTATGCACCTCTGGAAGGAAAGGCAACCCAGTAAAAGGGAGATAAGCAATAAAAATAGACAGGTGATGATGATCACCAGTAGCCCCAGACCTTTCCAGCACCCACCATCTTGTTTATTTATTTGTTTTTTTTAACAGCTGGACCAGATAATTATTCATCAGCAAGTGGAGCTCCTTGAAGGTATGGTGACTTCAGTGAGGTGAGGGCAAGACCTGGAAGCCTTTTGGAGGCATCTGTTTTCTATTCCTCAGAATTTCAAAGTACTGAACAAGTATTAAGTTCTGAACATAAAACATTTTAAAATGCATTTCTCCCTTCAAAATGTTTTTGTCCTGATTTTTGGATACTTCTCTGGGTGAAAGTTTTGCTCATTGAAGTGGGACAGCCTCATATTTTACTTTTCACAGATGATAAAGTAAGAAAAATCTCAAACTAAAACTCAACTGAATTCTGTTTTTTGATAATGTAATTTAGTGTACAGCAAATCAAAATCTTTGAACTAAATGTTCCTTCAAAATACAGACCAGTTATTATTATTTCCTTATAATTGCATTTTTCCTTTGTGTCATTACTTCAAAACAATTATTACACTTTGTTCCATAGATTTTTAGAATATATTCTAAGATATATGCTAATATTATATTGAGGCAATTTTCTACTTATTTTGCTTCATTAGCCATAGTTGGCACAGAGACCTCCAGCAAATACGAGATAAAAAACCATTTGGGACAAAGAGTTTACTTTGCAGTAGAAGAAAATGATTGCTTTGATCGTAATCTGTGTTCGCCTATAAGGTCTTTCACCATAAGGATTGCAGATAACATGGGCCAAGAAGTGATTACAGTGAACAGACCCTTGAGATGCAACAGCTGCTTGTTCCCCTGTTTCCTGCAAGAGGTGAGTGAATCCTAACTGCCCTTTGTCCTAGCTTCTTGTTGTATGCATGCAGCATTAATAAAGCCTTGTGCAACCCCTGTGAGGACAGTAGGAAGAGATTTACACCCCCATCTCGGCCTTCAGGACTGCATGGAGGCCTTAGCTTAGAAGTAACTATTGATAAATGGGGCGCTTTTGTGAGTTACATTCCCAGCATGCCTCCCCTCTCTCGTGGGTCTTTACTTTCCTGAGATCCCAAGCTTTTGTGTCTGATGATACAGGTATCTCTCCAGTCAGGTAACACCAGAAAACACTGCTTGCCCTGACACAGACTAATATCAGTGCTACAGATGGAAATCACCCACTATACTCCCTGAGTGTGAAGGATAGAAAATCCCTGGAAACCATTAGTATGTGTGGGTATGACTGGGAAACAGCCCTCTGAATCAGCTGATGCTTCACTCCATGGTTCTTTCTCTTCAAAGCCATATACCTCTTGAAAATAAGCTGCTTTTAGAGAAAACCACAGGTCCTATAACTTACCAGGTCTTTTCTTGTTGTTTTGGTCTCTCTCTTATTCAGATTTTTTTCTAGTTTTATGAAAATGTTTTAAGAGTTAACTCATCTACCTACATTCTCAGTACTGCATCAAGATCCTTTTTGAAAGAGGTCCTTCAGTAGCACAGCTACTGTATAAAAAAAGTTAATAAGGATACTTATTGATTATAATTACAAAAATTTTTCACAGTGTATAGTTTTTATCAAATCTTATATGTAAGATATTACCTTCTGGTGCATCTTTTGACTTTCATATTATCCAATATTAGCTTCTGGTGCGACTTTTGACTTTCATATTGTCCAATATATTTAAACCCACCATCAGATAGTCTTGTAATATCCAGTTGACAGTTTGGTAAAGTTACATATTTTGTCATTATATAAACAACACACTTGTTAAATATACTACTATAAAGCTATATTTGTTTTCTCTTTTTTTTGCTAGTTAGAAGTTCAGTCCCCACCAGGTACAATAGCTGGATATGTTGTACAGAACTGGGACCCTTTTCTGCCAAAGTTTACTATACAGAATGAAAGTAAAGAAGATGTACTAAAAATAATTGGCCCATATGCAACTTGTGGCTGTTTCGAAGATGTTGACTTTGAGGTATGTTTCTTGTGAGAGTTAAGAATTTTAAGGTTTTACTACTTTGAATAAATTTCTCACTCAAAAATCCTGTGATTCTACCCTTAAAAATACGTTGCTATAATTATGGAACAGAAGTACAACAAAGTGCACTGGAGTTCCTGACTTGTACACTCAGATTCCTACAGATGTTTTCTGGGCAGGAGTGACATTTCCTTCAAGGAAATAAACAAGTTGCTAGATGAAGTCCTGATATTCTATAGTCCTTGAGCACTCAGCCATTGATTTTTATAAACTCGGGGTTTTATCCCACATGGATTCACTGTTACCTGAAAGAGTCCCTTGAATCCTGTGGCATTGAATCTGCTGTCTTCATTACTTTTAGACTGAGAACCACAGGCAGGACTACTGTCCAATATGTCTAAATTCATTTGACAACATTTATCAGGAGAAAAATAATTCTGAGGAGCCATTGAGATATGTAATGGATGAGAGGGGAAAGAGGAGACAATCAAAGAAACCCTGCACAGAGTTTTCTGATGTGAACAAAGTGTTTTTTCTTAATTAAGGAATCATAAAAGAGCTTCTTCATTGATCAACTTGTTAGCCAAATAAGTAGACTTCACTGGGTACTGACTGAAAATCTCAGTATGCTGTGAGAAACATGCAGATAGCTACATAATTGAAAACTTGTCTGTCAGTTGTAAGGGAAAGTGGTTCACAGCATTGGTACTGCTATGATTTGGAGCATATCAGAAACACAATGTAGAAAACAAAATCATTGTGAAAGAAGAGCAAAAGTATGGTATAAATTTTTACATCTCATTTCCTCCACTTTTCTGTCAGCTCTAAAGATGCTGATGTTTCCAAACCTGAGACCCTTTCTTGTGTGTCACTCCTAAAGGAAAATCTGACACTAATAGAGCATCTCAATGATAAGAATAAAAGAACAACCTGACAACTGTAGCATACTCTGTGTGTCAGGGCACAGTCATTAATTCTGTGGAGATATTGGTGTGTACTTGATTTATTTACAGTTAGGTGTATTCCTATATTTTGTCTGTGCAGGTAAAAACTCTCAATGAGATGTCAACGATTGGCAAAATTTCTAAGTACTGGTCTGGATTTGTAAACAATGTCTTTACCAACACTGCCAACTTTGGGATCCAGGTCCCTGTAGATCTTGATGTGAGAATCAAGGCAGTAATGATTGGTGCTTGTTTCCTCATTGTAAGTATGCAAAATAAAGAGGTAGACCCAAAAGGGCCTCTGCTATCAGTTGTAATCCTACAGAGCTCTAAGTGTGGAAAGCCAAACCTGCTATCTAAAAGAATAACTGTTAAGTTAATCAGTTAACTGAACTTAAGTGAAAACCTTTTAGATTTCATCTGGTTTTTTTTTTTTCTTAATTGTTGAGCATCTTTAGGTTCCTAAATTTTTTATTAAACTGTTTAAATAGTATTCCACGTGTAGTCCACTATCTCACATGGTAGGATCAAATATCAATGTACATGTCAAACTCACTGAACTCCCCAAAGCCCCTTATCTGCTGTGGTATGGTAATTGTAATTTCAAACTGTGAGTACCACTTAAAGACTTCTATCAAGTATTGCATGTAAGACCTTCAGGTCATATGCAATTTCCTACAAAAATTTCATTGTGAAGATCTTGTGAGACCTCACTTGGAGTACTGTGTGCAGTTCTGGTGTCCTCAACATAAAAAGGACATGGAACTGTTGGAACAAGTCCAAAGGAGGGCCACAAGGATGATCAGGGGGCTGGAGCACCTCCCATATGAAGATAGGATGAGAAAGTTGGGGCTGTTTAGCCTGGAGAAGAGAAGGCTGTGTGGAGACCTCATAGCAGCCTTCCAGGATCTGAAGGGGGCCTATAGGGATGCTGGGGAGGGACTATTCATGAGTGACTGTAGTGAGAGGACAAGGGGTAACGGGTTCAAACTTAAACAGGGGAAGTTTAGATTGGATATGAGGAAGAAGTTCTTTACTGTGAGTGTGGTGAGGCACTGGAATGGGTTGCTCAGGGAAGCTGTGAATGCTTCATCACTGGCGGTGTTCAAGGCCAGGTTGGACATAGCCTTGGGTGGCATGGTTTAGTGTGAGGTGTCTCTGCCCCTGGCAGGTGGGTTGGAACTAGATGATCTTAAGGTCCTTTACAACCCTAACTAATCTATAATTCTATAATAAGAAGAAAAGAGTTATATGAAAAAGTAAATACTCATTGCTAGGGGTAAGGATGAAGTTAAGATGCATGTGGGAATAAGATAGCCACAACAACTCAGAAAGAGAAAAGCAACTCTCATGACACTGAAGATTTTTGGATTGTGTCTTCTGAAACTTGTGTTGTTTAGTGGCAGAGTAATAAAAAAACTATTGACTAATCTAATTATTTCATGTAACAAAAGCCTACAAGTAAGGCTCTTAATAGCAATTGTATTTTTGTACCGTACATATAATTCACAGTTTGTTTATTTATAGGACTTAATGTTCTTTGAAAACTCTTTGGATGGATTATAAGAAGATGACAGAAACAATAAAATATGCAGAATGTGTTTCAGTAAGTAAAAATGAACATAAATTGAGCTTCTTGCTTTGAAGACTTATACATTAGATACTTTCTAATTCTTTTTCATTTTCTTCCAGAAATCGCTTGAGCTTTGGACATGATTTTGAACCTCACAAATCCTTGTTCCTTACAGGAAAAAATAGGGAGCTAATGATGATGTTTATTAAAATATGTCTCATGTAAATAATAATTTCCCTCTTACATTTTATGTGTGTTGTAGCTAAACACATTTTTCACACAGAGCACTTGCTTTGGAATAGTGCTATTCTTTTCTTTCTCTTTTGATGTTTCTGCATGGGAAATCATAAAAGATTAGATGAAGGCTTGCAGCATCACTGATGAAAGTCTATGTTTAGAGAAGCCTTTGATGTTTTGCAAGTGCTAGTACCAGTTACTAACCACACAAAAGTGTGTTCTGGGGGTTTTGTTTCTCATAATTTTAGAAGCAATTTTCTGATTTGTTATTTAATTAATAGTAGCAAACTGAGTTGGAAAGTAACAAATAGAAAGACATAACCCGATGGGAAGTTTAAGATGTTATCTGTTGCAGTGAGTTGAAAGAAGGGAAGCTATGTTTGCTAGTAAATTAATTTTATGGCACAGATTTGTTTAATGAGTTGCTGCCAGGAATTAGGCCTCCAGCATTAGATTTGGGAACATAAACTATTTAGAAAATCTGGTCTTCCACTATTTTTATCGAAGTCAGGCCATAAGGTTTGCGAGATGGTCCTCTATGTGCTAGAGGTGCACAAATCACTTCACTTTGAACTATTCAGCGTTGATTCTTGCTTCCATTGATGTGAGCATTCCCTTAAAAGGTTTTTTCTTCTTTATAATATCTGGTGGTTAGAAACTTTTCATTCAGACTTGCCTGAGGCCACCCTAGAACAGAATTATTCTTTTCCTTTGGCAAGCTCAGGTATTTTCTATGATAGGATTGTACAGTAAGAGCTTTTTCTGTTTCAGATAGCAGCTTTACATAGCTGTTCATTCCTGCAGTTACACCTCAATATACAGTTCCCAAACATTCTCACAAACAAGCTTTTATTAATACAAACTTTCTTTGTAGAAGCATCCATGCTATATATGCAAGACATGAACAGAATAATTTCTGTTGTAAAATATTTTCTGTATGGACTTGCTTATCCTCTCCTAAGAACTCCAATGAGTCCTTGAAGAAGCATATCAGTAGCAGATAATATTGGTGGTAAAAATGAAATGCTATTGTAGTCACTGGTCAAGTTTCCAAGGGAAGCATCTTATAAATCAGGGAATGCTGAATATTTTTTTTATCATGAACTAGTAATTCAATTCTTGAAAACAACCAACACATCAACGGAAAGGAGAGGAGATAATGAATAATTCATAAAAATGAAAAAGAGCTAAATTTATCAGGTGATTAATTCTCAACAAATATTTAGACTAATTTTAAATTAATGTTCATGGATATGAATTCAAACACAGTGAAGTCAGGAAGTTGCAACTAATGTTCCCTTAGTGAAATTAACTCGGGATTGCTTATAGATTTAAACAGTATGTTTTAGATTATATACCACACTTAGGTATTTATACAGATTTACATATGTCTTCAAAATAATTGTGGTTAACAAGCTCTGACAATCATCATTATCTTTTAACCATTTTATTACTCACTCTTGCTGTGATTCTTAGCAGTGCAATCAGGCTGCAATCTGCAGAAGTTATGAACTCACAGGGAACCATTGCCATCACCTTTCCCAGGGGGAAGCAACTTGTGAGCTTTGTGGGCAGAGGCTCCCTCGTGTGGAAATTTATAGTTTTGCAGAAGAATACAGATGGCTAATGCCAATTTTCTATTCTCACTAGCTTCACATTGGTGTAATTCTATAAAATTCAGTCCTTTCACTCCTGACGTACTCTAATACAAATTGAGAAAAAGAGACAGATTTTAATATTAATCTTTCTCTTTGAATCCCTTTTATATCTTGGCAGAAGTGACTATTTTTGTAGCCAACATTCTTTAGTCTCATGCAAAAACATGTTCTTGCACTGTTATCGAATTGTATGTATCTGAATGCACAGCTAAATGTAGTGCCTGGTGAGATCAGCGGGCTTCCTTGCTATCTGCCACTTCCTCTGCTATTTCCAGAATTCTTATGACCCTTAACAAGCTAAAGATCTCTTTGAAGCAGATGTGTGCAACTGCCACTGAAGTCAATACAAAATAGGGTCTTATTTACCTGCAGGGCTGAAATTTGGCTGAGTGTCCACATATATACCTTGTAGGTAAGCAATGCCTATAGATTTTATGTATTCTAACCAGATGATAGCATTATTTCTTGCACTTTGCGACATCATTGCTTGTTTTTATGTTAGTACAACCCTTTTTTTAAAAAAAAAAGTGTAATGATTGCATAGCTGTATGAATATACTTGAATGCCTCTGCTGAATGACAAGCAGCTTCTGGGACATACGGGAACAGGCTCAGTCTCTGGATAAAACAAAGCACTGGGTTGGGATAGCTCTTAATGATTAGAACTTCCTCAGCAGCCTGCTTGACCTTGGTCCTACCCTTCAACATCCTGGTAGAAATTCTGTGCCAATGCCAGCGCTTTTTCAACTGGAAGCTCCTTCATCTAAACCACAGCTGCCATATGAGGGCAGGTATTCATCCTTGGCAAAGATGATGGAGTTCTCTGTGATATTACTAAAGAAAAGCTAAAAAGTACTAAGATTTTAAACACCTGCGGCTCTAACTAGTCACTCTTTCTTATTAATAGCTTTCACATTATGGGAGCTATATGTGCTCTTTACAAATCCCAACTCTCTTGATTCCCCCATGGGCTAGGAGTGGCTCTCCAAAGGAGAGTTCCGTATTTCCCAAAGGGAAACAGGTATTCTTTAAAGCAGATTCATGGCCTGAACATCTTCTAGAAAGAAACATGATTGTTCCAATGAAAGAGAAATTTTACTTAATCCAGACGAGCGAATAGTTTCATAACTATTCAGATAGCCAAATCTGTGTAGTATATAATCCTTGTGTTCAGTAGATGGCAGCAACAGTTCATTATTGCAATGGTTAACTTTCCACATATCACTAGTTGTACCCCGGCTGCGGATTAAAAAACACGCCTTTAACCTCTGATTGATTTCTGCCATTATCTGTGGATTTTATTTTCATTTATATTCAATCTTTGTTACATGATGCTGGGTTATCTTTACTGCCTGCATTTTACAGCTGAATTATTGGTGACTGGTATTTTATGAGCTCTGGCAGGTGCATGGGCAGAATCCACTCTACCACAAAGGGAGCTTTTCTGGTCAAGCCCAAAACCTAATTTTTGCACCTGGAACATCTCTCCAGCTTCCACAGGTGGACAGAGGAGAAGTCCCAGGATATTCCCCACCTTCTGCAGAAACGGAAAGGGCTGTGTCTAAAGAAGATTGCTTTGTGGTGGGGTCCCTAGCAATGTGGAAGGTAAAATAAATTTGCCCTTGTCATGGCATCACAGTCCATCCCTATGCACTGTCCTGGAGCAGAGGCATGGAAACCCCTGGTAATGCGCCACAAACGTAGGTGACACAAGTATGTGGGAAAGAGCTAGTTTGTCCGTGGGGATATCAGCCGCTTTTTGTAAGAGAGTGGCAACACAATCTCTGTAAGTCTGAGGTTATTTTGGTTTTTTGGATGTTTTTTTTGTTGTTTTTTTTTCTTTTCTTTTTTATTTGATAATGTGGTGGATGCAAAAGTACTGCTTTGTACACTTTATGTGTATGGAAAACAATTTGTTTCAATTGGGTTATTCATTTTTAATTAAACAAACCTAGAATGATCCAAAATACACATTTTCTAATGGAGTTAAGTGGTACTTGTTCTGGGAAAAAAATAAATATCATTTCTTGCTCCTGACTCTCTTCTTAGTTTTATTGATTTCTTTCCAATTAGAAGGGTATGTTCTATGTTAGAACAATACATACTAATTTAATTCAAAGATAACTTAAGTTGTTTTAATATTCTTTTTTCTTCCCTAAATATGGCTCCCTTAAGAAAAAAAAAAAAAAAGACTCCAATTCCTTAGGGAAAATTAAATTATCCATATCCTGTGAAATGAGAATTACCCCTCCTTCTCCCCTCTTCCCCCCACCCCTGCCCCAGAATCCTAAGATTTCTAAGAGGGATCAAATACCTTCCTAAAAGCCAAATCAAAAAGTACTCTTTAGCATCTGCCATAAGACAATAGTTTTTTTCATGATTTGGCAGCACTTTACTACTTTACTTCTCCATGTAAAATGAAGTTAACAAAACAATTTTTAAGAGACTAATGCCTGCTTTTTGGAGTGAGGCAGCCCAGGCCAGGTACAACTTTCTGCTTTCTTTCCAAATTTCTTAGTATTATGTTTACAAAAGCACAGTAACCTTTTAGAAAACAAGGTCAGAAGGACAGAGACAGATGGGTGGCCAGCAGCTGTGCCCTCAAGGTGCATTCATTCCTTTTTCCCAAATTACAGTGATTCCTGCCACTGTGAAAAGGAGACCTGCAGGTAACCTTATATTGCTGTGATATCTCCTCGATTGCCACTGAAAATTCATCCCAATTCACAATTAGGTCTTATTCTCCAGTCTCTCTTGTGAAAAACAATGCAGAAACCTCTCACCACTTCATTTTCTTCTGGCAAAGGTGTATAAACATAGTTATTACAGCATTGCTCTGGGAATCAGAGTCCTGACCTCATCTGCCTTGATACCCAGCAAACCTACTTGAAAGCTACAGATTTCATATTAAACCTTCTGGGCTAAGGTACATAGGACTTTTCAATCCAATGAACCTCAGGTCTCAGTGATTATTGAACAGGAGCACAGTGCAGTACATGTTGGTAGGCTCTATTTCCAGTGTGGAGTCTTGGGGTTGGCTTCAAAGCTGTGTAGTACTGTTACTTGCACAGCTGGTTTGTCCATCTTGGCTTTGGAATAAATTTACTGTATTGAATGGATTAAATCTATCCCCTCCACTTTATATCCTCATTCAAGAGGAATAAATGAGGCGATCTTGTGTAGACCCAAGTTCAGTCCTTTTGCAGGCTGCAAGTTCAGTTCTGTGTATTTTTTATTATGTGGGCTCTGGCAAAGAATACGTCCTAAAATCTGGATATTAGAAAGCGGATAAGCATGGAGACTGCTCAAATGCTTAAAGCTGAGTGAGCACTTTTTCTGCTTTTGTTTCTAAAGAAGCCAGCACCTCACAGGTTTAATCCTTGCATAACTATACAATAAAAAATGCTGACAAGAACTCCTGAGTTCTCACATAAAATCTTAATTGGGAGTAAAGTCCCCTCTTACTTGAGTGACCTCAATTCTGCTGCTCGTTTCTCCTAGTAAAGTAAGGATACTTCCTGGTAAAGTCTGACAAAGTAGATTTAGTATGCAATGAAATAAAATCGTACTATGCAAAAATACAGGATAGGGCCAAGTGCGAAGAGCCATGAGGTAGCACCAGGAGAGCCTTGCAGCACCCCAGGGCTGGGGCACCCTCTCCCCCATTGCCTAACGCGCAAGTGGCACTTTGGCTATGTGAAACTTAAAAGTAGGGAAGCACACACCACGTATTTTCTACCCAGTCAGAGTAGGTTTAATAATGTTTTTATTCTGGCAGCTGGGTCACTACTGAAGGAAAAATCTTCCTGCAAGTCTTTTCAACAGGACTCACTAGCTTGATGTATCTTTCCACTTAAGATATTAATTTGAGGAACTTCCTTTTGCTCTGTGCCAACCTCATCAGGTAAGTACTCTATTTACATTGCTGATATTTTGTATTTAAAAAACCCCAAATGCAACAACAACAAAAACACAAAACCACCCATAAACTACTGTTGCAGGCATAGCTCCATTGAGAAATACCTGTTTCTATCTAGAAATGACCATGGACTTCCCCATCGCCAGCACCCTGGTAAGCATATTCAGAGAAAGAAAATGCACAGTGCATGTGTCAAGGTCCAGTCTTGCTTTGTAAGTTTTTTGTAGTCATTTATGGATTGCTTGCAGAAGCTTGTGGAATTTTTGGACAACGCTAATGACTGTTTTAGTTTTCAATCCATGTGTTTTTTTCTAGACTCTTGAAGAATTATAATTTGCCATCAGGAATAATTTTGGGCAACTGTCATGATAATGCCCTTGTATACACTAATAACGACTGAAATAAGAAATTCAGCCTAGGATCAAAATAAGGATCACTACAAGAAGTATCTTTGTCATGGGTTCAGTAGTAGCAGTCATTTTTCTCCTTCTTGGTAGCTGGTGCAGTGCTGTGTTTTTGATTTTGGGCCTGGGAGCAGCGCTGATAACACCAGTGTTTTCAGTTACTGCTTGGTAATGTTTTGGTTTGACCAAGGACTTTCTGAGTCTCATGATCTGCCAGGGAGGAGGGGAAGCTGGGAGGAAGCAGAGACAGGACACCTGACCCAAACTGACCAAAGAGGTATTTCATGCCACAGCATGTCATGCCCAGGATGTAAAAGCGAGAGCAGAGACCTGGAAGGGTGGGGGGTGCACTGCTTGGTCGAGCTGGGTGAGCAATTATATTCTTTCCTTGTATTTGCCTTGTCATTATTATTATTGGTGGTAGCAGTAGTGGTCTTGAGTTATACTTAAGTTGTTAAACTGTTCTTATCTCAACCTGTGGGAGTTGCATTCTTTTCGATTCTCCTCCCCATCCCCCCGGGAGCAGGGGGAAGAAAGAGAGGGGAGTGAGTGAGAGAAAGGACTGCGTGATTTATGGCTTAAACCACGACAATCTTATATGCTTCACATTTTTCTACACGTCAAATTAAAGCTTTGAGGTTTTTTTTTTTGGTTGGGGTGTTTTTTGGGGTAGTTTTTAATTCTTTCTGGGTTTCATGAAGAAGCCAAAGTGTCAAAATACCATTTTACTTAAAAAAGCAAAATCCTATTTGCTTTGCCACAATGGCTATTATATAGGATAGCTTGTTGATTATATAGAGTAGGAATAAAAAAGATTTTTTTAAAATATATTTATTTATTTTAGCTTCTGTCCTATCTCTAGTTACAAATAAAGACTCAGAACACCTGGGAGCTAAGTAGGTGCCACAAGTGATGCTTTCTGTAGCCTTCAGCATTTTCCAGCAGCAAGGCAGCAATGCTGCACCTGGAACCGCAAGTTTCCCTCGAAAATAAGACTAGGCTTAGACAAGCCCTTACAGTTTTCCGCTCAAGGAATTTTTTTAAATTTCAGTATTTAAATTATCAAGACATACATTTTTAACTCCTTAGAGTTTGAAAAAGTTTTAATCTGATATATATTTAGATTCTGAAACATTTTCAGAAACAGAGCCTACCATATCAGAGCAGCATCACTCCAATGCTCTGAAACAAACAACAAGTTTAGTGGAAGCCAGGACAAGCATGCTATTACTTAAGCTAACAAGTAAGTGAATAAATCAATTCTGTAACAGGAACAGTTTTATCTCTGCCTTTATTGCTGCAGACTATCAAGGACCTGATATAAAATAGTGTCATCTAGTTCAAACTCACAGAAAAGTGAAACCCCAAAAAGAATTAGTAGCTTATGATGTATTTCATCTTTCTTGATACAGTGCTGTGGCTGTTGGACCAGCAAAGTCAATACAGACCCGCAGTTTATTTCATTTCCTAATGGCGCCCAACAGAAAATTAAAGAGTCTTTTTCCTTTCAAAGATCTGCAAGATGTGTCATTATCAATGTCCTTCATCCTCCTGGATGCTCATCACTGTGATACCAGACCAGTACTCATGTTGTTACAAACACACACAACATGGAGTGGTAATATGCTGGCCACTGAGGAAAGCTTGAATGGGTGCATTTGCTTCTTGCTTTGCTGAATAATTGCAAGCATGAGGAAATAATGTGGACTATGAGCTAAGGACAAGAGACATACCAAGTGTGTCTTCAGGAAAGGTTTTGATCAGTAAGAGAAGAGAAACACTGACTGATATGCTGACATCAAATGCACCAGTAAGTGCGACATCAAAACAAAACCAGCATGTAATCCATAAAAACTTCTGTAAGCTGAAATTGTTTGCTTTTAGCTGTGGCAGCTGGAACCAGTGGGACTAGGCATTTTGTCCTGATTTTTGGTTTTTTGGTTTTTCTTTTCAACAGAAAAACTTACCTCCTCCTATGGGTTTATGCATGTGACCTCTATATGCACACCAGTGTGGAGACTGTTATCATAGACAGGTGTGGTTATATGCTGGGGGGGGGGGGGAGGGGGGGAAGTGTGTGACCTGACTTCAGACTAACCTGATTGTATAAGCAATCTCTTTAAATTATTTATCTATATTTTTTTGGGTCTTTTGCTCAGTCCTCTCTTGGCAGTACTGGGTTTGACACATTTCAGAGAACAAACATGGTGTTTTAGTTGAGCTATTACCACTCTGGGTAAGGCTATTGGCACTGATATTGGGAAAAGATTGAATGATTGTGGAGCTTGGGAAGAGTTTGACCCACATGAATCCCTGCAAACCCCGGGGTAATTTGAGCTGAAGGAAAGAGCAAGGGTGCCATGGGAACAAAATGACCAGGGGGCAGAAGAGTATCTGCTGATACAGATCCACTTAAGTAGAAATCACATGCTTTGAAATTCTGGGAAAGATCATTGAAAAAGAGTCATATAGAAAATTGCAAATACCAGTGTGAAAAAGGCTTTAACCTCAATTTTGAAGACCTGCCCAAGGAGCATATTGGTTCCAGGAGTCTGCAGGACCCACCTGCATAGAGTTGTAGGCCAATTTATCCCATCCAACTTGCAGAAGTTGCAAGTCCAGGGGACTGGTGGACCTCCTGGCACCAGCAGGAGAGTGACTGTTTTTCAGGATTGGGGGCCATGGGCCACTAAACCTCCTCCCACAGCAATGCAGGAGCACCATGGGCAGGCTCCGGGTATGCATCTCTGCCAGTGCAGTGTCCTCCAGCAGTACATTGCAAATGTACTGCAGCTGGAAGAGAAACTGCAGTCTTTAGCCATGAGCTCTCAACAAGACCTTGTGCATGCAGGGTGTATATATCTGGCTTTTGTCTTGCCAGCAGTGAGATGTTGTTAAGGAGAGAAGAGAGAGCACCTCCTTGATCAGTAGGAATCAGCAGCTCAATACATTAAACAACTGAATCAAGGGATGGATGTCAAATACAATTTATAATACCACATGATACAGTAACCAGGGAGAAATATCTCCTGGGCTGCTAGCAGCAAATCTGACAAATTTGATTAAAGAAATAACAGGAGTAAATGTGAATCTCCTGAAAGCTGCGCTCAGGATTTTGAAGAACGGTCCTGGCCTGAGCATGAGGTCATGGCTTTGATGAGCAATTTCTTCCTTCACATCCCAGGTAATCACTATAAGATTACTGTACCTGACATTAGTGGTTAGGTCTTAATCGTGAATAAGGTTTATGTCTGATGTAAATCTTTTACATTTTCCTTTTCCTATGCTTTCTCCTCCACAGCTTCCAAACCTCCCCAAATCCCTCAGTTCTCTGTGTCAGAAACAGTGCCTGGTTCTGGCTTTCCTCTATTCTTGTTCTTAATTGTCCTGTAAATTCACCTCATAAACTCTTGCAGATCTAGTGGCCCTTTTCCATTTACAACTTTTTAATTATCTTCTTAACTAATGAAAGTCACAATGTCCCCAGTACATTTTTATCAGACAAGTCTGTTATGAAATTTATTGCCTTGGACTTTATTGGTTTTCACAACGTCCTTTCCTCAGTCTGGTTGTGTTCAGGTATTGCACCATTCATCTTCAGGTTGGTAAAAGAAGTGCCAGTGTATATCACAGCACAATCAACCAACGTCATTTACAGCGTCTTCTTTTACAGGAGCTCTCTGATAAAGCCTAGGGTGCCTCATCAGGAACAGTAAAGTTAAAAGGCTTTTTTTTTTTTTTTCATATTGCTGAATTCAAATGCAATGCTAGTATCCAAAAGACTAAAATATTATAAACTGAAGCAGATGTGGGCCTGAGTGCTGTCAGATATTCTTTGCTTTGCTTGACCAGAGGTGGGGCTGAGGACTTGGGGGTTCTGGAGGATGGGCAAAAGAAGTGGAGGGATTCCTCCCCTCGAGCCAAAGATACCCCATGCACCATGGGATTGGGCTGCTGCTTGATGGCTTTTAAAAGGGCAGATGTCAGTTCAAGGCCCCAGATGTCCTAACATAACTGTTTTATGTGGTTCATAGCTTTGTGATTATGTGAGCTTTGTAGCAGTGTCAGCTCTAGAGGAATTTGGGCAGCGAATCCTACCCATGAGCATTCCTTGCTTGTGAGGAAATGTATTGGAGGGAGGGTGTGTTCAAGGGCTAGTACCACTTCATTGCTGCTGTCTGATCTAATGTTGCCTGTAGCAGTGCTTAAATGAAAGAACAAACACCACCACTACCACCACCCCCCAAATACAAGCAATTCTAAGTAGCTTGGAAATTCCAAGTGCCAGCTTTGACACACAGAGCTGGACATCTGCAGGATGGAATGCATGGAATTGGCCTGAGTTTTCTTCCCTGGTGTATTGTATTAATTAAGCTGATATTAAGTATGCTTTTTAGGACCATAAATCATGCCTAGGAAAATGTTGCCTGTAAATATCTATTTGCAGTATCAATATCCCTTTTAGCAGAAAACAGGATTTATGCAAGCTCCATTTTAAACTCTTGGTATCACAGTTAATCCTAAATGCTGTAAACTGTAATGGCCTATTTCTTTATGTTGAGTTGTTCTTTTTCTCCCTATAACCTGGTTTCTGACTCTAAAGCGGCTTATGCGAGTTCAGCTGCAATGCTGACATTCAAGAACGTGTATGATGGGCAGCAGTAAAATTTTATAGGATCATATAATCATAGAATAGTTAGGGTTGGAAACGACCACAAGATCATCTAGTTCCAACCCCCCTGCCGGGGGCAGAGACACCTCCCACTAAACCATGACACCCAAGGCTATGTCCAACCCAGCCTTCAACACTGCCAGCAATAGAGCATTCACAACTTCCCTGGGCAACCCATTCCAGTGCCTCACCACCCTTACAGTAAAGAATTTCTTCCTCATATCCAATCTAAACTTCCCCTGTTTAACTTTGAACCCATTACCACTTGTCCTATCACTGCTGTCCCTGATGAAGAGTCCCCCCCCAGCATCCTCATAGGCCCTCTTTAGATCCTGGAAGGCTGCTATGAGGTCTCCACGCAGACTTCTCTTCTCCAGGATGAACAGCCCCAACTTTCTCAGCTTATCTTCATATGGGAGGTGCTCCAGTCCCCTGATCATCCTCATGGCTCTCCTCTGGACTTGTTCCAACAGTTCCATGTCCTTTTTATGTTGAGGACACCAGAACTGCACATAATACTCCAAGTGAGGTTTCACAAGAGCAGAGTAGAGGGGCACGATCACCTCCCTCGACCTGCTGGTCACTCTCCTTTTGATGCAGCCTAGGATACAGTTGGCTTTCTGTGCTGCAAGCGCACACTGCCAGCTCATGTTCATTTTCTCATCAACCAACACCCCCAAGTCCTTCTCCTCAGGGCTGCACTGAATCTCTTCTCTGCCCAACCTGCAGCTGTGCCTGGGATTGCTCCAACCCAGGTGTAGGTCCTTGCACTTGGCAGGGTTAAACTTCATCAGGTTGGCATCAGCCCACCTCACAAGCATGTCAAGGTCCCTCTGGATGGCATTCCTTCCCTCCAGCATATCAACTGAACCACCTCCTTCTCAGTTTAAGAAAGAAATTGGTTTGGCATGAAAGCATTCAGTAGCAAAATCAACTGTGTTGTATTGTTTCTGTTGTTTCCCCTTGTGTTCAAATATCTTGAAGAAAGACTGATGATGACAGCTGAGAGTTCACTGTGAGAATTGCATTTCCTGTTGAAATGATTATCATGATTTTTAGTGACAACCTAAGAGGACATGTTGCTGGTCAGCATGTGTAAAAAAATATCAGGACTGCTGCTTTATGGACTTTGGAACTCTTAACTATACAATCCTGCTATTTGGATGCTAAATTAACAAAGATATTACAATACTAAAACCATTTTCACCCAGTTTCTCTCTCAAAGGAGAAGCTAAAACTCATTTGTTATACTGCAGGCCTGATAACTGACTTGACGTTGTTAAATGAAATCAAATACTCTAACAGCCCTGTTACCACAGTTACAAATCTTTAATACAGAGATAATGTGTTAGCTGCCTCTTCTGGTTTCATGAATACATTTTTTATTACCTTAGTGAAGGCCTAATTACAGAACCAAAAAGAGAGCTACACTGGGACTCGAGGGATGTTGGGTGCCTGTCAGCTGTTTGCATGATGGAATCCATTTGCCCCAGTTCTACATCAAAGAAATAATAATGATAGCAATTTATCTACATTTAAAAATGTTTGGAATTAAACTGCCTTTTACTGTATGTACATCATGTCTGACACACTGGTGGTGCTGATATTAGACTCATCATGTTTTATTAAAATGTAGATTAGAATATTGGAATTCTTTATTTTCTTTTTTGTATTTATGCTTCTTCTTGTACCCAAACTAGCAGTGGTTTTGAAAACAGATAAACAAATAATAATTTATTGATTCTGGATAAGATTCCTAAAATGTGAATAAATCGGGGGTGGAGTTAGCCTTTTAAAAGACACTCTCCCAACAAGTTCAAGCATTGTGAAAATCGTATCAGACAACTGTCACTTTAGTCAGATTTAAAAAGTGCGGTTTTGTGCGCCTGTAAATTGCGTGGTCTTTGTCAGCAAAGCCTGAACAGTCCAGAGCAGCCAACATTGCAATGTCTGGTACAGTCAGGATCTACCATTCCTCCCAAATTTACCCAAATGTTTCTGATAGCTGATATTGTTTCACTTTTGCCCCATCATTCACAGATGATAAAACTGACTCTAGTTTACTGTATCCTGCCTCATCCCTACAAGAGTTTCCATGCAGAGGGGTGGAGGGATTTTACAATGCAGACGTCCAAGCACTGCTTGGCAGGTCCTAAATCTTAGGTCAGAAACTGAAGGTCCTGGTTTCAATCAGTACCTTTTCTGTTCCTCTGTGTGTGCAGTTTGAGTGACAGAAGCCTTTCAGAGCTGTGTGCAAGTGAGGGATGGGAAACAGCAAGAAAAAAAGTGTACCACTTCACTGGGGCTGCTGCCAGTGCAGCTCAGGAGCCCTTCTTGGCCTAGTGTGGGGAGGGGAATGTCTTTTCTTTCTTTCTCCTTTTTTTTCCCTTCTCCCCCATTTATTCCTTGCAGCACCCTAAAGTTTGCACGTCAAGCCCCATTTCGTGTGTCTTTTCTGTATTTAAGACAATAACAGCTATTCACAGCTAACCTTTCTTTGTGTCTGCCAGGGCTGTTTGCTGTTCTGGATTTGCTTTCCAGTTCACAAGCACTGGAGAAGTGATTCTGTGTCTTCTGTGGGATTATGTCCACGGACACAAAAGGAAAACCTGATGGTTTTGTCATGTTAGGAAGAAAGATAAAGCTGCTTTGGTCAACAGAACTCCATCCAGCAAATCAGTTTACTGGAGATCTGTGTCAGAAGCTGGTGAAGGAAGTGATTCCATTTCTGGTGATGGGCACCATGGAATCAGGCAAGATGCCAGAGTCAGGGGGATCAGAAGCTAAAGAGGTAGAAAGTAATATTCAAAATATGCAGGCTGTAGGTAACATACCTAGAAAGTGGGGTCAAGAATCTACTTTTTTTTCAGGTAAGCATTTTTAAACCTAAAAGAAAAAATTATTAGGAGCATGATCCCTTTCTCACTTCCTTTGAAGCAATTCTAACTTCTCTTTTTAATGTTTAAGGGTTGCCCCTGTGGCTCTGATTACACCTGCTCACTGGAGAAAATAAAAAGGTACTGGGTGTTCAACCCACTGATCTAACAAAAAAGCACTGACTGCCAGTCATAACACCAGTGATCCTAGTTTGGATAAGAAGTGGAGCATTATTTGATATGGCAAAACATGATAATTTACTTTGTATTGTGTGAATCATGGCATCTTTTTTCTGCCACTGCAGGTGAATAGGTATTTTCCTACTGATAAATGCCTGAAAGGAAATGGAAGAGATATGCTGCTATCTCTGTTCTCTTTGGGAAGATGAAGATATCCTCATGTAAGAAATAACATTCAGTCCTATGTCAAAAAGTCACATTTGTTGGGCAATAAAATCTGTGTATAAGTGTGAACTGAGCTAAATATAACTACGTTATGTTCCTCTTAAAAAAGAAAGGTAGTATCAAATGCTACTGTGTATTTCTAATTTCCAAACCATGTCAAAATTATTCTATGCCTATTTCTTAAAACGTGTTTAAAACCTATTTCTTGGTGACTGGTATTAATCATCTTAAAAGACTCAATGCAGATGTGTAGAAAAAGGCTAGTCAGCTTTAGATTAGATTCTTATGTACCTCAAGAAACTAGCAAAATAAAATTCCCAAATCCTTGACATATCTGGTGTCTAGCTTAAATTCAGTGTAGGGCAAGAATAATAGGAATTTTTGTTTATGGGAAGTGGAATATGGGGACCTTATTTTGGGAGTTAGAAGAGAAAGAGTATGTAAAGCTTCAAAATGATCTGCACTTGCTCATTTCTGTTTTCTTTATTAAAGTCTGAAATTTAATTCCCAGTCTTAGAATTCATGCATACACAAAGTACTGTGATCAGATTTGTCTGGTTTAGATTAAGAGCAGTTTATTTTGCAGAGACATACAGGGACACTGGCAGTTTCTGTATGGACTATGTGAATGTATAGAAATGGATGAAAAGGTCAGTTCACCAATGCTATTAATCAGGACACGAGCCAAGTAGCTCCAAGAACTTTCTTCCCCAAACAATTCAGTATTTGTTTGTTCATGTTCCTGTAAATATGGAGTCCACATGAATATGCTTTCTTGCTGAGGTAGTGCCTTATATGCAAGGTGAAGTTGTTCCAAATATAATTGCTTTTCCTTTCAAGGGGACCATACATTCTGGGCAAAAAAAAAAAAACAAAACAAAACAAAACAAAAAAACCCCCTGAATTGCCATTATATTCTAAGTTTGGAGATGGAAAAAGTCAAAATCATAAAGAGAAAAGCTAAGAAATATTTAGAAATTTTTTGGATTTTACATTCAGAAACAAAAGATTCTTTCTGCCCTCCCACTCTGAGAGAGGAAAAAAAAGCCTGAAAAGAGAGAGAGTTAGTTTTGGGTTGTTTGTTGTTGGGTTTGTGTTTTTTTTTCTTTCCTACTGAAACAGAGGAATACATTTTGATAACACATTGGGTTTGGTTTGTTTGGTTTTGTTGGGGTTTAGTTTGCTTTTTTTGGTTTTTTCCCCTTGTTTGGTTTTTTCCCCTTGTTTGGGTTTTTTGTGTGTTGCTTTTCTGTTGATTTTTTATTTGCTTGTTTGCAATAGATATTAAACAAGTGGGTCTGTAAACAGCACAGACTCCAACATCAACAACATCATAATCTCATTCTTCTTAGGGCTTGACTTTGTTATGGGAATGAGCCAAAGCTCAGCCAAGTGCTGCTCCTGCCCTGGCACCCATGTAAGCGTATGGCTCCAAACTGGGGAGGCAGGGTGGGGACAGCAAGGGCTGGCTGCCTGCCAGTGGGGGGAGGCTGCAGGCAGCATCCATACTACTCTTTTCTGCTGAGTTTTATTATAAGGTTGCCTTTGAGGCAATCCAGAAAAGTTGCTACTTTTCCAGTTGTATCCAAGTTTTCCAACAGCTAGGATGGGCAACAAGGGCCAGCTCCCTGATGATAGCAGGAGCACATCAAAGCATCATCAGTGATGCAGTTTGAATGATTTCATGCGACAAAATATTAATTTTTGTAGCTCATCAAGCCCTCAGCACTTTCACTGTTTAGATCATGCTGAGGCTCTCAGGTATTTCTATGGAAGTTCAAGGCCTCATACGCCAGGAGCAATTTGTCAAGATTTCAGCCCGCAGTGTAGCTGAGTAGCAATCCTTGTCAGACTGAAGGCTATGAAAACTGGGCTATTAATTTGGTAGGCTGTAAGAGATGACAGTTGAGACAGGATTTCATACTGTTTTCTAGCATTCTATCTTGGAGTGGTGTGAGGTTAATGTTTAATTTTAAGTTCTGTTCTTTCCCAAGGACAAAGTAATTTTGTGTCTTTCCAGGTTACCCACAAGGAGTTCCCTGTGTCCCTGGTATTCCTGGCGAAGCTGTCAGGACTGATGCTGGCTTTTTTACTGTAAGTCTCTAATTTAGGCTCTATAACATCAAATACAGCATCAAATTCTTCATCTACTGCTTTAAGGTATATAATATGATCCAAGCTGAACTGCAGTGAATACCTTGCTGCAAAGGTATTCAAAGCTGTGGGATCTGGCAAAGAGGTAACTGTTGTGCTGTCTGGGCAAGTGGCTTTATTTGCTGCCATCCAAAACCCCTTGTGTCCCAGAATGACACTACTTATTATAGCCTCCTTGACACTGTGATCATTTGAGTTTAGATAAGCTTTTTCCGTTCTTTTGAAAACATCATACATATTTGTTTCTACTCATCTCTCAAACAGGATAGTCTTCATAGGTAACTAGCACTTGTCTGGAAGTACTCCCAGGCCTTGTGGAGTAGGAATGGATAATGAAAGAAAATTATAGCAGCAGTCTAGAGATGGAAATATCAAAAGTGCATTTTGCTACCACAGATCTATTATTTAGATCCTCTGACAGAACAGAAACATTCTTTGCTTTGTTTTATAATTCTGTCCTGAAAATAATACTTGCATACTGCATCTCATTATATTTTATCTGCACCTGTACAACTGTACATGTAATGATATCCAAAGGCTTCTGAAGAATGAAAGACAGGGCTTTCAACAATACGAACAGAAGTTTGAAAGAACCTAATACTTTTTTCTTTTTAAGCTCAATTTATCATGTTTATTGAATGATCTGGGACACAAAACCATTGAAGAGACTAACAGGAGACTTCGGTATTAGATTTAAAACCTAAGAAAATACTTTGTTATTCACTGTGATGTGTTAGAAAAAGTTCTAGACTGTAATTTTTAATACAATCTAAAGATTAAAAATTCATTAATATGTAAATGAAAATGAATTACAGTGAAAATACAGACCACTTGTTTGTAGACAATAGGACTTCCGTGTGAATCTTAACAGTGACATTTAAAGAAATGTCTCCACAAGCCAATATTCTAAAATATATCTCACCTGTTTTTCTGGCACATTTTATGATTATCATTAACAAGCATTGTGTAAATCTAAAATGACCCTTGTAAAATCAGGCATTATGGTTTAATATATATATGGCTGTGCGAAATAACAGAAGATTGGTGAGGAGGATTGTAAACATGCTCAAGTGACTTGCAGCTGGGATGTAGAAAAACACATATACTAATCGTTTAGTCTTGTGTGTTTGACAGGTAGAACACCTATGTTTGGATAACATAGGCCAACATAGGGAGGCACCCTACTGAACATGCTTGAGGTTCTTGCCCAGCTGTGGGAAAAATCAAAGCACAGTGTTAAGCCACTGTGTGGATCCCTGATACACAGGCCAACACAGCAGTGCATGTGTCCACACTTGTGTGCCTCTGCCTGTGTGTGGCTTTTTTGGGGATACCCTGTCTGGTGAGGTACTGGAAAGAAATTTATTCTTTGCATTTCCTCGGTGCTTTTGAGGCTGTTCCTGCATCCTACCTGTGCCAGCTCATGCAATGGCTTATCTACATACCACTGGTGTTAACTGCATTTTTCATCATCTTCAACCTGAAAATACTTGGAATATTGTTGTGGTTTAAGCCCAGCTGGTAACTCAGGACCAAGCAGCCCCTGTCTCACTCCCCTATTTCCACCCCCCGCTCCGGGCAGGATGGGGAGGAGAATCGAAATAACTGTTACAGCTGAACCCAGGACAAATACACAACACATTTTGCAATAAAAGAGCTTCTTTCTTAAAAGGTTGAGCTGAAAGTGAGGGATTTAATGCTCCCCTGGCTTAATCTCACATGATTCAACAGCAAATCCACCAAAAAATGGGAGATTTTGGGATATAACAGTTTTGGTTTTTTTCTTAATGTATATATGGTATGCTTTATTTAACAGAAAACCTGATGAGCCTTTGTTTTAAAGTGATAATCTGGGCCCAAAATTCCAGCTGTTTCTACATGAAAGACCTTCAGCAGTTCTACTGATACTCTGTTTTTGGACCTCTCATTCTTAATCCTAAATGGGGCTGCTAATGGATTAAGGATGGCGAGTGGCTCTGCAGTGTCTATATGAAAACAGGAAAGTACAATAAACTTGGGACCATGCACAAAATGTACTTGCATACAGTCCAGTTTGAAATTAAAATGCTGTCTTTCTTGGGCTTCACTGTGTACAATGATATTTGTTATCAGAGGAGTAAACAAATGAATGGTGCCCCCATTCCTAACCCCAGCTCTTGCCATCATATATGCCTGGATTCTGCATCATGAAATTGTTCCTTTCTGAAAGACTCATTTTTGGGGTACATATCTAGTGGGAAATGTTTTCTAAATAAAAAAAAACTTCAGAAGTTTTACACAACTTTTAGAAACCTTTTCAGACTTGTGTTTCCTCAAGCAATATGAATGCACTGCACTGTCCTTACTCTAGTTTCATACTGTTAAGTACTAATGCAGTACCAGATAGTAGAATGAACCAAAAGTAAGATAATAATTTCTTCACCTGTATTTTCAGTCTTTCAGAAATATCCCACCAGGGTAAGCACTAAGGATTTTAGTGTTTTGCTTTTGTTGGTTTTTTTTTTTTTTTTTCTTTAATTGACAGATTGAAAGAGGTGATCCTGCCCCTCTACTCTGCTCTCGTGAGACCTCACTTGGAGTACTGTGTGCAGTTCTGGTGTCCTCAACATAAAAAGGACATGGAGCTGCTGGAACAAATCCAGAGCAGGGCCACGAGGATGATCAGGGGACTGGAGCACCTCCCATATGAAGACCGGCTGAAAAAGTTGGGGGCTGTTCATCCTGGAGAAGAGAAGTCTGTGTGGAGACCTCATAGCAGCCTTCCAGTATCTGAAGGGGGCCTACAAAGATGCTGGGGAGGGACTCTTCATCAGGGACAGCAGTGATAGGACAAGTGGTAATGGGTTCAAACTTAAACAGGGGAAGATTAGATTGGATATGAGGAAGGAATTCTTTACTGTAAGGGTGGTGAGGCACTGGAAGGGGTTCCCAGGGGGGTTGTGAATGCTCCATCCCTGGTGGTGTTCAAGGCCAGGCTGGACAGAGCCTTGGGGGTCATGGTCTAGTGGGAGGTGTTCCCTGCCCATGGCAGGGGGGGTGGAACCAGATGATCTTGAGGTCCTTTCCAACCCTAACTATTCTATATGATTTTACAGAAGCTAGCTGTCTTTGCTGAACATGTAGCTGACAAGGGAAGCTTTATCTGAAGGCAAAGGGGGCAGTGTAAAGATAACAGGAAACCAAAGATACATACTTTTAAATTATTTTTTAGATTATATTTTACTGTGAATAATAATTGGATATACATCTAAAAGACAGTAGTTACCTGGTGAAGTGTTAACTGCCTCCTTAATGGAAGAACACCAATGCTATTTCATTTGTAGAAGTTATACTGCGAGAGACATTACCGCCTTCTAAAACTAGTGCATCGCTTAACTTTAAGCAAATAATGCACCTTCCGTTCTACTGCCGTAGCAAAAGAGCGCTTAAACGACCCAGCGCCCTTCAGGTGGGCGGTGTACATCAGCGGCACTGCCCCCTTTCTCGCGGTTTATAAACATGGGTGCTCCGCCGGAAACAAAAGACCGCTCCCTCTCCCCACCCTGCGCTTCCCGGAGGGGTGATGGTGGCCCGGCCCGCCCAGCGCGGCCTCCCCCTGGGCGGACCCGGGCGGCTGCCGTCCGGTAGCACTGGGGATTCTGGAGGCGCCCCGACGGGACGGGGACGGGTGGAGCGGAGCGGAGCGGCGCAGGGGTCGGTAGCAGCGGGGCGGCACGGCTGGAAGCGGCGTTCGGTGCCGGAGCGTCTCCTCGGCTTTGAGAACGGGTATGCCTTTTGTGAATATAAGTGTCTTTACCGTCTGTGATTTCTTCTCAGGGGTCCTTTCCGGTATCTTTTCTTTTCTTGTCATCACAGGGATACTTAATGATTAGAAGGACTGTGAAAAGGCCCCGGCGATTAGAAGGGGCATGTTTTCCAGTTGGGGATTGTGCATTAAGTTAGAAAATGTGTCTTCAGCAAGGTAACTCGCTTCTGAAGAAATGGTTTAAGAAAGGAACTTGCTGCCGAGGCTGTCCTCAAGAGAGCTGGCAGCAGCAGGCATGGCTCAGGTAACAGGAGTCAAGTCATCCAGCAGTGAAGCGAGCAGCATTAGGGATGGGCCCTCATGTCCCTGAGGCTGGGTACCCAGAGCATGACCTCTTTTTTTGGCCCTTGGGTGTTGGCACTCGCTGGTTGCAGGAGAGATGGGAATGTCAGAGGAAAGCGGGTGCCCTGTTGCATCAGAAGAAAATAATTTTACGCCAACTAATAGCTCATTTAATTCCTTCTCTGAAGGCTGTTTTGTTAACTTTAACAGAAAGTAACCTGTTTAATTAGATTAACTAAATTATCTTCAAGTATACTGTTTCTGTGGTAGCCGAGGTTAAAATCCAATGGCTGAATAGTCTAGTATGATGATGAAGGGAAGTGCCACAAAGCTAGCTAGGGTGAACTAATGCATGCCTTACAGCTGTTTGGCTTTCTGGGTTGTTTTTTTTCTAATCATCAACTTTCTTGGAAATGGCCTGGCTTGGTATTTAAATGGCACCATGCTTGATGTTTGTGCTTGAGGGCTTATGTTAGTATGTCCTTGGCAGTATTTCAGCGAGCTGGAGAAGAAACGAAACTGATTGTCACACTAGTAGACTGTTTTTCTAAAAAAAAAACCCGGAAGCTTTGTAGTTAACTCAATTAAGATCTCTCTAAATGACTTACAGTGTACCTACTGATATGTTTCAGAATGAAAATACGTGTAACGCAGTTCTGAAAATGGAAAGTGTCTGAAAAGGAACATAAATATCTTTCATTCCTTAAAAAAGAGCAAGCTGTGAATGTTATTTACTTCTCTGAACCAGAACAGTATTGTTCTGACTTCCTTTGGAACATTTCTTGTATTTCCTTTCTAAAGTTTTTTGGCTGTCCTTAAGTGTCCTGATTCAAAACTCCTGGAGGGGAAAAACCACTGTACCTGAGCACCTGGATGCTCTGAGGTTTGCTTCTGTGTTACCCATTTGAACAATGATTCAAGAAAGTAAAGAGAGAGTGAGGAACTGGTAGGGGTGTGCTGGTGCTGGGTTAGAGGATTTAGCAGCAATTGACTGCTACTTCTGAGAGAAAAGGGAAAAAGTCTGGGGAACTCCTATGGATAAGGAGGAAGGCTGACAATATGGGTTCTGGACAGTATAGTGTATGGGGACAGGGTGTGAAGAATGAGACTTCTTGACATGAATTCCCCTCTCTTGTGAGCATTACAGCAGATGAGGTTTGGGGATCTGCTGTCAGCTTGATAACCCACAGCTCAACGACTGCTCTCAGCAGTCGAAGCAATGCTTGGGGGCAGGTGCGTATGTTCTTTTGCCTTTCATTTCCTCTCTGTGTCAGTCATGCTGCGAGGTTCAAGTAGCGTGTTTCAGGAGAGGCTGCTGGCAGCCCCTGCACTTCCCACTCCCAGTGCACAAGCTCAGTGGGGGTACCTCAGGCCATCCAGAGACTGTTTCATAAGGGTCATTCACTATCAGACAGCTGCTGTCCATGAAGCGTTTCTCTGGTGCTTCCCTTCTGCCAGCCAAATAGCTTCTCCTTTCCCCCTGTGTAAAGCATGTTTATGTCTTATCTGTACTCCCTTTGGGAGCATGGACCCAGAACTTTAAGTTACTGCAGGAACCTGTCAGGCTTTTCCTGGCACAGGCTGTCTTGCGTAGCCGTAACCATAATGGCCCCAGCGAGGGTATGAGGTGATGGGAGCTGGAGTCTGGACCCCACCATCCTCTCTTGCCCTTTAGTGCTTCAGCTGGGTGATTTTGGTGAATGTTTGATCAGCAAATATCTCCGGTAATGTAATAAAATGTGAAGGACCCTTATAATCCTAGCATAATTTGGGTTGGAAAGGATAACCTTTGGAGGTTATTTGGTCCATTCCTCTGCTTAAAGCCCAACCTAAATTCAAATGTAGGTCAGATTGCTCAGAGCCTTGCAAAGATTTTTATCAGATGTATGCAAAGATTCAGAGCTTCTTCTCGAACACCTTGGCCAGCTTATTCACTCCAACGTAAATTCAGGTTGCAGCACATGGCCAGTGTAGTGGGAGGGATTCATTCAGCTACTGTTTTATTGAACCAAAATTAATTCAGTAATGAGCTTTTACTTGCTGAAGCACTTTCTTTCCTTTTTTTCTTTAGTTCTGTGGAATTTTAACTCCATTACAAAGAAATAGTATTCTCCCTCTTTTATGCTAGTGGGAGCTAAGTGCAAATACCTTTGCTTTTCCTTGCAAAGTAGTTTCAGTGATTGTTCACTATATTTAAAACTGTTACTAGAACTAATAACACCTAGCAGCTTGTAAAGCCTCATTTTATTAAACTGAAATGAAAATGTAGTCTTCATTGCTTTGTGTAACCCAGGTAGCTGAAACCAACTCATTTCTAAGTGACTGGTCTTTCCATTACTGCTGTGTCTTGACTGAGGTTTCACCATATGGCAATTTCCCCATGCATAGTGACGTCATTGAACAATATATTGTGCAGTATAAGGAAGTTGACAAAAATGAGATTTTGTTCCTCATTCCTTTGGTATTTCACAATTCCATGTTATTTCACAATCTTCATAAATTATTCAGATGAAAAGCAAGGCAATGTGCTAATCTTGGTGGCTGAACTGGATATGGTAGAAGGAGTCTACATAAAAAGCAATAGAAGAAGAAAGACAATTTTAGTAAAAGACATAATCTTAACTGTTCTTAATGTGATGGCTGATGAAATGGGAGTTGAACTTTGTAAAATTTAAAATTTTTATTACTTTTCTTGCCATAGAGTATATCATCATTTTCTAAATCCTAGATTGTGCAGTGGCATATATGTATGGTTGTAGGGAGAAGAAAGATTCTGGGCTATTGTAAAGCCTTTCTTTTAAACAAATCATATGATATGGTCTTTACCCGTCCTTTACCAAAGGGTTCAGTTTGAATTCTCAGTATTTCACTAAAGTTCAGGTAGCTTATTCTAGTTTAAATCATGTTTTTTTTGTTCATCTTTAATTTGTGCTATTCCTACAAGCTGGTAGTTTTCTTAACATATTTTAATATGGTCATATATTAAACTTGTCAGTTTATATTATCAACTGCAAGAACAAGGTTTAAAAAAGGAACACTTTAAGACCAATATACTAGACAAAGAGGATGTTGTGTGCAAGCTGGGATGTGAGATAGGTGCCATGTTGTCCCAGAACCATTAAACATCCTAAAAAGCAGAAAGGAACTGTGTTCAGTTTCAGTTTCCTTCCCAGCTTTGCATGGCCATCTTCACTGAACTGAACTAGTTGGAAGAGCCATAACAGACAAAATATATTACTAGTTTAACTTGAACTGCATTCTTTCTAAAGAATAACTAGGTTTATCATTTATTGTAAAGCTTTCAATCCTATAAAAAGGAGCTGTTCTTTTTTGTACTTCCAGTTATTGGTCTCCTGGCTGGTTTGGACCATTGTCTTCAATAGAAGTTGCTGCCATTGTTTTCCTTCTGTCATTACTCCAGAGACTGAAAGGAGTATCTCTTAAGGTTAATGCTGGTATCAGTAAAGGTTCTTTCTTCCTTTTTTAAACTCCTGTCCTGAGTTCAGCAGTAGCAGTCATTTTTCTCCTTCTTAGTAGCTGGTGCAGTGCTGTGGTTTTGACTTTCAGCCTGGGAACAGTGCTGATAACACTGATGTTTTCAGTTCCAGCTCAGTAATGTTTAGTCTGACCAAGGACTTTCTGAGTCTCATGTTCTGCCAGGGAGGAGGAAGAAGCAGGATACCCGTCCCAAACTGACAAAAGAGGTATTCCATACCACAGCACATCATGCCCAGTATATAAACTGGGGGCAGTTACCTGGAAGTTAGATCATTGCTTGGTCAGGCTGGGTGTCTGTTGGTGTGTGATGAGCAGTTGTATTCTCTTCCCTTGTTATTCCCCTTATCATTATTATTATTGGTGGTAGCAGTAGTAGTTTGTGCTGTACCTTAATTACTGGACTGTTCTTATCTCAACCCATGGGAGTTACATTCTTTCGATTCTCCTCCCCATCCCTGTGGGAGCAGAGGGGAGGAAGGGAGGGAGTGAGACAGAGACTGCATCGTTTTCTGAGTTATGGCTGGGCTTAAACCATGACAACTCCTTTTGACAATTATGGAAAAGTACAAGGAAAAAGACAAGCAGTTGGCCCTTTCACTCATGCTATTCTGCTGTGGAAGCCCACTCCCCTGTGCAAACCCATCATTATCATGTTAAGACAAATACTGGATACATGATATTTAGTAGTACCACTTCAGAAGTGGATTAGCATAAAGAACTGAACAGGTGGCAGCATGGCATCAGGGCTGCTCCAGGATTTACCCGAGCAGGTTTTGTAGTCAACATCAATAAACTAAACCAGTTTCTGGGAAACTACTGCAGTAATTTATTCATATGAATTGCATGATGTTTCTGAATGGCTGCACAGTGGAGTCTTGGAATGCAATGAAATAACTGCACATACCAATGCTTTCCTCTGACTTGATAATTTCAGGATACTCAAAGCATGAATGCAGGCATAGATAATTCAGACTTATGGTGTGGTAGAGATATAGCCTAGAAGAAAGCAGAGATATTTGCATTTGTAATTCAGTTTTCCTCTACGGTTTAGACAGGCAAGTATCTTTTAGCTATAATAGAGAACTTTGAATGACTCTTGTGTAAAATTCTATGTATATATTAAAATCCGCCTTTTTTTTTTTTTGCAGAACAACTGTAAACATCCATGGCAATGCAAGGTGAGTAAAAAATAAACAAAATATCATCTTTTGTTAATATCAAAAGATAATATGGGTCTTTCCACAGTGTTCAAGCAATACTAGCTTAGCTATTAGTTTACTTACCTTCTATTTTTATGAAATATGTATGAATTTTTGTTAACTATGTTTTGAATTGAAAAGATTTACATTTTAAAATTTAATAATTTCCAAAATATAGCTTACATTTTCAGATCTTGATTTCTAAAGTTAAATGAAACAAATAAACCATCTTGAAATGCAAGTTATTTCTGCTTACAAAATGAAATTAGTAAATGTTTTTAAATGCATAACCCTCTGAGTCTGCTGGTGAGGCATTAGTATAGTCCTAACTTGAAGAAATTGGTAAAATTTTTTATATAATGAAGAATGACTCACTGCCAGTCAGTTCTGTACAGGAGGGCAGCCTGTCAGTTCCCTGGCAATTCTTTCTATTAAAGCCTGCTTCTAAATGTAAACGAACAAAACCATCTTTGGTCCAGATGGTGAACTGACCCTGCTTGGACTTGGTGATCTCAAGAGGTCCCTTCCGAGCTAAATGATCCTGGGATTCTGTGATATCTGCATGACATCATTTGCCATGCCTGCTTTTTTTCTGCATGTTAAGGATGAGAACTCCTTTAAGTTCTTAAACATTATACTGATGTTTAATATAAATATTGTGCATAAATATGAACTTGTTATACAGGTTTTGCTATACAGAAAACCACTGCTTAATTTTGTTACATCTAGTCTGAAAAAGGAGGCGGTGTTGGGGATTTTTCACTGTAAGGCCGGAGGAAATGAACAATACTCAGAGTGTATGTTCCATTCTTCCAGCACATAAACCTGATCTAGCACCTGGATTTTCAGACATTAACCATGTGCCAGGATATCAAGTTCCCTATGGCTACCCTCAGCATGCACCTGGGACGTACCAAGGTAGGTTGCTTGTCTACAGATCTGGAAATAAGGATGGGAAATGTGAGGTTTCATTTCACCAGGGTGACTATCTCTGATTTCCTTCTCTGCTGTTAATTTTGTAGCGTTGCTGGTAATTTCTCTTTTGCTAAAAAGTCATCTTTTCCTTTGTGGTGCTGAGCAGTACCAACAGTGGTAGGAGTTAAAAATGTTGGATGTTTCTCAGTGGTTACTGTGTGGAGTTTGTTAGGGTGGTATTACTTATGCAAAGCAATTAATGTGTGGCAGCTTCTTGCTGATGATCAGATTTTTTAATTAATATGCTATTTCAGTATTTCACTTTACTTTTCTCTAGAAATCCAGAACTGAAGAAAGAATTGTTTTCCTCTCACCTCTTCTGCTGATCCATGTATTTTGTGCCTGTTTCCTACCCTATTGCTGTACTTTGCATGTGGTTATACCTTGCACTGATTTGCTTTTCTCTTCTCCTATTTCATTTCCTGCTCCACATTCAAAATGCAGCACTTCTAAATAGCTTCTCATGTTCCTTTCCAACCCTAACTATTCTATGATTCTGGCAACTATTGCTTTCTGAAGAACCAAGTCTAACAATCAGACTCAAAGCAGAAGTTGTAGATAAAATGCAAACCATTTGGCCTAAGTTACTGTGCTGTTCATAAGTTAAAGCTTGTGCATGTTGTGGCAGGGCAATCTGTGTTCTGAAAGTTCAGTTAGCTTCAGCAGGGAATGAGCATGTGCTGCCTGTGCGATGAAGGCCAAGGGAGCATTTTTTGTTTTGAATAATTGTATGTGCGTACACTTATGCATGACAGCAGTAGATCATTTGTGTGCAAAGTCTGTGCTCAGACATAAAAGCGATTTTATATTCTGTAAGGGTGAATCCTTCTCTAGAGTGGGGGCTCCTGCCACCTATGAATTTTAAGCCACAGCTGTTTACATCACCTGAGGTACTGTCCTGCTTACGTCCACAGCGTGAGCTTTCATATGTAACAGCCCATGTATTGGAATGTAATGTGAAACATTGGTGCTGAACAGATTTGGGCTAAAATCTACAAGTCAGTATCTCAAGCTATTTGTATTTGGACAGCTCTACAAAAATACACTTTGTGGCTTCTGCACTGTGCTTGCTTCTGAGTAAAACATAAAATTCCTCTCTATCAGAGTGAAAACCTACAGCCTGCCAGGGAAGTATTAGATGAGGGAAAAAACATAGTTGTTGTTCTGTGACTTTCAACAGCAACTTCAGCAGCTTCAGCTACAAAGGCTGTGTTGCTGCAAGCAAGACAGGGCTCTTCACTCAGCTAGGGATGTGGGGTAGGCTGTGAGCACCAAGGCAATGCTGCGTGTGCCATCTGGTGGGGTGCTGAGCATTTAGACCCTGAAGTGCTTCATGAGAGCTTGTGTTTTCTATTGAGTGGTAACTGGAGGAGATTTACTTGGCGTTCACAAAATGTGGAACTATTTCCTCCTTTACTATGCACCTTCTCCATGAAGGAGTTGTGGATTTCCTGAGTTTTGAAAGAAAATGGGAAAGTGCACGTTTTAGATCACACTCATTTCATTTGAAAACTGCAGATGAACTTTGCTAAAAGGACATTTCCTGTCACGTAAATAGAAGGTATGATTCCAGGAACACTTGGTCTTAAAATTCCTCATTTGCTCAACTGACAACTTGTAAATGCTCATGCTTTTAATCTATTTTAAGGTTTCTGTCTTCTTTATTTAGAAATAACCTTCATTTATTTATTTCTAATTTTAGAATTGCCTATCTTTATGTGAATAAAATTTCTGCTATATTCAATAATGATTCATTTACTGGTTTTGTTTGGTTTTGTCTGGAGGGATTAGAACATCCATATCCAGTATAACTTCTTTGCACAAAAGTATTCATAATTGAAATATATTGTACGTATAAGAATCTTCATAGGTCAAAATAGTGAATACGTTAATCTTTTGAAGATCCATTGGACAATTCAAAAGAATTTAGCATTTAACTTTAATAACTGCATCTCTCCTACCACACCAGGTGTCGCAGGTGCAGGGAGCTATGGCTTTCAGGTACAGCCCATGAGAGTCCCATCTGAACTTGCTGTTCCACCCATACAGAACCAGCCCATTGTGAAGGAGGGAACAATCTGGATGCCCATCCCTCCTCCTCTTCCCAACTGTCCTCCTGGACTGCAATACCTCACACAGGTACCTGCACCCTTCCTTCTTCCCCAGAGAACACGTGTTCACCTGAGAAGCAGCCTGCATCTGTGATAAAGCTTAAAAAAAGTATGTGGCTTTGTTGCAGCTCTGTGGCTTGCTGCTTTTGGGCTGCTAAATGAAGCCTTTTGTAATGCAATTGATGTGTGTTTCTGTGTGGAGATGCCTGTTATGGTTGCAGTGCTTCATGCAGTACTCTTCTGTCAAGTGAGGTGCTAAAGGACTAGGGGCACAGGGCTATTGTAGATATTTCCTATTTCTGAAGGTACCGTTTGTGAAATGTAATGAGATTTGGCAAAATGTCTATAATGAACGTGTATAATATGTGCAACTGTAGCACATTAAAGTGCTTAGTTTTCTACATGGTGCTTTCTTCACACCTCTTCATAATGTTGATAGCAGAGATGCTAGTCAGACTTCACAACATAAGGGAATGCTAATAGCAAAATAAGAATGGTTTCCAAATTGCAGATTATGTCCTTGTACTGTAAAAATGCAATTTATATTATCACTGGGAGAAAATATCAAGGCTTAACACTGATAGATATTTGCCAAATCTGCAAATTGCTCAAAAAAAAAAAAAAAAGGCACCAGTGAGGCAAGGCCATGAGGCCATGTATCCTGAGTTTCTCAGAGCTGAGCAGTAGCTCTAAAATTTCTTATTTTCCTGCTTTTGTCTATATGGACTTGACGTAGCCTTCTCTTCTCCAGGCTGAACAGCCCCAACTTTCTCATCCTATCTTCATACAGGAGGTGCTTCAGTCCCCTCATCATCCTCCTGGCTCTCCTTTGGACTTGTTCCAACAGTTCCATGTCCTTTTTATGTTGAGGACACCAGAACTGCACACAATACTCCAAGTGAGGTCTCACAAGAGCAGAGGGGCAGGATCACCTCCCTCGACCTGCTGGTCATGCTCCTTTTGATGCAGCCCAGGATACGGTTGGCTTTCTGGGCTGCAAGCGCACACTGCCAGCTCATGTTCATTTTCTCGTCAACCAACACCCCCAAGTCATTCTCGGCAGGGCTGCACTGAATCTCTTCTCTGCCCAACCTGGAGCTGTGCCTGGGATTGCTCCGACCCAGGTGTAGGATGTTGCACTTGGCATGGTTAAACTTCATCAGGTTGGCATCAGCCCACCTCACAAGCATGTCAAGGTCTCTCTGGATGGCATTCCTTCCCTCCAATGTATCAACCGAACCACACAGCTTGGTGTCGTCGGCAAACATGCTGAGGGTGCACTCAATCCCACTGTCCATGTCACCGACAAAGATGTTGAACAAGACTGGTCCCAACACCGATCCCTGAGGGACACCACTTGTTACTGGTCTTCATCTGGACATTGAGCCATTGAGCACAACTCTTTGTGTGCGGCCATCCAGCCAGTTCTTTATCCACCGAGTGGTCCACCTATCAAATTGTTGTCTCTCCAAGTTAGAGACAAGGATGTCATGTGAGAGAGTGTCAAATGCTTTGCACAAGTCCAGGTAGATGACATCAACTGCTTTACCGCTGTCCATCAGTTCCGTAGCCCCATCATAGAAGGCCACCAGGTTTGTCTGGCAGGATTTACAAAGGATAATGGGTTCAAACTTAAACAGGGGAAGTTTAGGTTAGATATGAGGAAGAAATTCTTTACTGTAAGGGTGGCGAGGCACTGGAATGGGTTGCCCAGGGAAGTTGTGAATGCTCCATCGCTGGTGGTGTTCAGGGCTGGATTGGACATAGCCTTGGGTGGCCTGATTTAGTGTGAGGTATCTCTGCCCCTGGCAGGGGGGTTGGAACTAGATGATCTTAAGGTCCTTTCCAACCCTAACTATTCTATGATTCTATGATTTCCCCTTAGTGAAGCCATGCTGGCTGTCACCAAGCACCTTGTTGTTATGATGGACAGTGGCTTAGCAACTTCATTTGCCAGCTCCTTCAGGACCTGCAGATGGATTTCATCAGGTCCCATGGACTTGCATACGTTCAGGTTCCTAAGATGGTCTCCAACCAGATCCTCTCCTACAGTGGGCCCAGGGTCTTCATTCTCACAGTCCCTGCGTCTGCCTTCCATGACTTGGGTGGTGTGGTCAGAGCATTTTCTGGTGAAGACTGAGGCAAAGAAGTCATTAAGAACCTCAGCCTTCTCCAAATCCAGGGTAGCCAGTTCTCCTGATAGCTTCTGAAGAGGGCCCACGTTGTCCCTAGTCTGCCTTTTATTTGCAATGTACCTATAGAATCCCTTCCTGTTATCCTTAACATCCCTAGCCAAGTTTAATTCTAAGTGGGCTTTAGCTTTTCTAACCTGGTCCCTAGCTTCCCAGACAACATCCCTGTATTCTTCCCAGGCTGCCTGTCCTTGCTTCCACCTTTTATAAGCCTCTTTTTTCCTTCCAGTTTTTCTCAGCAGCTCCTTATCCATCCTAAGAGGTCTCCTGGCCCTCCTGCAGCACTTCCTTCTAGTAGGGATGTATCACTCCTGAGCTTGCAGCAGGTGATCCTTGAATATCAACCCCTGCCCTCTAGGGCTATATCCCATGGAACCTTACTGAGCAGGTTCCTGAAGAGGCCAAAGTCTGCTCTCTTGAAGTCCAGGGCAGTGAGCTTGCTGCGCACTCTTCTCACTGTCCTGAGGATCTCAAATTCAACCATCTCATGATCGCTGCAATCAAGGCTGACCTGGAGTGTCACATTTCCAACCAGCCCTTCCATGTTGGTGAGCGCATGATCAAGCATGCCACCTCTCCTTGTCGGCTCCTCTATTACTTGCAGAAGGAAGTTGTCTTCCACACGATCGAGGAACTTCCTGGATTGCTTGTGCCGGGCCGTGCCATCCCTCCAACAGATATCAGGGTGGTTGAAGTCCCCCATGAGAACAAGGGCCTGTGAGCGTGAGGCTGTTCCTATCTCTCTGTAGAGTGCTTCATCCACTGAGTCCTCTTGATCAGGCGGTCTGTAACAGATCCCCACAATGATGTCTCCCATCGCTGCTCTCCCTTTAACCCTGACCCACAAACTCTTTGTTGGCACAAACTCACCTGTCCCCAGGCACAGTTCCATACTCTCCAGCCTATCCCTAACATAAATAGCAACTCCCCCTCCCCGCCTACCAGGCCTGCCTTTCCTAAAGAGCCTGTAACCTTCCTTTCCAACACACCAGTCATAGGAGCCACCCCACCATGTTTCTGTGATGCCTCTGATATCATACCCCCGTAGACGTGCACACGTCTCTAATTCCTCTTGTTTGTTTCCCATGCTACAGGCATTTGTATAGAGGCATCAGAGCCAAGCTCCAATTGAAGCTGGCTCATTGGCTGGAGCAGCTGAAATATCTCTACATTGCTCTGAACGTTTACTATAGGTGCTGGCAAGTGACTGTGTGTGATGGGATGGAATGATGCCCCCCTCCCCCAACATATCTAGTTTAAAGCATCCTTGACCAGTCTGGCAAGCCTCCTACCAAATCCACTCTTCCCTTTCTTTGTCAGAACAGCTCCACCAGCCCCCAGTAGACCTGGCCTACTAAATTGAGTCCCATGTTCAAGGTACCCAAACCCCTGACTATAGCACCACCCTTCTAACCATTTATTAACCTGGCCAATCCTCCTAGCCTTTTTAAGGTCCTGCCCTGTATCCTGGAGAATTGACGAAAAGACAGTCTGCACTCCAGAGCCCCTGACCACCTCTCCCAGAGCTCTGTAGTCCTTCTTTATGTTCTCTGGGCTACTGCTATCTATATCAGTAGCACCCACATGGATCACTAGAAGTGGGTAATAGTCAGTGGGACTGACTAGAGCAGGCAGCTTCTCTGCAACATCCCTGATCTGAGCCCCTGGTAGGCAACGCACCTCCCTTGACTCTGGGTCAGGCCGACAGATGGGTGCCTCTGTTCCTTTCAGAGTACAGTCCCCTACTATTAAGACCCGATGCTTTTTCCTGGCAGCACCAGTAGAGATCTTTACCAGTGCATCAGCCGGTTGTTCCTGGTGGGAGTGTGGCTCCTCATCAGCCCCCTGCAGGACAGTGAAGCAGTTCTGGGTGGGAACAACAGATTTAGGAGGAAGCCACTTGCTTTTAATTGTCCTCTTCCTCCTTTTCTTGTTGTTTTTTTTCTGTTATTGTTTCCCAGCTTCCTGGGTTAGCCGCCTCCTTTCCTGCATGAGTGACAGTGGACGCTTGAGGCCCCTGCACAGTCTGATCCTGGAGCAAGCAGTGCTGCTTCCCCTCAGCTCCCCTGACGCCTTTCAGCCTAGTAACAGTGTCCCACAGCTCAGTCCCTGCTGCAGGAGGGCCTGCACCAGGGAGCACAGAGTGCAGCCCTGCCCATTGTGCACCCCCTTCTCAGGAGAGCACTGCAGGCGCTCTCTACACCCCGAGCTCTGCACTGCGGCCTCCCCTCTCATCAGCTCTGTCTGGGTGCCTACAGTGGCCACTGCCGGGGCAGCCAGAGCAGAGCTCCCAGACCGAGCCTGGGTCATATGGTGAGTGCTCACCATTCCACTCGAACTGCCGCGCAAACTGCCTCGAACCCGCCCTGTTCGCTCACACTCCCTGGGGCAGGATTTTACCACTCAGGGCTGGTGCCGCTCCTCCTGGCGCCGCCCCCTCTGAGTCAGCTCCTCGCGTCCGCTGAGCTGCCGGCTCCCGGATAAACCCTGTCGAGGACTTGAGGCTCCCTCGGTGCCTGTTGCTGCTCCGAGTTGAAGCTCCTGGACGCAGAGCCTCCCCCCGAACAGGTGCTGGAGGCGTCCCCTCTTGAGACAGTCACCTCAGCAATTGGCCAGAAATGGCCGATGATGCCCGGGTTGAATATGCCGCCACCTCTTCAGCCTGGAGAAGAGAAGGCTGCGTGGAGACCTCATAGCAGCCTTCCAGGATCTGAAGGGGTCCTATAGGGATGCTGGGGAGGGGCTCTTCATTAGGGACTGTAGTGAGAGGACAAGGGGTAACGGGTTCAAAGTTAAACAGGGGAAGTTTAGACTGGATATGAGGAAGAAATTCTTTACTGTAAGGGTGGTGAGGCACTGGAATGGGCTGCCCAGCGAAGTTGTGAATGCTCCATCGCTGGCGGTGTTCAAGGCCAGGTTGGACAGAGCCTTGGGTGGCATGGTTTAGTGTGAGGTATCCCTGCCCCTGGCAGGTGGGTTGGAACTAGATGATCTTAAGGTCCTGTCCAACCCTAACTATTCTATGATTCTGTGATACTAGTGTAAGCGGCTTGGATATGTGGCGTCAGAGGCTCTCTCAGGCTCTGTAGCTGAGTTAGCCTGAGCCCTCTGTGCTTGTAGCTTGCCCAGCTTGGGTACAACTTCTGTCATCTGCTCCAGTCCCCTAAACACTGTTCTACTAATTTGGCAGAGAACAGGATGGGGGGGTACGTGAGCTACTTGCACACTTTACCAATAGATGATTTGCTTCTAGACAATATATTGATCCATAAATCTGCATTCTGAAATGAAACAGTAATGCTTCTTGAAACTAGGTTTCTCTTACTTACAACTTGTTAACTATTTATTCTGTTTAATTTTTTCAACCATTAACAGATTGACCAGATATTGGTTCATCAACAAATTGAACTTCTTGAGAGTAAGTGTGAAGTATTTATGGCAGATAAATGTTTAAATCCAGTAATCCCATGAAATGATAAAATTTAGACTTTGATACTATCTTTTTAAGGTGGATCACAACCTTTCTCTTTCCTGCCTGTTATCTGTCTTAGTTTCTGCAGAAGTTGTGGAGGAGAGAAACAAGAAGATAGGAGGGCAGGGGATTTTAAGCTGCTTCTGTATCTTGAAAGATACATAGCAATGTGACTGAATAATCTTGGCAGATAGTTAAAGCTGAAGTACCACTTCCCATGTTATTAATTCACATGATTTCTACTTGCTTCTCTTCCCTGCTTAAAGATGTTATTTTCTGTCCTTTCTTACACCATCTAACTCTATAGACTGACATGAAGCTCTAGTCTAGTTTCCAGGCAATCCTGCTGTTTTAGTGAATTGAACTGCTTTCATTCTACTACCGTTATTCCTCTCACTTTAAGAATATCAAAGTCATGTTATCAGTGTCTTTCAAATGGAAGAAATAAAATGGAACATCCATCTCAGTTGATGCCTACTGTTGCTGCCTTTTCTTTCCATAGTGCTTCAAAAAGTGCTTTCATTTTTTAGAGAAATTAATCAAAATTTCTGCCCTGGCTCTTGTTTTCTATTTGTGCTGCTGTGAATCTTGACTGTGAGGCTTTTTTTATGGCCTTTTCATTTGAATGTTCTTGCTTCACCAAATTCACAAGTTTTCTTTTTAATTCTCATCCTTTCAGCTATTCCCTCCCTGGGAATCTTCCATGCTGTGTTATTTATATAATTGTGGTGCTTGCTCTGGCAGTAACTGTCCCTGTCTGGTGGGAGGAGACTGATGGACATCTCTACAATTTCTGCCTTATCATGTGCATGGTAGATTCTCTTCTCTGAACTTCTCTGTCAGGTTGCTGTGCTCAAGGGTCCTTCTCCACCACTTCATTTTGCCAGTAGCTGCCTCTGACAGATTTTGAGGGAGGCCTGCCTTCCCAAAGGGTAGCTTTAGAGTTAGCATGGTGACTTTTCTGACTGGATGCACCTCAGAAATTTAACCATTGTGTTCCTGTTTTTCAGTTTTGACTGGCTTTGAAACAAACAACAAATACGAAATCAAGAATACGCTGGGGCAAAGGGTATACTTTGCAGCAGAGGACAATGACTGCTGTACCAGGAATTGCTGTGGGCCATCACGACCTTTCACCATTCGGATTATAGACAACCTGGGCCATGAGGTGATAACACTGCAGAGACCCCTCCGGTGTTCTTCATGCTGCTTTCCCTGCTGCTTACAGGAGGTTAGTTGCTCTCTCTCACTTTCTTCCTTCACGTGGGAAGTGGTCCATCTGCGCAGTTTTGAGATGGGGCTGTCTTGAGTTAGGCAAGGTGAAACAAGCCAGGTTTTGCCTGTAAATTGTGGGGAGAGAATGCTGTGGAGTTTGCTTATGGGGTCCTTGGTCTGGGAAGAAGCAAGTTTGCTGCAACACTTGGATTCACTCTGGCCATTCTTATTATGGTAATGAAAAAAATGTTTACACAGCATGTCAGGGAACTTGTGGCCATTACCAAAATCTGTGCTGGAGATGGGCTTGCAATGTAAGAGTTAGGCACTGGCTTTCATAAAGTAACAGCTAGAGTTTTCAATTTACTGCTGCTTTGAAAACTATAGTGAAATTCAACGTGAGATTATGAGCTTTTTTAATATTAATGTAATTATGCTGGAGGGAAGGACTGCCATCCAGAGGGACCTTGACACTCTTGTGAGGTGGGCTGATGCCAACCTGATGAAGTTTAACCATGCCAAGTGCAACGTCCTACACCTGGGTCGGAGCAATCCCAGGCACAGCTACAGGTTGGGCAGAGAAGAGATTCAGAGCAGCCCTGCAGAGAAGGACTTTGGGGTGCTGGTTGATGAAAAAATGAATATGAGCTGGCAGTGTGCGCTCGCAGCCCAGAAAGCCAACTGTATCCTGGGCTGCATCAAAAGGAGCGGGCCAGCAGGTCGAGGGAGGCGATTCTGCCCCTCTACTCTGCTCTTGTGAAACCTCGCTTGAGTATTGTGTGCAGTTCTGGTGTCCTCAACATAAAAAGGACATGGAACTGTTGGAACAAGTCCAAAGGAGAGCCACGAGGATGATCAGGGGGCTGGAGCACCTCCCATATGAAGATAGGATGAGAAAGTTGGGGCTGTTCATCCTGGAGAAGACTGCGTGGAGACCTCATAGCAGCCTTCCAATATCTGAAGGGGGCCTATAGGGATGCTGGGGGGGGACTCTTCATTAGGGATTGTAGTGATAGGACAAGGGGTAATGGGTTCAAACTTAAACAGGGGAAGTTTAGATTGGATATGAGGAAGAAATTCTTTACTGTAAGGGTGGTGAGGCAGTGGAATGGGTTGCCCAGGGGGGTTGTGAATGCTCCATCTCTGGTGGTGTTCAAGGCTGGATTGGACATAGCCTTGGGTGTCATGGTTTATTGGGAGATGTCCCTGCCCCTGGCAGGTGGGTTGGAACTAGATGATCTTAAGGTCCTTTCCAACCCTAAATATTCTATGATTCTATGATTCTATGTGATGATGCAACTTCTGAAATTGCAAATCTGAGATTCTTACTGAGGGATATGTAGTAGCTGCATCTTGTAATGTGTTCAGTGAATGCTTTCAGGATGCTCAAAGCCTTTCTTTGACTTCGATCTTTATACTGGAGATGTGTATGAGTTCTGAAATTTGTGTGCATTTTTTTGAATACATTCACAGACAACCCCATGCAGCTTCATCCATTGGAAAGCCAGATTGTTGTGGAAAAATAAGTTGTGTTTGGTTTCTCTGTTATGGTGGGGTTTGTCTAGCAAGCTTAACAAAGCATGACTGCTCACTTGGAGGTTTTCTTTTTTCTGTGAAGATGGAAGTTCAGGTGCCGCCTGGAACACCGGTTGGTTATGTTGTCCAGAACTGGCATGCCTGCCTGCCAAAGTTTACCATTCAAGATGAGAAAAGAATGGATATATTGAAAATTACTGGCCCATGTGTTGCCTGTAGCTGTTGCGATGATGTTAATTTTGAGGTATGCAAGGCTAAAAGTTGTATGTGTCTTCTTTCAGGTAGTAGTTTGATAGTAGTTTATTGCTTGAATTGTTGCTTGAACTTGTCAACTGAACTGTAATGTATATTAAGTAATTAGTACAGAATACTTTAATGCTAGTATATCAACTCACTTATCTAGATATGTAAATTACTCTAGATAAACCAGAAAAACTTCCAGAATTGATGTCTTAAACCCATTCATCAGTGATCAGTGAGACTGATTCCCTGAGGTTGCACACAGATCTGTTAATTTAAATATTTAGCAGTGAAATCTTTTTGAATCTATTGTGTTTGGCCCTAACAAAAAGATGTTTATTCTCAGCTGTGTCATGTATTTGTTAAAATTACTTCCTACAACCACTCATTTAATAATTTAATAATCATGCAATGACCAAGTAAATCAATATAATTTAGACCTAAAATATAGATTTGAATGACTGAAGACTTACAACTTTCAGTTAAAAATAATAGTGACTAATGCATCATTATTTTCATGTACATTAATTAGTAGATACATTAGTTTATCATTTAATATCTAAATTGATGTTGCAAATAGTTGCTAAAGCAAATTTAGTATAATTTTATTTTGCAAATTAGGTTTTGTGACTCTGACAGCTGCATCTAACTTTAGGAAATACTAAAGGACTAATTTCTGTTTTGTAACAGAACAACGTAGTTTGTTTAATTTTCACTCCAGCAGCACCTGATACGTGGCAGGAGAAACTAATTTGCTCTCTTGGTTAAAAGACAACCCTTGCAGCAGTGTGTGTACGTATGTGCAGTAGGTGTCTTCCAACACCATTAAAGCACTGAACTCTGTAGTTAGATTTAGAATTAAGTTCATGTCTGTGCTAGTTAAGACTGACGTTCTTATAGTCAGGGTTGTTTTTTGATACAGTTACATTCAATGACTGCATTAATTCAAATAACACAATCTATAGCTTTCACATGGATCTGTGACAAACAGGATTTGGGAATATGAATCACAGATTATATGGGGTTTTTTTAATTTTATATATAACTAGGTGAAATCTCTGGATGAGACTGCTACAGTTGGAAGGATTTCTAAGCAGTGGACTGGATTTTTGAAAGAAGCCTTTACAGATGCGGATAACTTTGGAATCAAGTTCCCAATGGACCTTGATGTAAAAATGAAAGCTGTCATGATCGGTGCTTGCTTCCTTATTGTAAGTCTCATTCACTAATACTTGAGTATGAACAGGCCTTTTCATTTGTATGTTCAAAATGTACTGTTAAAGAATTTGATTCTGAGCTCCTTGATATGGGCCATAACTTGTTGTGAAATTGCTATGTGTAGAACTAAACACAGAAGGCAAGAAGGAATTATTTCAGATAATAAGCTTGTTCCAGACTACATGAAGTGCTAACTGCTGAGCTGGTGAGCTGGACAGGTGAATGTGGCAGCTATTTCCTCCTGACTCTCCTTACTGGAAGTGTGTGAAGCACTGAGCTGAACAGGATTAAATGCTCTCAGAAGAGTCATTTCCAATGCGAGGGACTTCTGTGGAGGCAAAGCATATCCAACTTGATAGAGCACTTTTCAGCTGCACTCTGACTCTGCCATGTCAAATACCGCAGTGCAGCTCACTTTGCTCTTTGAAAATAGTATGTGATACACTCATGTTTCCACTTACCAGTGCAATTCAGCATCAGGTACCATTTCAAAAAGTGCTCTGCTTCTGTGCTGGCAGAGCTGCAGAGGGAGAGGAAAGGGGCACGTGAAGCACCTTGAGTTTGGAGCATTCTCACCAGCCTCTTAACAGCTCTATGCATGAAACAGATTTTCTTAACTGTGTTTGTTTATGTGCTACCATGGGCATGAAGTACAGTGTTAGTGAGTGTAAGCAACCCAGGACTTCAGATACAGAAACTGGGGCCCCCAGATGTAAACTAAAGATAGTCATCATTATGATGGACTCCACTTTAAGGTAAAATTGAAGGGGCTGAGTGAAGTCTAACAAAGCCAGGGCAGGAATCCTGTTTAAAGGAAGCATAGCTTCAGCTAGTGACAATTTAAAGTTTACAAGTAGGTCTTTCACCACCTCTTTCTCTCTCTGTGGGTGTCCTATTCTTAGAAACCCAGGTAATGTGGGATGGAGGGAGGTGCCCCCATCATCTTCTTATCTCTGAGGCTTCTGAGAGGAAGGGGCTTTGAATACCTTGCAAAGCAACCAGGAGATCTCTGAACTAAGAATCCAATTTAAGAAGTGTTTCATTTGCTTTTTCTTGCCTTCTTAGGACTTCATGTTTTTTGAGCATGCTGGTGATAACCAACAGCGAGTAGGAGTTTGGCAATGAAAACTTTTATAAAGAAGAACATAAATCTCCCAAATTTCCAGTGGATTTCAGAGCTCCAGTAGGAATGTGAGAAATGTATGTTGTGCTACTGCAAGTTTGTATTTCTGTAAACTAAAAGCTTTACATTGTGGGGTTTTCTCTGTAGTAAGTAGTAGTAAATAATTTGTAGTATTCAAATAAGAACACTTTATACAGATCAAAACAGCAACTTATAGAAATATATAGCAACCTTTCTTTACAAGAAATTTGGAATTGTAAAATAACTACTTATAGTTACTTTAATTCATAAAAAAAAGAGGACTTCTGTATTTATTATTCATATAAGCAATGAGCCTAATAAAGAGGTCCTGATCTTTTTCTGTGTATCCTTCTTTGGTACTTTTGCCTTGGTGTTCACATTCTGTTGTTTCCAACTTCTTGCCAAACATACACATTCAAAACAAAGTAAGTTTGAACCAGATGATTCTTGAGGTCCCTTCCAACCTGGTATCTCTGATTTTCTGATTCTGTGATCTAAGTGAAGAAAACTATCAAAAATCACTGTAAAATTGTATAGTGATGGTGATAAATCTGCTGTCAAATTACTTCTGCAGTGTATGTTAGTTTCATAATTCATGTTGTTTTGAGACTTAAGGCTTTGATTTTCATTACCAGAAGTTTAGAGGAAACAGGAGATATAAAAAAAAAAGAGGAATTCTCTTTCCTCTTCATTTAGTCCATGTATTTCGCAGATTGTAAGTCTGTCTGTAGGCATGAGAGTGCAGGAATAATAAATGGAACAATTCTGCTTCAAAAGCAGATTCATGAAATGGCAGGTCTGTTTTTTAGCATTTATAGCTTTATTTAAATGTGCAAGCTATGGGTAAACTTGCAGTTTCTTACCACAGCTTCGCAGAAGCATGTGCATATAGTGGTTCTTGGGATCCAGCAATGGCGAGAGGTCATTGTCAATACTTTCATTTGTATTTTAGTTCTGGTAAAGATTCCTTTGGTCAGTATTTTCAATTTATTGATTGCTCCTGGTCAGTCAAAAAGCAGAGGAAAAGAGGAGTGCCATTGCTGCTATGTACCTGCACTCTCTTTGACGTTATAAGAATTGTACAAACTCCTGACAGCAATCTAGACTGTTCAGAAAATCTTCAAAATTATATATTATGCCTTGTTAAATTTAGCTTCTGCTGCTAAAGGCAAAGTTCCTTAAATATAATGTCTTTAATAATAGGGATTGCTGGAGGTGAATTGTTGATTCATCAGCACTTTTCTTAGGGAATTAAATAATTATTAATTTGAAAATATTTAATTGACCAGCTATTAATGAGATACTGGAAATTCAGTCCTGCTAATGTCTGCTAAAATTTTCTGATTCCTTCAGTTAGGAATAGAAGCTGCGTGTATAGAAACCAAAGCGACACACCCAGGACCAAACCTGTCCTGTAGGGATTTGTGTGGTTAACCACATCAGTATTATTTTCCCTGCAAGGGAGTGACACACAGCTTCAGTTCTGCCTGTAGCTCTGAAGTCCCAGGCTCAAGCACATTCAATGCCTGCACTTTCAACAGGCAGCAGAGTCATAGAATCATAGAATAGTTAGGGTTGGAAAGGACCTTAAGATCATCTAGTTCCAACCCCCCTGCCAGGGGCAGCGACACCTCCCACTAAACCATGCCACCCAAGGCTATGTTCAACCCGGCCTTGAACACTGCCAGCGATAGAGCATTCAAAGCTTCCCTGGGCAACCCATTCCAGTGCCTCACCACCCTCACAGTAAAGAATTTCTTCCTCATATCCAATCTAAACTTCCCCTGTTTAAGTTTGAACCTGTTACCCCTTGTCCTCTCACTACAGTCCCTAATGAAGAGTCCCTCCCCAGCATCCTTATAGGCCCCCTTCAGATACTGGAAGGCTGCTATGAGGTCTCCACACAGTCTTCTCTTCTCCAGGCTGAACAGCCCCAACTTTCTCATCCTATCTTCATACGGGAGGTGCTCCAGTCCCCTCATCATCCTCCTGGCTCTCCTTTGGACTTGTTCCAACAGTTCCATGTCCTTTTTATGTTGAGGACACCAGAACTGCACACAATACTCCAAGTGAGGTTTCACAAGAGCAGAGTAGAGGGGCAGAATCGCCTCCCTCGACCTGCTGGTCATGCTCCTTTTGATGCAGCCCAGGATACAGTTGGCTTTCTGGGCTGCAAGTGCACACTGCTGGCTCATGTTCATTTTTTCATCAACCAACACCCCCAAGTCCTTCTCGGCAGGGCTGCACTGAATCTCTTCTCTGCCCAACCTGGAGCTGTGCCTGGGATTGCTCTGACCCAGGTGTAGGACGTTGCACTTGGCATGGTTAAACTTCATCAGGTTGGCATCAGCCCACCTCGCAAGCATGTCAAGGTCTCTCTGGATGGCATTCCTTCCCTCCAGCATATCAACTGAACCACACAGCTTGGTGTCGTCGGCAAACACGCTGAGGGCGCACTCAATCCCACTGTCCATATCACTGACAAAGATGTTGAGCAAGACCGGTCCCAACACCCATCCCTGAGGGACACCACTTGTTACTGGTCTCCATCTGGACATTGAGCCATTGAGCACAACTCTTTGTGTGCGGCCATCCAGCCAGTTCTTTATCCACCGAGTGGTCCACCTATCAAATTGATGTCTCTCCAAGTTAGAGACAAGGATGTCACGTGAGACAGTGTCAAACGCTTTGCACAAGTCCAGGTAGATGACATCAACTGCTTTACCGCTGTCCATCAGTTCCGTAGCCCCATCATTGAAGGCCACCAGATTGGTCAGGCAGGATTTCCCCTTAGTGAAGCCATGCTGGCTGTCACCAACCACCTTGTTTTTCATGTGCCTCAGCATGCCTTCCAGGAGAATCCGCTCCAAGATTTTGCCAGGTACAGAGGTGAGGCTGACTGGTCTGTAGTTCCCTGGCTCATCCATTTTCCCCTTCTTGAAAATGGGGGTTACTCCACATACTCTTTTTCTTTCTGAGATGTTTGAAAATACTTGTTTAATTCCATGAGAGGTCTGCTGAGAATTTAAATTTACATTTTGCATTAGAGTGAGGCCTGTTTGTGGCTGTTTAACAAGTGGATAGAATAATATGTCCCAACAACCTTGCATAAAAAATTACATATTAATTCAGTCATTACGTATAAATTACATATTAATTCACATACATCTCTGTGGAGCAGTAAGGGAAGAATGTGAGGATGCAAACAGCCAAGAATTATAAGCTTCACATCAAAAGGTAGGAAAAAAGTGTTGTAACTCTTCTATAATAAGCAGTATTGCAGTTGCAAACAGTAACAAGTCTGTAAAGTGTAATCAAAGAAAAGATATCTTTGCTTACAATCAGTTTCTCAATTACAGTGAAACACAACAAGTTGTGTTAAGTTGTGCTGCTGCCATTTAGATTTTTTGATTTTGTGCTACTTGAGTCTACTGGTCAAATTGTTACGGATGATTCCTTTACCATGTATTTAGCAAAATTAGTAAATAAGGTGAAGAATTAGATAGCCCAAGGGAATCCGTATGTGAATCCAGCTACATAGTAAGGTGTTAGATGCTTAAGCTAAGCCTCTTTAGATTTGCCAGAATTGTGGCAAGAACATGAAAGAAGTTCCACAACCTCATATCATGAAAGGACAGAGAGAGCATTGGACTGGGGGAATTTTCCATCAGTTGGGTATCTGGTTAGTTAGCTGATACTGATTACACAGCTCATCAACATTTTTTTCTTCTGAAACAGTACACACTCTGTCATGAAGGTAAAAATATTGCATGAGAAATTTGATCTAAAACTATCAAGGAGTAACTCTAGTTAACAAAACAGTATCGTATCACCTTTGTAATTTCTTCCACTTTTTCCTAATGATATTGAATTGGAAAATGCTTATTGCTTAATTTTTTCAAGAACTTCTGGGGACAGCTGTATTCACTTGCTCATTTCGGAAACTGATTGTGCTAAAAGCAGAACAGATCATTCTTTGTCTTTCTTCATTTTTAAAGAACCTATAACAGTATCCATATTTACTAAATAACAAGACTCTAGAACTCTACACTATTTATCCATCAGACTATAAGCAATACATTGATTTATCCTTCTATCCATAAATCCAGGCTTTGGAAAGTATTAGAAGACTTTCAGCATGCTGCCTGTTATTCAATACCATCTCAGTTAGATGGAGCTGTTACATAAAACCTTTACAGAGTGAGATTTGCAGATGCATTTCTCTAGTTCTGTTAATGACCTTTCCATCTGTATCATCCCTGTAAGATTTTCATCTCCGGCTGTACAGGAGATGCAGGCACTTAATGAAACCTTAGGGTCTGCAAGCACAGAAAGGCATAATTTATATATGTCTCAGTAGAAAAGCATAGTTGATTTCAATTTTCAGAAACTAAAATTATAAATGAAAAAAAAATAATTTACTCCTCCTTTACTCTCAAGCAAGATCAGGTTTTTACTAATTGAGGAGAGAAAATAATTTCACTAACTGGAGTAGAGCAGGAGCATTGTTTGAAAGTATTATATGTCAGTTGGTCTCCTAAAAAACAATTAATCCATATTAGTAAAGTTCATAAAAAGGCCTAATGGGTATTTTGTAGGCCCAAGGGCAGCACTTACAACCCTCATGTACCTCATCTTGGTTTTACTAATGAGAATAACTTTGACCAAAAGCTGTCAGTGGGAGCAGGGACTGCAATGTAGCTAAGTTACTGAAGGCGCAGGCGTAACTCATTGGAAACGCTAGATGTAAAAAAGAAAATGAAATCTTTTTTCAAGGGAATGTATTGCAAAATTGCATGACTTCAGTTTTTGACTACTGATGCGCATTGCATTATATGAATGCTAACAATTTGGACAGGAATACTTATGAAATTGATAAATGGTAAATGAAAAGGATGATGCAGGGAGGAAGTTGTGGAAGCAGAGGAACTTGCAGATAAGGGAATTTCTCACGTGGAGCATTCTGTTGTGTTGGATCAGGGCTCTATATGTGCTTTCAGGATATATTCATTTATGCTATGGATCAGATTGCTCCAGGAGTCTAGTAGCTCCCTGTCACATCTCACAGGGAGACTTCCATATGTTACTGATTCTGTTTTGCAGAGTTTATCTTATGTTCTGCAGATACATTTGATATATCACTTGATTTTGGCTTATTTGCATTGTTTCCCTGATAACACTGTTATTAAAGTGGTATTAAAACATTGCAACAAATACCAAAGGGGGAGAAGCGATGACAACAGGCATCTACGACTGTCTTCTGTTTTTCAGCGGGTGGCAATAGGTGGCAGTGTTGACACAGGAATTATTTTTTCACGGCTTTAAAACCTTGCGCTAAGATTCACAGGCAGTTCCTTAGCTGTCAGTCTGATTTTCTCAGTGGAAGAATTTCAGATTACACTATCTTCAAAGTATGTATTCCCTAAATGAGTGTGGAGAATTAGATGTCTCTTTCCCACCAATGCAAAATCTTAAGCTTCAAATGCAATTATGTGCCACTAGGAAAATTGAAAAATGTGTGTGAAAGTATGGTTAAACCCTCATTGACTTAAAAAACCTCAGACAAATTCTGTGTAATGTTTTTAAAGCTGTATTAGGCTTGGTAAATAGTAGAATTTGGAACTGGACTATGATTTCTGGCATAATTTACTACATAACACAAAAAGTTATTCATATATCACAGCAGGGTACATCAAAGGAAACAGGCTAGTTTCACTGCTGCAGTGATGTCACATTTTCATCTGAGGCACATTTAGGCTCCTAGACATGCGATGGCTTCAGTGTGCACGGCTGTCATGTAGACTGCAAGCACTGCAGGCAGTGGAAGAGAAGGCAAGGGACAGAGAAGAAGACAGCAAGGGACTGGACAGAAATGGCTACATGGGCCTGGGAATCTGCTCCAGGATTGCCCCCAGGCTTCAGTTATGTTTTTCTTTTTTTTTTTTTCCCTTTTTCCTATGTTTTTTTGCTATTTTTGTTTGTTTTGGTTTTGTTTGTTGTTGGTTTTGTTTGTTTATTTGTTTGAGTTTTTTGTTTGTTTTTCTGTAAGTTTAAACTTGCTGCCCATGCCGTGGCTGGTTTAACCTTTAACTGACCTAGTTATTGAACCAGGGCAGCTGGTAGCATGTAAGGAAGTCCGTATTTCTCCTGTGTTGATTGCCATTTACTGAGGAGTAAACAGAAACTGATACGAGGCTAGGCAGCATGCACAGAGGGGAGCGTGCACTGGTGCTGTACCCACCAGGACCTCAGCATCTCCTGGTGTTCGTAGCTTTGCTGCGCAACCAGCTTCAGTCCCTGATTACAAATGTATGCCAAAAAACTCAGGGATGGCTTGGCCTGGCTGCCTTCTTGCCAGGAGCCTCCTATTCCTTGTGTGTGCTACAGAAAGGGAGTGACACAGAGATGTTCAACAGGAAAATTCCTGTGCAACTCTACAGCATGACTGCAAGGAGCAGGGACAAAGGTGTATTTCAAAGGTAAGTGGTCAAATACTGCAATGCTGCCATAGCACTGCATATTGAAACTGGGAGATGGCGCTGGCACTGTGGTGATGGCACTGTAGTGACACAGTGAGCAGGCACTGAGTCCCAGGAGTGAGTGGTGAGTGGCTAATGCTGACTGAAAACTACACAAACTGGGGAGGCTGGGGCTTGTGGTGAAGGCTATAATTAAAGCTATTCCAATTTGATAAATTTAAATGACCCAGTCATACTTTTTGACCCTGAAGACACTAAAGACTTTGGAGCTGCCTTGACTTCATGGTTTCGAGCAACGTTCTGCTGGTATGTATAACCAGCACATCAATGTGATACTGTTTTATAGTTGAGATTCTGGCAGCATGTTCCTGCTCTGAAGTACAGTCCCTCTTGTGTAAGTGTACAGTTACCCCTGTATGTTGGGATTTTTTTTGGCACAATTTGAACAGCACAACCTCCCAAAGTATTCAAACTTGTACAATCATTGCTTTGTGCTGGTCCACTTTCTATAGTTATAACAACTGAGCTGTCATGTACATCACCGATGAACTCGCTCCAACAGTCATTATATTCTGCAAGTTGTTCCTTCAGTTCTTTATGATCTTTCTCAATCTCTCAGCTGATATTTCAGCTCAGGCTCTGTCTCAGGGTTTTACTGTAGCTCTCTCTAGCCATTCAGTATGATACACGGCAACACTTGCCCTGGGGAATTTGAACAAAATAAATCCTAATACTGCAAGGGTTGTGTACATTTGCCAGAGACCTACATGTTAGCAGCTAAATCCTGTCTTCTTTCACTCCTGCAGCCAGTCCTGCTTTTTAACTGGTATAAAACTTTTCAACTGTTATAAAACTATTTGTTATCCCACTGAGTATGGCTGTACAATGGAACCAAGGCACACTGCTTTATTGTGCCAGCAAATTTCTCATTTCCCAGGGAGCAGAATTTGTGGCTCCTGGAAAATATAGGTCTTTCAGTGGACTGAGGCTGAGCTTGCTGGCACTCTGTTTATGTCTGTATTCTGCTTGTTGCCAGATTAGGACAGCAAAGAAATACAAGTGAATTTGTTCAACACAGACAAGGGCTCACTGTGCCCTGTCCTCTTTTTCTACTGAACAAACTTTGGAAAAGCCACGAAAGGTAGAAAGCTAATATTAAAATGCAATAAGAATTAAAGCCAGCCATTGAAATGAATGAGAACTTACCTGTGCATCACAGAACACATTTTTCCATGGAGAAAAACAAAGAAAACAAAAAAAAATCCAAACAACCCCAACCCCCAAAACCCCCCTACCAGATAGTTAACATTTCAGTGATAGAGCAAGGCAGAGATGATAAAATCTCTGAATGAACTAACTAAATTTATGTACGTTGTTTGTGCTTTATTTATGGTGGTCAACATTCTAAGCAAAGTTTAGTCAAACAAAATATTTGTGCAAAAAAATGCGTAATGAAAAATAAATTACAAAAATGTCAGCAGTTATGTATGCTTTAAGGGAGCTACTATAATGCAGTGCCAGAGTAAAACATCAACTAATCAACACCTCTTAAGGTGCAAATATTAAATCTTTACAGCAATTTGTTTTTTTCCTGGGGATTTGTGCTTCAGTAAGTATGTGGTGAAATGTAGCAAAAGCTTTCAATATCATATAAACTCAGTCCAAATTTGCAAACAGTAATATGCACTAGACAAGTTTTTATCTTTCAAAAAGATGTAATGAGGTGTAAACACCCATGAAATAAGTTTGACTTCAAAATCCTGTCGAGCCAGAGCTTGGTAAAGTCAGAGGCAATTTGCTGCCTGGTCCAGAGGGCACCTATCACAACTGATAAATCTCTGCATCTCAGCTCAGATCTAGCCACACCAGTGTTACTATCCAGGTACAGATTGCTTTTTTTTTTTTTTTTTTGGTTAATGTATATTTAAGATTAGAATTTGAACATTTAAAAATACAAATATACCTGCTGACAACGGAAAAATGAAAGAGAATGGTGCCAAAAATATCAGTACTTGAAGTCTCAGCATAATCAAGCTGCAGCCTGGAGTGACTGGGTAAGAGAACATGATGAGTGCTTTCCTTGGAGACGTGCTTTGAAGCTGCCTGATTACAGGTATGTGGAAAACTGCTGCAATTCCTGAAACTTCATCCCTTCCTTGGTACCATCACCTTCTGCTCCACCTGAGCTATCTACCTGCAATTCATATTGATTCAAGTGCTTTTTCTTCAGTGAGAAGGAAACGTATGGCATATCCACCCAGGCCATAACAACTAATGCTGTCTGCCCCTTTGGCTGCTGAGGTAAATCTGTATTGATAAAGCATTTGCAAATGCCTTCCTACAAACTCCCACAGCAATTCCACTAATAGCTGGTTGCTGTTAACAGCCTGTCAGCATGGCATCAACAGTTTGCTGAGGACCAAAATGTTTTAATCTAACTCATGTTCTTGGCTGTAATATGAGGGTACGTATGAGGAATGCAATGAGTGTGACATTCTGGTCAGGAAAGCTGATCAAGTGTCTTTTCTCCTGTTAAAATATAAGAACTCCAATTTCCCTCCCTGCAAAGAAAGAAAAAAAAAAAAGGCAACCAGGTAGAATTATGAAGATGCTCCTGTTAATCTAGCAATTTTGTGGTTAAGGTTTTTCTATTTTCATGTATGATGGAATTCTCCAAATAATGATACTTGAATTAATAATTTTATTAGATTTAGTTAGACAGTGCCCTGTTTATTGGAGATTTCAGTGCCTGTGGAGCAGTAACAGTTTCTTCTAAGTCCCATCAGTTCCTTGTGAATAATGGAGCAGAAGCCTAGTGCAGAAGGTTACTTTGGTCTTAAAGTTTATATATGCAATTCCTGAAAGAATTTTAGTGAAAGATTAAGAATTTATTCCATAAATTTAAAATCTTTAGAATGCTGAAAAGCATTCAAAGGAATCATCCCCTTAAAAGCAGTAATCGCTTTCTCTACCACCACTGAAAAGGCAAAGGGTTCCCTATAGCTCTGCTATAGGGTGCAATCTTGGGGTGGCTGGGAAGGACCAAGGTGTTGTGCAGAGTGGCTGTAGGTCGTGTTGCCAGTGACATATGCTGTCTCCCAAGAACTTGTCATGAAGCTGTCTCAGGCACAGCATATGTGCAGAAACAAAGCATATTTGCTAGTACCTGTTTTATAAATCTTTGCTTACTGCCAAGTATTTTTCAGTGGGTAATGGGAAGACCACAGAGAAGTGCCGCTTTCTTGTTGTCATCTACACATCATCTAAATTAGGTGTTTTAAAAATGTTTAATCACCAAAGTATCAAAGCCTTTCTCTGCCCAGTCATGCTCTCCAGTTATGGAGCCCCAAAATGATGGGAATCACAGACTGAGGTTTATGTGGAGTTAGAACTGAATGGACAAATTCAGAATAAAACCTTCTCCATAATGACAGACTGATAAATCACGTCTGTTTTTATCTACAATGCAAAGAGGGAAAAAGCAAAGGAATGACCTAATTTAGTCCTTGAGAACTATGGTGCAACAGAAGAGTGCTCCTAAAAATGCACATAAAATGTAAATCCATCTTTCCTGTAAGTGCCTGGGCAACAGCTAACTTCTGTGACTCACTTAAGAGAAATTCCATGGGAAAAAGGTTAGGCTTTCTCTGGGATGAAAAGAAAAAAGAGTAAATTCCATAAACGGTGATTGTAATTAAATCCCTGCCTAATATTCCCTGTCTGCACTATGAAAAGCAAACACAGTAAAATTTCAACTGCTCCAGTAAGTTCCCTGTCTTTGAGAGGTGAAGAGTACATGCTCCCAAAACCAGAGCTTGGCTTTGAAGGTCAGCCTGGGAATGCTGATCCTTTTCTGAAGAGAGAGGAAGTGCATCTCTTCTGAAGCTCTTGGCACAACAGCTGAAAACCATGGACATTTAACCCGTAGCTTTTTCCTCAATCCAATCAGTCATTGGTCTGATGTAGAGTAATCTACAGCAGAGTCATGGCCAAAACATTTTCCCTAATTGGCTGCAGGGAGAAACAGACAGAGTGGAAAAAGTGTGTGGATGGCCTACGTGCAATTTTGTTCAAATGCACAGCATTTGTTTATGGAAGCTTACATTCAGCTTCACCATCAGCTGTCTCAATTATAATCCTAGAGCACAGGGAGAATAAAACACTAGAATTATGTTTGAGAACTAGAGAATTATTCATAATAGTTCAACAGAACAAATGCATATTGATACACAGCAATCTGGGATGCTCATGAACAACAGTTGGAAGATATGAAGGATTAAATGTCCTACCCTTACTAAACAAGAATCTTCATCCTGACACGGATTTGGAAAAAGATAAACGAGGTACAAGTAGAGAAAAAGGCTGCAACTAACATTTTGCAGAAGCCTGGCTTTAGCAGTGTATAAGTTTTCTTGAATGTCTGTGATTTAGAGGTAAATGGTTTTGGCCTTTATCTCGTCTTAGTATTTCTTTGGAAATTGCATCACAGTGCTTTGTCTAGCTTTAGTAGCTACTGCATGCATGTCCCAATTTAAAGATTATAATTTGTTTTGGGAGCAAGTGATTTCTATTCTTTCGACTGGAAAGCTGGGGACGCTATCACTACTATCTCCAGGGGGATAAACCTTAGAACTGGTGGCAAGATGGTAAGATGAATAGGGTGTGGCAATAGCAATATCTCATGTAAGCTTTATATAGCTATCTGAGGAGTCATGATGGCTCAGTAAATAGTTAATAATAGTCTGAACATCATCATTCAGATTTTAAAGGGAGATAACAGAGAGAGGAATGAAACCCAAGAAATGCAAGTGATGTACAATGCAATTGCTCACCACCTGTTGACTGATGCTCAGCCCATCCTTGAGCAGTGATTGGTGGCTCTCAGCCAACTCCACCAGTTTATATACTGGGCATGACATGCTGTAGTATGGAATACCCCTTTGGTTAGTTTGGGTCAGGTGTTCTGTCTCTGCTCCCTCCTGGCTTCTTGTGCTCCTCCTCACTGGCAGAGCATGATAGACTGAAAAGTCCTTGATCAGGGTAAGTGCTACTTAGCAACAACTAAAACATTGGTGTGTTATCAGCACTGTTCCCAGACTAAAGCCAAAACATGGCTCTGTACCAGCTGCTAGGAAGAAAATTAACCCTATCCCAGCTGAAACCAGGACAACTGGAAACCATGGCTTTTATGTTATCTGGCAATTTGAAGTCTTTCAGATAGCACTAACCTTTAGGGGCCTGATCCAGCAATTCCCTTGTTCTGTGATCAGTTTAGGTACAAACACTCCAATAGGCTAGTGTAAAATATACATGCAAATTGGGAGGACTAAATGATCCACAGTCTTGGGATCTGATTTTTGCATCTCAAGAGCAAACAGCTTGAAAAGGACCTTAAAAAAAGACGAAGGCCACATGATTGGAAATGCTGGACTCATAGCTGAATGCACTTACTGAAGGGCTGGAAAGGTATGTTGATGTTTCTGAGCACTGTTCCAGGTTGGAGCAGACTGGCGGACTTAGAGGTGGTTGACTCATGTCCGCATAGAGCTGGCAGAACAAATGATTATACACAAAAAAAAGGGGATTGAGCTAAAGATAGTCACACATCCCTGTCATAAAACACAGAGCATGAAATAAGGATGGGCCTGCAGAGCATTTATACTGAGACTAGGCTAATACAGTATAATACAGCTCTGGCTACACTGCATGAGAATATTTTGGTAGAAAAAGTGAAAAAGCAGCATCTACAAAGTAAAGATATATGAAAGAGAAATAAATATGAAAATGACTGCTGTAAAGGGTGTTTTTTTAATAAATTTTATCAAATTTATCTGATTAGAAACAACATAGTAGCTTATCAGAAATGTTTGCATAGCCTTTCCAAGCAGAGTAATATTACTGTTTTCTTTTTCCTTCTTTATTTTTTTTTTCTGAATCAGGTGTACAAATCCCACTCGGTGAACCTTAATGCAAGAATAAGTAATATCAATATTCCCTAGTACATGTGAGGAGCTTTACGGCTGAGCCACAGTGAGTTCTGAAGTCCTTACTTCAGCAGGATTCTGAATTCTTGCAGGCAGAATGTAAGCACAGTATGACAGCCACATTAATAGCACTTCCATAGAATCATAGAATGGTTAGGGTTGGAAAGGATCTTAAGATCATCTAGTTCCAATCCCCCTGCCATGGGCAGGGACGCCTCACACTAGACCATGCCACCCAATGCTGTGTCCAACCTGGCCTTGAACACTGCCAGGGATGGAGCGTTTACCGCTTCTTTGGGCAACCTGTTCCAGTGCCTCACCACCCTTATAATAAAGAACTTCTTTCCCTTTGTCCTATTGCTACAGTCCCTGATGAGGAGTCCCTCTCCAGCATCCTTGTAGGCCCCCTTCAGATATTTCCTGTAAGTGTTTTGCAGAGGTGACAATTTGCTAGGTAGCTGCCTGCCAGAGTCAGATATAAAGGCTATAACGTTTTCCTTATTTCTTGATATATAAATAATATACAAAAGAACGTTGTTCATGTGTAAATATCACAAAGGCAAGCATATCCTTATGTTGGTACAGGAATAGAAGGGAAGGGCACTTGTGTCTAGTCCTGTTCTTTGCTATGACAATAGGATGGCTTTTACCTGCCCGTATACTAGGACCGTCCTGAGGATGTGTGTTCTGTGCTATCAAGTTACCCTCCTCCTTCAGGTACCCTGGAATAGAGGCTGTCTGCACAGTTTATCTGAGGACACTTTTAGGTTGAATATTGTTATTTCTACTCTTCTAAACCCTATGAAAGTGGTTTTGGCTACAGCCTTATATACTATGCATATCCTCTTGATGGAGTGAAGAAAGACTGAGCAAGAAGTAAGAACAGAAGACGACAGTGGCTCAGGCTCATCACCGTGTGATGCTTAGGCTATGTTCAAGTTTGGTCACCTTCTTAATTCTGCTTGGGATTTTATGAACACCCATTCACAGTGTAATTCCGAAATTACCCTCCCAAAGCCCAGACTACAGGACCAAGATGCACTGCCAATGTCAGGTTTTGGCAACCTGGCAAGTGATCAGTATTAGTTCATCTTCCTGAGCATTCAGACCACAGAAGCACAAACTGTAGTCTTTGAGAAACAATTTCAAAGATTCAAAGTATCCATCCTTCTGGCTTCTGTTGAGTGATGTGCTAAAATATAACTAAATTTCCTAATCTTTTGAAAAGAGACCTCTTGAGAATCTATCAGAAGTTCTCAATTTATTCCAGTCATTCCCTGAAGAGCAGACAGGTGAGTTGTCTTGAATGCAGAGTGGATCACATTTGTCAAAACTATGCTGCTATTCAAAGCATGTCTCCTCTGTGCCCCTTCCAGTGTCAGATGAGAACAGCCAACCTCCCAGCCTTAATTTTGCTTACTGGCCTAAGAAGTACAACGGAGAAGAAGCATCCAGACTGAATGCATTTCAATTTTACAGTACAGTCTGAAACCTAAAACTTTTTCATTGCTTCAGTAGCTCCTGGCCTTTTTAGTGTTAAATGTCTGAATCTGTTCCACTCTTACACCCTATCAGTTACAGAGTTAAGTGATTAAGTACACTAGTGCAGGCTAAGTTGTGACCCCTGCTCTGCAGAGAAAGTTTTCTAATAGTGATCTGGACGTAACCTCTCTTCATATCCCTTTTTGCCAAATAAAACTATGTGCACATGCAATGCAAGATGGAGAAGGAAAAAAAAAAACAACCCAAACTCAAAGGCAGTGTTTAGTTCCTAAATGTTTCTAAGCTTGAAAGCATATTCTCCTCCAGATTTGGTCATGAGATTTTCTTGCTTATGTCAGGGACAAAGCTCACAACCTCAACTTTCCTGGTAACTGTATTTAACTTCATTTAAAGACTGGATTGTTACTTTCCACGCCTTGTTTTTATTGGCTGCCACCTCTTTTCCCCTGTAAAAGGTCTCCTTGTCAAGTTAGGTATTGCAAAGCCATGTGATATTTTGACCAACCAGTGAGGCACTAAATTAAGGTCTGTAGCTCTTAGCTTTTTCTTACCTTCCCTGTGGTCAGTCTGCCGCACAATTCCTGCTGAAAAGTGGAAGCCAGAAGGCTCTGTGCAAGGAGACTTCAGCAGCAGCAACAGCAAAATAACAGCCAGCAAATCGCCTTTCTTTCTCTCTCAAATCCAGTGCCCCAGAATTGCTGCCAGGAGCTGTTCTGGGGCCAGATTCCTCATTTGGATCATACAGGAAGTAGAAAATAAGACTAATTTAATAGCAGTTTTGTTATGAATCAAACTAAATTAAAATTACTAAAAAGACCTACCTGTCAAAATTGAGTTTTGTCAGACAGCAGTTTCTATTTACCTTATACAAGTCAGTTGGAGAGAATGAGATCATTGTGGACAGGCAGAACAGTCATAAAACTCCCAGAGCAGGGGCAGGAAAAGAAACTTCAACCCAAACCATTCCAGTAACAGAGAATATGAAATCTGATGTCTTCCCGTAGGGGAATGCTTGTGGGACATGCTTCTCTGCTCCAGTGGTTTCCCAAATTACCACTCCAGAAGTCATCAGAAGGCTTCTAAAATCACAAAAAAAGTAGGCTTCAGGGTAATTATTGTAAAACACATACTGACCTCCCCTCTTCTATTGGTCATACACGTGACATACTTCAGTCTGTTTAATAGCACAGGCTTACTTCAGAAGATTTTTTACATTACGATCATACGTTGACATAAAAACAAACACTCCCAGTTTCAGACAATTTAATAAACACATTTTTCTACAAGTTCCTATTAATCCCACTGTAAATGTTTAGAATTTTTCTTTCAGCCAGTTTTCCTGAAAAAGAAACTTTTCCATTATGTTCTTTTCTGCATTCCCAAACTATAACAAAAGTAAGACTTTAAATTAGTCATTATGATTAACTGTCCATTTCAACACCTCCCATTTGAGGCTCTGGGAAGTATTTTATAGTTTATTGGGTGACGGGACAGAAAACTTTACAAGATCAACCCTGATCAGCAGGGTTTACAAGATACACTCTGCAGGATTTAATTCGCAGTTTCTTGTGCATATAAAAATCCCATAAAAATTAATGCAAAGAAAACAAGAGTGGACGTCAGACCTTTGTGTCCACCAGAAGCAGCAACTGAGATCTAAAACATCTGTTTTGAAGCCAGGTCAGCAGGATTTATTCTCTTATGATGCTCACTGACTTCTGTAGTGCAGGATAGGACCCTGAGGCTGGAGCAATTTTGTCATAAATACCAAAAGATGGACTGCAGACAAAAACTTAGCATGGCTATTCATGGGCACTCCTGTCTTGCTGCTCCATCTCGGTAAAGAAATAGAACTCTCCTTGTAATTTCAAAGCCACTCATCCAATCTTTTGAGTAATTATGGGATGACAGCTGAGTATACCCTGGAAATGCTTGCTTACACTATTAATCTTTTGCTCGGATGTGCTGTTTATAGCTTTAATTGTAAATGAGTGAATGCAACAAAGTAATTTCTGATTGGGTGGTTTGGGAAAGAAACTATGACTACTATGAAAGAAAGGATTCACTCAGCGCTCAATAGTGAAAGGTGCTGAGCATCCACTGAAATCAGCATGCCATCAGCACCCCTGAGGAATGCTCAGCACATCTCGTCAATGGGCTGGATCGCACCCATAATAACAAGACTGGGGCAGCATTTCAAAGAAATGTCCTTATTGAAGATAAATTAAAGGGAGGTAACCAAAGCAGAACTATTTTCAGACAGCGAGAGTAGAATTTCAGTAACATTTAGCCTGATTCCTTGGAAATAAATTGTCTATGGAAGATTTCTCATTAAAGTTGAAGTACTTAAGAGGCCCTTATTAAAGGCTCGCATACACTACAGGGTCTGGGAATGTGATGCACAGTTTAATGCTATATTATTGCCAGATGGGGTTTTCCATTCATATTGAAGTACTTCAGTTAAAAAAAAACTAGTTTAAGTCTAGTGTTTTTTTGACTTGTCAAATTAAAAGAGCCACAAGCATCTAAATAAAATATATCTGAAGAACCTTTTTTCCCATGACTGAAAAGGGATTAAAAAAATCTGTTACATAAGAATATTAATTTCATTGGTATTATTCTATAATAACAAATATCAATTTTTTAACTAGCCTTGCCTCATGAAAAATACTGGTACATATTTAATTTATAATTCAAAACTAGTATTTTCTTTTTAGAAATTACAGAAAGTAAATAATCTAACTGGAAAAATAGGTATGACATACCCATAAGTGTTTTACTAATCTAATGATGAACTCAGCTAGCTACTTTGATACAGTAAATTATATCAAGGATGTAACAAAAAAAGCCAAACCTTCAATTTAGTTCTATAGTTTGTATGCACTTGACCCAGGCAGTGAAATGATTGGCTATGCAATTATCTCTGTAACACAGAGAGGACAAACTATGACACTAGAAAGATATTTCAGAGGAAAAGCTAGGATAGAATGGGAGAGGAATTAATTTGTTCTTTGTAACAAATGACTAATGACTACTGCTATTGAAAATATATGGAGAATGACTGATTTTTGTCCAGACAACATAGACTTTTGGCCATTATATGTCAAATTTATTGTCTGTCAGAAAAATCTTTATGATCTGCATTGAAGTAAGGGACTTAGGATACTTGCATGACTATTGTTTTTATTTTATTTTATTCTCAGAATACTGCTGTTGGTAAATTGTTGACCATTCCTTTTGTCCCATGGCTTTCCACAGACCAATGCTGTTATTTTTATTTCTGTATAATGAACAATTTCAGTATGATCTTTAAGGTCCCTTCCAACCCTAACTATTCTATGATTATAAGATTAGGGAAGTAAGCTTGTGTGCCCAACAATGCTCCATTTTAGCATCTGTGGAAAAAGTATTTTAGTGGGACTCCAGATGCAAGGTGAGATGAGTTCAAGGACAGACACAGCACAGCAGGAGTACAGACTGTATGTTTTTTTTTAAATAGAGTAAAATGAAGAGCAGTTAGAGGATGTTAAAAAGCTCTCTTATAAGAAGCTTCTGTGGTTTACAGAAGGCAGCTTCCTATGACAAGACTTACCTGCCTCTGGCTGCAGTGACAGGCTGGTGATGTAATGAACTACATCTGTTTCCATTCCACGTGGCGCTAGCTATATGCATTTTGAAATATAAAATTATTTGTGGTTTGGGGAAGATGGACATTGCCAAACCCATGATGAATTCTGTCAGGCAGTTAGGAAAGAGATGGGGAAAAGGAGACAGGGATGGGCAGATACAGACAGGGGGTTACTGAGACTGTAAAAGAACTTTCAGACATCTGAGGAAAAGGCACTGAGGGAATGAGGATTACTAACAATTCAGGAAGCTGTTATCTCCTGCAAAGGTCCTGTAGAATTTTGCCCAAATATCTGCTAGCTGAATTCTAGGTATTATTGCTGATCTGTTGAAAATGCACCGAGTCTGGAAAAAAAACTAAAAAATTAATCTGGAAGTTGATTGTGAGGTTGTTGTGGTTTAACCCCAGCTGACAACTAAGTATCACACAGCTGCTCATTCATTCTCTCCTACTTTAGGATGAGGGAGAGAATCAGTAGAGTAAAAGTTGAGAAAACTCATGGGTTGAGATAAAGACAGCTTAATAGGTAAAGCAGAAGCTGTGCACACAAACAAAGCAGGAAATTTGCAGAAAACCACGGAATTCATTCACCACTTCCTGTCGGCAGGCAGGTGTTCAACCATCTCAGGGAGAGCAGGGCTCCATTGCACATAACAGTTACTGGGAAGACAAATGCCATCACTCCAAACATGTGCGTGTGTTTGTGTCCCCTTTCTTCCCCCAGCTGTATATGCTGAACATGATGTCATAAGGTATGGGATATTCCTCTGGTCAGTTAGGGTCTGCTGTCCTGGCTGTGTCCCCTCCCACATTCTTGTGCACCCCCAGGCTACTTCCTGATGGACTGGTATGTGAAGCAGAAGAGGCCTTGGGTCTGTGTAAGTACTGCTCAGCAATAGTTAAAGCGTCCCTTTACTATCAACACTGCTTTCAGCATAAATCCAAAACATAGCCCCATACCAGATACTATGAAGAAAATTAACTCTATCCCAGCCAAAATCGGCACAGAGGTTAGAAATTACTTTTCACAGTGACTTTCTGAAGTGATGACTGCTACCAGTTGCTCCCTTTCTGGTTTTGCTCACTATTGCTGGATTTTCAGCACAAGAAAACCCCTTGGGCTCCAGCATTCAAAGCCCCATAGCTAACAGTAATGAACTCGATTCCCTCCTCCATGCCTACCTAACCAAAGTGATTTATCTTTCATGAAGAAATTGCCTTGCTGCAAAGGAAAAAGAAAAAGGGTTGATAACGTCAAAAGTCAAAGGAGCGAAGAGTGATAATGGCAAGAACGTGAGACTTTTTTGGGATATTTGTAGGAATTGTTTCTGGAGACCTCTGTAGCATATGAGCATATTTGCATATTACATTACACACTGTGTTATTCTTTAAAATTATTTTGATTTGAGGGTATGTTCCGACTTAGCAGTTCAGAGATTTAAGTGTTCAGTACTCTAGAACAGTTTTAAGTACTGAAGCAGCCTGCCACAGCATCAGGAGTGCTGAAGACTCTGCTAACCACCAGTTGCCAGTTCAGGCCTTGAAGTTGGTATTTCTGGACAAAAGTAGCATTTCTAACCCAAGTGCCTGTGGAGGCAGGGCAAGACAGAGCCCTTGGGCACTGCACAGCTGGCATTGCTCCGCTCTGAAGTTTCGCAAGCATTTTCCCTTCCATCAGCCAAAGTTTGCCTAAAGCCTCTGGGGATAGGAGATGTTTTGGCCACATCTGTCACTTTGAAAGCAGTGTTTTGGGTAACTTTCTGCTCTGCTTTCTCTCTGGGAGCAAAGCCTGCATTTTCTAAGAAGAGTTGAAAATGACATTAGCCTTCAAGAGATCAAGGAAAATTACAAAGTGTAAAAATTTCTAGTAAAAATCTGGGTTTGCACTTACAGGTATGAGCTGCATTTGTATCACAGTTCTCTCAACCCATTTTCCTCATGCATTAGAAAGCTGTCTTTGCCAGCTATTTCCTTTTCTTTCATTATTAAGCTCTCCTTCACTAAAGCTTTTCATTTGTCCTTGCTGCTTACATGTACTTTTTGATAATAAAATGTCTTTTAGGTTTTCTCTCAGATGCTCCCTCTTCTTTATACCTGTTGGTTTCCACCTAACGGCTGTTTCAGGACCTCTGTATTACTGTCTGGTGAAACTAGCTGCTTATGACAGAGTTGAGGTGTTGGGCTGTGATTTCTCAGGGCCCTGTGTATGTGCGTGATACTCAGCTGATTTACTCTAAATTTGCAGGGCTGAAGCTTCATCTGCTTCCTGTCCTGTCCGTGGGAGCCATGACATCATCACCATGGCATTCTGCAATGGTGCCAAACGATCCTGTCTTTTTCCCCTCAGACTTTATTGAAGAAATCTGTCATTTCTTTCACAGTTGATAGTAGTGTGTTCTGCATGTCTCTTGTGATTTAATTCCTCCACAGTAAGTTTTTATTTGTTCAGCCTTGTGATTACGTTTTCTTTATATCTTCAAGTGTTACTGTTAAGCTGTTCTGGATCTGAGGTGAGGTGTATTCCGTTGCAGACCTCTTTTGAAATGCTTGTTTACCTGTTTGTTAACCAAAAACTACAGCTGTGATTCAGTAACTGTTTTTTCCAACTTAATTTTTCATAGTCCCCATTTCTTACACTTGTTTAAAAAAAAAATTAGTAGAAGTACTTGCAGTATTGTCCAGTCATGGCATTGCTCTCTTTCAGCTAATGCAGTCTATGTACCTATGTAAGTTGATCAGCAGCAGTATTGCTGGTTCTTGGAAGAGTGAGCAGAGGCCATTCATAGATGTGTGCATAGATGTGGTCATACTGTCTATGATCAAAAAATATTTCTTCTCTAGTGAATCCCTGCACACCTGACAGAGGGCGCAGGAGAAAGTAGGTCATGAGTAACTGCAAGAACTGGAGGGTCTTTTCTGTTTCTCCTATAGTTCGCAACTGCAGCTTCATCATTGCACAATTACATTTTCAGTATTTCCCAACTGCTGCTTTCACAGTCCTTCTCAGCTGTAGGAGCTCCTGAGGACTGAGGACTCTGTCCTTTTCTTTGGTTTGCTTTACCTTCATCCCTGTGGTGTGTGATGCTTGGTCCAGAAAGAATGAGCTTTCTCAATTAGCTGTAAAAGCATCTGGGCACATAATGCAGGCTCTGATTTCTACTTTGGGTTCCAAACAAAAGCATGGAGTTCTTATAGTTGCAGTAGCCAAGGTCAAATTTTGCCTTCTTTTCCCCTTTTTTCTTTCCTCTGTGACTCCAAAAAAGCACATCTGTTAGGCCCATAGAGACATTTAGGATAAAAAATGAGGTGTCTGTTTGACGATTATATAGGTGGATCTCAAATACATGAATCCTGCTTTCAGCACTAATTTTTGTTTTGGATTATGCCCTTGGTCTTCAAATAATATTTCCAAGGTGTAAATCCAGACAGACTCCAATAACCTGCTATCTGCTTTTATAATTTTATATGGCTTCTAAGCATCGAAGTTATTGTTTATGGCATTTTTTATTTTGAATATACCTTGTATCGCAATAAGAGTGGAGGTAGGCCAGAACACTTCCTCCATCATCAATATCTTAGGGCTTGTCTTCAGTAATTTGGTGATTCATTGGGTGTTTCTTTAATGATAAAAGTGTAACAGCTTTGTGTGTTGGGATTAGGCAAACGAACTGTTTCTTTTATGGAAATCTGCCAAATGAGAGGTGTTTGACCGGCAAGTCGTCCACAAGCACCGTGGATGCACAGTGTGGTCTCAACACCGGCAGTGCTACCCCCATATGCGAAAAGGTCAGATTGTTTTTGCTGGCCCATAGAATCATAGTATGGACTAATGACTTCAGCTGCCCACAATCTCCCGAACAACATTTTTCAGGAGTATGTTTATCAGGACATAATGGTGGGCAACGGAACCACTCACAAAACGCTTGCAGGGGGAGGCAAGTGTCATTCCCCACATAGCTAGCACATCGGCAGCGTTTCCAGCAGCGGGTCGGACACACCACTTCGGCCTCTCGCCCCGACAGCTACCGAAAGCGGAGGCACCACGCTGGGCCGAGCCAGACGCGACCGCCCCACAACTGGGCGCTGACCCACACCGCTCCGTCCTCACGAAGGCGGGTGAGTGCATGCAGCGCCGCGCACCTACGCCGTTGGCCCGGGCGACGGAGGCCGGGGCGGGAGTTGTCCGCTGGTCCCTCCCCCGGCGGCGGCGGCAGCGGCAGGAGCGTGTACCGGGAGCGGCGCCACAAGGGGCTCCTGTTGCGCTGCCGGGTGCCCTCGCTGCCCGGGTCCTCCCACCGCCGTATAAAGCCTGGGGCGGGCGGCAGCGCCCTTCGCTACTGCCTGCTCCGGAGAAAGAGCTGCAGCGGAGTGAGGCGGCTATCCAGGCACCGGGTTTTTCCCCTCGTTTTCCATTCCCCGCCTCCTTTCCCCCCCCCCCCCCCCCCCCCCCTCCTCTCGGGGGGTGGCGGCGCGGGGAGCGGCGGCAGGCAGGCGGGTGCGGAGGGGGAAGATGGCGTGGAGCGGCGCCCGGTCGCCGCGCCTCCTCCTGCCGCTGCTGCTGCTGGCCCTGGCGTTGCTGGCGGCGGCGGAGAGGTACCCTGGGCAGGGCTCCGGCTCCACAGGTGAGGCGCGATGCGGCGGTCGGGGGTGCGGTGGTGGAGTACCGCGGCGCGGTTCCCCGCGGGCCGGCCGCCTGTGGGAGGTGCGTTCTGGCGCAGTGAGGGTGGCGGCGGCGGGGATGCGCTGCCGGCCGGGCGGTACCGGTGGTTTTGTGCCTCCCGGCTCGATAACACCCGCCAGGAAGGGAAAACCCTCCTGTCTCGGGTGCGGTGGCTGGGGTTCGCCGGTTTCCCAGTTAGTTATTTTTAACCCCGATCGCTTCCTCCATCCCGCCGTTTAAAATACTGCGCGGAGCGGGAACGGCGTTGCGGCTCTGGCGGGAGCAGGGCTCCCCGGCTGCTGTCGGGAGGAGCCGCTTGGCTGAAGGTGATTTAACTGCCGAGGTAGGTCGTAGATGCATAATCCCCCTCGGGGAAGAAAATAAATAAAATAATGGGAAGTGAATGTCCATGACTTTTTTTCCTTCTTCCCCGTCCTGCTCCCCCTCCCTCCCCCTTTTCTTCGCTTTCCCTGAGACAAGGTGTTGATGAGCATGTTTTTCCAAGGCTGGGAAAAGCATAGCGTCAGTCCCTTCTTCTCTGAACTGTAGCAAACGCTGGTGAAGTTTCCTCCTTCATGCAAAAGTCAGCTGGAGGCTTCAGTGCTCCTTCCTGCTCTGTAGAGGCTTGTTGGCTTGTTGTGTTTTGTAGTCCCTTTAACTTAAAGGATTCAAGAGATAGAGGGAAATTTTATCTTCAGCATGTAAATAAAAGAATGTATACAGGGAATTTCCTCAGAGAGTTGTCCAAGAACATGTATGCCCAACTGTATGCAAAAATATATTTCGTGCTCTAATGCTATTTTAGAATCTATTTCATACAAAGGTATTTCATCCCTCTAGATTATTACCACATGAAATCCAAAATAGTTTAGTTTCTTGGCTTGTTTACTCAAGAGTATAATCAAGTTATTTTTAATACCTAGATTAATTTTCTTCCGGTGTGCAAGAGGAACCTCCTCTTTTTTTTGAGAAAATCGAGTTCTCATTTTGGTGGAAAAAGTGCTGACTTGGTTGATAACTGGTATAATAAATAAATAAATAGAAAAAAAGGTGCTGATGAAGACCAGACTTCACTCAATGAATTTCTTATTCCCAGTTTTCTGAATGTTTTGCTGCTTTTGGTCATTCAGAGGATTTCTCTGAAGGTTGTGGTTATGTGCTGTAGTTTGTGATCTGTTAGGGGGTGTGAGCCTTACTGATCAGTGTTCACTATCCCTTGGTGGTGCAGCCTAGGGGGACAGTTTTGGTTAAATAGTTGAGCTTCTGTCATCAGGGCAGTGATATTGCAAGTCAAGCTGCTTTGGAAATCAGTTACTGTGATCACAGTTAAGATTTCTCAAACATATCTATTCAAATAATGCATCTTTTTCAACTGCATACTTGAGATGCGGGATCTCAAGCTGATACAACTAATAGCTAGCATGGTAAGGATTTTTCTTTAATCCTGTGGTGTTCAAAGGTGTGAAAAGTATAACATGTAGTCCAGACAGCACTGTATGATTCAGCAAACCCAAAATAGACTGCTACATCTGTATAAATAATAAATATGATGCTACGCAAATTATGGTGCTAGGAAGCACTGGTACATTTATATATAGATGTTCACACAGGAAGATCTTAGATCTTCTTAATTTAAACATGAGAAGCCTGAATTGTAGAAGTCTCTGAGTTGAAACCACTGGAGTAGTTTTGTGACCCGCGACGCTGCCTGCTGTGTTACTTGTTTTTATTCCAGTTTTAACCCTTAAATATTTTCCCTGAGTCTGTGCTGTTACTTGAAGAAGGACAGAAATTAATTTGTTTCCAGTTCTAGACATCTGGGTTTTAATTTCTAGTCTCTTGATACTTTGTGCTACTTGGTATAAAGCAGCAGGCAAAGACATAATTTACATGTCAGGTTTTAAAGCGGTCCATTAATGTCATTGCTTGCTTCAGAAATAAGTTATAACAAGAGTATCTGAAACTAACTGCCAAGCTGCATCTATATTTCTGAATTAGGCTTTGCTGCTTAACATAGAAAGGCTTGGAAAAGTTAGAGCAAGAGAATGGGCTGTTGCACAGCAGTGGTTACTTGAACAGTGAGCAGCCAGAGGGGCCCTGTGGCAAGCTGTTTGCCAAAATCCCTCCTGTGCTCCTTTTCTGCAGGTTTGTGTTTCAAGCCATCACAGAGAAGAGCGTCACTGAACTTTGAAACACTGACTCCTGTATGGTGAAGACACAAAAGCTTCTGTGTTTAAACGAACAGTGTTAAAATCTTTCTGTTGCACCGTACTTGCTGCATGTATGTTGCTTATCATGTAATGTAGTCCAGGACGTACAAGGGAGCAAGCGGAAAAGACATTTGTCATTGTGCTAGAAGCAGACACTGCTCTTGGCAACAGATGCAAATGATGTTCCCACCTAAAATGTTTTATTAATCAGCTGTTGGCACGGGAAATGGCTTCACTGCCTTTAAGTCTGTTCCCCAGAGCGGCTGTGGGGACTAGGCCAGCTGGAGCGTGGCTACACTGAGGCTTTGGGGCCGCAGGTTGTAATGGTGGCAAACGGGCAGGTTTTGAGGTGAGCCCTGTGGTTCGTTCCTGTCTCTGTGTTTCCAAAATGTGAGGGGTGGGGAGGATGGGTTGGGAGAGGGTTTGTCATGAAGCAGGGCCAGACAGCATGGGTGGCTGTCCAGAGCCAGTGCAGCCGGCAGTGGGAGCAGCAGGCTTTCCTCTACCCTGGTGTCTGTCAGATGCTGGTCACAAGCGCTTTAGGAAGTAATTGCTGGCTGATCTAGCTGCGCAAGGACATGGATATATAGCACATACAGCCATTTCTGTTGACTTCTTTGGATTCAGCCAGAATGGTTGCTGTGAGTGACAGTGATTGATAGGCCTTTCCCTTTTGAGGCACCTGTGTGCAAACAAGGGAATTTGGTCATTTAACCATCTCGCCATACTTATTAGAAGTACTGAAAAACTTGGCCTGCTTGGTGGCGAAGAGGCCATAAGTACAGCACTGTATGCCTGCTTCTGTTTCTCTGCCAAATTTTCATGGTTATTCTCTGATGAAACTTTTGCCCTGTCTTGTCACGGCAGTATCTAAAGCTGCTACATTAACCTGTGTTAGGGAAAAACCTCCTATAGAGCACTTGGGAGTTTCGTGCCTTTTATGTGAGGACTGTATGAAATAGCTGCCACCTGCCCTTACAGGTGAAGAGTAAAGGCAAGTGATGTACCCAGGACCCAATGCAGCCGGAGGCAGCATTTGGGCTGTGTTCTGGTGCATCATCACCCTGACTCTCTGGGGGCTCTTTTGGAATGCATGTAGCATCAGTGTACCCCCCTTCAGAGGGTATCACTCATGTAGATACCTTTAGGGTCCACCTTTGAAATAAATGGTGAATAACAAACAAACTGTGTGGTGGGCTATGTGTGTGTTTGGAAATTTGTTTAAAGTAATCAAATGTGACTTGGAGGTGCAAAACAGCAAAGTCATTCTTCCGTAATTTTTCCTTTGAAAATGCGCATCCTTGAAGACAACTCGAGTTGGCAGTCTGAGTTCTTCATAGCATCTGGTTTAGAGGCTGCACAATGCCAAACTCTGTTGCAAAATAAAAAAAAAAAATTTGTTGTTGTGTTTTTTTTTTTTTTTTTCTTTTTTTGGCCAGGCTTTTCTATCTTTCTTTCCTTTGGTGAACAGAATAATTAGGCTGTTGAGGTAGACCACAGTGGTGAATGTGACATTGCTTCTCTCTCAGATAATGCGGTGGGGTTGAATAAGATCACTGCAACTTTGACTCTATGATGTATTTCTAATTAAAAACAAGAAAAGGTAAACCAGTTGTGACCTTTATCATTAGCATTTGATGGTGTAAATTGCAGTGTAAAGGTATATTGGAATGACCACCACGGTTATCTGAGGCAGGGAGGTTTTGTGTGAAACGCAGTTCTGATCTAAACCAACAGATTATTTCTCAAAGTTTTCATAGTGTTGGTGCCATGTTCTGGAAAGTCATGATTTATGTGTGAGTTCTTGGCTTTTTTCCTCACTGTTGATTACTTAAGCAAAAGTGACTTAGTCTCTTCATGGACAAATGTTTTGTTTGTTGAATTAGCACTATTACATTGTGTAATCAAACCCAATATCTTTCCATTTGTGTAGAGCTGCTAGTCCAAAATACAAATTACTTGACACACTGCTGAAGTGAATTCCCTTGTCATGAAGAGTAAGTATGGTCGTAATAAAGGCATTTTTGTTTTCATTTATGATGTTGGTTTTTCTTAGTTTTTGAGGGACCACTTGCAAGGCCAGAGAAGTTTGAAAGTATTTTTGTTCCTCTTAGTTTATACATAGAGGGTGTTTCTTTCCAGCACAAAACACAACTTGACCAAACAGATCAGAAGCAGGAATGTGTGTCTGTATGTGTGGGAATGTTGTAGCTCTAGAGAATAAATGGCAGTTAATCATCAAGGAGTACGTGGTTGCAAGCACAGCCCGATTCCACAAGTGGCCTTAGGTGGTTTAATGGAACTGCTTCTGGAGTATTTCCTCAAGATGGATTCATTCCACTTTTTTTTTGTTTCTTTTTTTAAATCGGGAGCTAGAGTTTAATTTGCATTTTGCAGAAGGAAAAACAAACAAATGAAAAACAAAGAAATGAAAAGTCCTCTAAAGAAACAGTAAATCTTTTATTTGATGATCAGCATAATCTGTTTTCATGTTCTCAGTGTGCATGCCTGTGTCCCTTTTTTAATACAATATTTAATGGTAATGGTACTGAGACTAAGCACTGAGACTGCAGAAGCTTAGGTGCCTACTAATTATTGAAATATTGAAGTTATTGACAAATTACACAGTTGGCATATTTGATTATTTCATTCTGCTTCAGCTTGAACCAAAATTAAGGATATTGTGAATTACTGTATAATTTCTTTTAAAATGTATGACTATTTTTGTAATGGAGTTCTAAGTAATTACAGACCAGTTTCCTTAATAGTCGAAGGTTAAACAGTACGACTCTTCCTTGGCTTAAAACATTCCATTTGAATGTATAGGTCAGTTCTGAAGAAACCCTCTTTATTTTAGTTGTTGACTCACTGGCTTTTATGGTCTGCCTGTTGAAGATATTCCAGGGTTTCTTCTTAGACAAGTGGCAAATCTGTCAATCCACTGTGATTTCTTTGGAAAATAGACACAAGGGGAAATAAAAAGGTGAGGGTGTGGGTATTTGTGATGATAGTACTGATTCTTGCAATGTAACTGCAAGCATGTTTGTTAAAGCTGACATAGGCAGTATTTGTAATTAAGGCAAACTGTAAGGGGAAAGAGCATAAAAATGTGAAACAAAAATAGGTTTGGCATTTATGTGCCATTCCTCTGATAATTATGTAACTGTGGGTCTAAGTGTTAATGTACTGACTGAGCCCATTAGGGGATCTCGATGAAATCATCCGTGCAGAAAAGAATCAGTATCTGATAGAACTGGATTTTTTTTATAAGTTTTGTAGTTTATATGAAACTAATACAGCAATGTGTTGCCTTAGGCTATTCTGTAAGTGATTTACCAATTCTATTTTACATCACTGTAAAGCAATTGTACATGGTAGATCAGAACCAGGCCCATAAACTTAAGCAACTGAAGTTGCTGGGTCAAGTGTTTGGTGCTAAAAGCATCTTTAAATATGTATCCATATCCTGGTGTCTTGTGTCACAAGTAGGACAGAAGTTTTTGGTGCTATTGCATGATTTGAAGGACTGAGTAGTCCAAGTCAGGGCGCTACATGTATCTCAAGTGTGGAGTTTTAAGTCGCTTGTTCAGACAGAAGAGGGATCTTTGAAAAGGATGTTTTTTTCGTTTTCCAGAGTTGCATGGTCTGTGTTTCTGTTTAGAGAATTTTACATGACCAGTATCTGGACATAGGGCCAGATGTGAAGCTGCAGGGCAGCTTTTTCAAATGCACTGACTAATCGGCGTGGTAGCATCTGCTGACAGCAGGAACCATGGTGCAGGCATGGACAGTTACGCATCTTCAGGATGGCTCCAGTTCCCAGTTCCAGCTCCCCTTTCTCTGTTTTAAAGCAAAGACTAGCCTTAGTGTTATTAGACACTAGTGTCATTAGACACTGTTATTATTATCTAAATGTTATTAGACACTAGACTAGACTAGTCTGTTATTGCAGATGTTACCTGCTGAATTTCACTGATGGATTGATTAGCTGTCAGAAAATGGACTTTAACAATGCCTAGTGCTGCGTCTGACTGCTTTGCTTTAAACAGCTGGAGTTGCTAAACAGCAGCATAAGAACAGCATGCTTTTCTCTAGATATAAATTTGAGAGACAGAGGGCAAGGCTAGGAAAAAGCAGAAGCTGAGTAAACTTTCTCACTTAGACAGCAGATGTTAATTGTGTCCTGCTCTCAGCTGCAGAGGCCCGATGACAGTTTATAGCAGGGCCATCCAGTCTGTCCATTCAAGGAAGACCCAGCCTGCGCCATGGTTCCACCCACTCCTGCTCTCCGGAAGGTTTTTGTGGTTTGATTGCTATCTGTATACTAATAAACAGCTGTAACCTGATCTGTTCCCTGCTTGTCAGGAAGTTAGGCAGCTCTTGTTGAAGGAGTTGCTTCATGCATGGCAATGTCATTTACAAACAGCTGACTTTAATTTTTTTCTTATCTGGGAACTAAGGAAAATGTCTTATCTTTGCTTTACTACAGAATAACTGATACAGTAAACAGGGTCGGACTACTGCTGCTTGTATCTGGTTTTGTTCAGCTATCAAAAGGAGGAAATTTTGCATTAGAATAGATGTGGGCCTGATCACTGCTCAGTGCTTCACCCAGGAGTGACATGGGTGATTGATGAGTGCACATACCAGTCTTAATGAGCTCTTGTTGACTGTATATTCAGTAGTACTAAATGAAAAGAGTAAATTGAGAGCTGAGACAGAATCAGCTTTCAGATGTTTTCTGGAATCAGTTGTGTGTTAATGTTGGCAGTAACATCTTTGAAAGCATGTGAATGTATATACAGAAATATAGTTAGGTACAGTATGTGGGAGGCTGTGGATTTTTTTTTTTTTTTTTAAGAACTGGCTTTATTCAACAGTTGATCATTTCCATGTAAACATTTTTAGATACTGTATCTGTGTGATATCAGAAATGATGTGACAAAAGGCAGAAAACAGCAGCTCAACAGGCTTGCCATTTGAGTCAGTATGCATGGAAGAAGGTAATGTCTATTTTCATCCCTGTGGCTGTGAATTAAAGCATGAGAGATTTTTTTTTTTGTGTGAGAAATCTTTGGTATTTTCCTAACCAACTTTAGGTTCTGAAATGCACTGTTTCTACAGCACTGTTCACCTCTTCATAAATGGATTTAGATTGCAGATGGTGTTTGACAATAATGGTGTGATAAGTCTTCAGTGATAAGAATCTTTGAAGGTCTCAGGAAACTTTAGTTTGGATTCAGTTAGTAGAAAGGGGTGGGAAGCTAGGGAAGGGGAGGGGATACTTAGCATCGTGTCCAGTGGCTGTGTTAGCAAGTGCTAATATAGGATAAATTTCTGTATTCTGCCAACCCTGTTTCTTTGTTCCCCTAAAACACATGGGAAGAGGGAGAACCCTGTGACAGGCGACACTTAACTGCGGCTAGGGAGTTGCAACAGTGCCAGTTACTCAAAAGTAACTGAAACTGCAAACATCCAGCCAATTCCTTATCCACCTGAGTGGTCCATCTGTCAAATCCATGTTAAGACACACAGATGTTTTGTAGAACAGTGTCAAAAGCTTTACACAGGTCCAGGTAGATGATGTCGGTTGCTCTTCCCTTATTCACCAGTGCTGTCATGCATAGGAAGCCATCAAATTTGTCAGGTATGATTAGTGCTTTGTAAAGCCATTTGGTTGTCACAGTCACCTCCTTGTTTTCCGTGTGCTTTAGCAAAGTTTCCAGGAGGATCTCCTCCATGATCTTGGTGGACACTGAGGTGAGACTGACTGGCCTGTAGCTCTCCGGTTCTAGCTTTTTTCCCTTTTAAAAATGGGGGTCATATTTCCCTGTTTCCAGTCAGTGAGAACTTCACTGGCCTGCCACAACTTCTCAAATATGATGGACAATGGCTTAGCCACTTTATCCTTCAGTTCCCTCAGGACCTGCAGATGCATCTCACCAGATCCCATGGACTTGTGAACCTTCAGGTTGCTTAGGTGGTTTCATATCTCATCTCTTACACAGCAAGCAGTTCTTCATGTCCCGGGCAACCAAGTCTCCCATGTTTTTCTGGAGCAGGCCCACATTCCTCTCATCTTACTTTTATCCCTGATTTGCCTATAGAAGCTTTTCTTGTCTCCCTAAACATCCCTGGCCAGATTTAATTCTGTCAGGGGTTTAGCTTTCCTGAAGTTCTTAATGGGACTTTGAAATCAGTCTTCCTCTCTGAGAAACAGTTAGATGTGGCGTGAGTGGAGGTGTGCAGCAAAGTGTTTGTGCAGAACAAAAGTTGACAGTATAATATAAAAATCAGATTAAAAAAGCCCCAGAACTTCCAAATATGAAGTACTACTGTTTATGCTCCAGTCATCTTTCCCCCTCCTGCAGTGTAATGTGCGTTTCTTTCCTGAGAAAAGAAGATGACCATGTTTGTTATTTCAGCACATTGTCATGTTTCTAAAGAATCCTGGGGGGAAATAAACAACTGTTGGATAGTTCTGTGTTTTCCCTCTCTGTGCCAAAAGTTTTATTTGACCACAGATTCCTCTGATGGCTTAGTATTTTCTTTGACCATATGCACATCATAGAAACTGACAGTGGGTAGATATATATGTTTAAGGTTTGTCTTTTTCAGGTTATGTTCTTCAGATCATTTTTGTTTTCTGCTGGATTGCATTAACCAAGTATATGTATGTGTAACTTACAATCATGGTTACACGGCATATAATGGGTTTCTCCTGTTTCCAGCTGTTTGACATCTTTTCAGAGTGTGTGAATTTTCAAGTTTTATTTGACATAGAAGTTTAGGCTCTAACTCCTATAGGGAAAAAAAATCTACTTTTCAAGGAGTCTAATATTGCCTTCATGAGTGATAAGCGGAAGATCATGTGCTAAAAATTTGGATTTTGAAAGTGCTTTGTGATATTTAAACATTTTAGTTGACTTAACAATTCTTTGGGTTTTGAGCATACAGCCTGAGTCCATATAAATAGGGAAGCTGCTGTTGGCACCATCGGCGTTCCTCTAGCTATCTGCAGAGCTTTAACATACCTTGCAAGTATATGGAAGAATTGTTCTTAGTACAGTCATCAAAACTTGCATGGATAGAGAATTGGCTATTGTGACTGTATTGACTCCATACAGTGTTGTGTAGCCCAATGATCCATTTCAGTTTTTTTATTGCTTTCTTTACTACTGGTGGCTTAAATCTTGTGCTGTATTCTCTTTAAAAGCTCTTTCACAGTTTTTCAATTAATTGGGAACTCAAACTGTTATATTATTCAGTTTTATGGAGGAAGCAGCAATTGATCCTATAAATATACTTTCCAACAAGCTTTATATCAGACATTTTTTTTTTTGATCTTGTTCAGAAGATACTGCAGAGTATACTACATTTTCCAGGATATCTTCCAGAAATAGAACTTGTCTGTTAGAGAAATTACAGGAGGTTAGTTGTATAGCAACACTGTATTCCTAAATAGCATTTAAAGTTATATTCTTCCAAAATTTATCAGTTTTGTCATGGGGATATGAGAAACCAGATATTGCATGCCTGTTATGGATCAATGCCTTTGCAGACTGTAAGCTGACCCACACACAGCTCAAACTGCACTAACTCAATATGCTTATCAGGGCAGTGATTAAAATGGCATGTTCTTCAAACAGGGCTGGTGACATGCTGGAAAGCACCCGCTAGGAGCTTCTGGTGTGCAAGCAGCTAGGCTTAGGGCAGAGCCGAGGACTGTGATTTCTCCTCCAGGCACAAAAATATTCCCCTTTCTGGTGAATATAGTGGATGGGGAAGTCAGGGAAACTCCTAATTACATTTTGTTTCTAACTATACTAGTGTAAAAGTCTCGCAACATGAGTTTTCTTGATGGAGCATGTGCTTTAGGTGAGCTGCATAAGGAAGGAAAATAGAACTTGTTGAGGGCAATTCCTCTAGTTCGCTTTCTGGTTACTGGCTCAGTACAAAGTTGGAAGGAAGGTGGCATGGCCAAGTCAGGACTCTTAAGTTTGAGATGATTATACATGGGTAGGTTTCCTGCCTTGGAAATAAACAGCCATACTGAAAACTTCAATTTGCACTCTGACAGCTTCTTCTCGGTTCTGCTTACTCTTGAATAGCCCTCATTACTGTGCTCTTGAAGCATAATGGCAGGAATCCAGGCTGAAAACACTTTCAGTTGTATTGTGTGTTAGTGTGCCTTTCCAGTGACGGAGAAGGATGCTCCTATGTGGTGTAAAGGCAAGCTAAATCTAGTCTATGGGTTGGGTTGTTTTGGGTTTTTTTTCCCTTTTTGGGTGTGTGTGTGTAACCTGTAACCTGTTGGTCTGCCACATCTCTGGAGGTGTGAAAGACATAATAACAGACACAATTACATTGCGTAATTAATGGGCTGGGATGCATTCATATGCCTCTTCCAGGTATCAGTCTCTTCCATCTTCTCTTCCAGTTATGTGCCCAGCCTATGCCTTAAGGTCATGCAGATCACTGCCAGGGTTACTACCTGACCTTCCTTTGACTGTGTGCATGTATGGGTTTGTGGTTTGGTTTTTTTTTTTTAAAGCCATAAAGATATTCCCAGTATACTTCCACTTCCTAGGCTTTTCCACACTCTCTAGCAAATTATTTATTTCCTTGCTGGAAACCTTCGGTGAATTGTTTTGTAGTTGCGTACCTCTTTGCTCATTTAAAGGAGAGGTTGATGCACACTTGTTACTCCATTGAACAGTTCTGAGTGCGATGTAATCTGCAAAGGAGAGAGTAGATTGTTTTATATAGATACTAGAACTGTAAACTGTATTTGTTTACCATTATAAGCCACTAGTTTTAAAGATAGAAATAGATTTTAATGGCATAATGTAGTACCATGTGCAGATGTCCTTTGATCTTACAGCTCATTCCTCCTCCAGAGAAGTCCATGGTACTTGAATCCAAGGACTAAATTTCAGCACCCATGCGGCTGTAAGCAACATCCTCAGTTCTGGCTGCTATGAATCTACTGTACGAGTGCCCACAACCCCTGGTAGAAATTATATAGTAATCTGTCGTTCAAGATAAGTAAGAACCATGTGGGTGTGTGAGGAATGACTGAGGTTCTTTGCTTACTTCTTTGCCAAGGTACAAGGAGAGGGGTTACTGCTACATAAAGCAATCTTGCCATGTCAGTTCCTGTCGGAGACCTTGCCAGCAATTCACTGATGACAAAGGCTTTGGCTTATAGTTCTTATATGTGGCAATAAATATTTATGATTCAGTCAGATCTCTCATGGTAGCAGCAGAAAAGACTGAGTAAGAGTGAGATGTTCTGATAACCATTCACTGGATTTCCTAGTAAGTTGTATGTGCTCTCTGTGCAGTGTTGTCATTCACAACTTGAGTGCTAAAGGGTTTCCTAATTTGTATGTAAAAATGAATTCTTTTGTCACTGGATATACTTTTCTTGGCCAAATGCATGCTCTTTCAGGCTTGTTTTCAAAACAGAACAGCTGTTTTGTCACTATAACTATCGGAAAGCTGTCTGGAATAATTGCCCTCTGGTAACTTCAGCACAGTCATACCTGGCATGAAGCTCTTCAGAGATATTTTTCATGCCTTCCCCTTGAACTTCAGTATAGGGTTTGCATTTCCTTTTTACACAAACTAGCTTTACATGTGGAAGTAAATGCCAAGCTTGGTAATCCCCTCCAGTGCCTGCCAAGATGCCTCTGGCAGGCTGCATGCTGGGAGAGCCTAGCCCTGCCAGGCAGTCTGTACCCTCTGTGGCATCCCAGTATCCTGCAAGTGTGGAGGGCTATGACTGCCTGCTGTGTTATTTGGTTCATGTAAGTTTGCATTTTGAGGATGCTGTTACTGTTTGTTGAAAAATATTACTAAAAGTGTGCATTTGTCCCCTCATGTGTGGGGATAGGCAGACTTAAAGATAGCTCAAGTCTACATGTAACACCATGTAGCACAGCTCCTTAGGGTAGACACCTACATGGAAGTTGGGGTAGGGGTTTGTGCCAAAGAGGGTGGTGAAGCAGGAAAAGTGTCTAGCTGCAGCTAGAATTCATCATGGGGTTTTTGCAAACAGCGATTTTTGTGGCTCGCTCCCTTGGGGGTACTGGGCCACACTGGTAACTTGGGGTCTGAGTAATTGCAGCTTTCTGCTTCTAGGCCTAGGTCTTCATTGCACAGCTGGAGCCCTGGAGCTGGCACACTGATGCTGCTGGGGACTCTGGGCCAGTCACTCAACTGCTCAGAGCAACATATGTGTGCGCCTCAGCCTATGGTAAGGGCTCTGGTGCTGCACTGAACATCTGCAGCAGCAGGGCTCTTTGCGTGACCGAACCTGCTTCGCGCAGCACGGACACCGTGGGTGGCTGCAGCTGAAATAGATGTAGCTGAGCACATCCTGAAATGGAAATGGCACTCGGATGAACTTACTCCCCTGAGATCTGTGTTGTACTTGCATGTTGACACTCCTGTGAGTTCGTGAAAGTCACTTCGGATTTATGTTACGAGGCGCAACTGGGACAAGTGTTCTAAGAGGTTGTTCCACCTAAATGTAGAAAACAAAGCATGGGTATTTCAAAGTGAATCAAATTAAAAGGTTAAAAAGAAATAAGCAGAAGTATTTGGTGGGCAGAAGCATTCTCTTCCCTCACTTAGCCTGGAAGAAACACTTATTGCCAATGCTATCCTTGGTGGAACTCTGCCAGTAAAATAGGTGCAAGTTGTCACCTGCATCTAAATAAAGTCACCAGAGCCTACAGGAATTACATTAATATTTTTGTAATGTCTTACTAGGTAGAACACTACAGTGCTCTTTTCTCATTTGGTTAACAATGCCCTCTGTAATGTTCCAAGGTAACTATAATTTAATGCACTTTGCATTGTCTGTCCATGCGCACTACAGACAGAGTAAAAAGCATGATTTTTGTGCTCTTTGGTCAGACACTGACTACTAAAAGCAAACAAACAGACAAAAACCCCAACCAAAACCACCAAAAACCCAAACACAAAATCAAACCGAACAGCCAAACCTGCTACCTCCCCAAAAAACCTCAACAAAGACTTAGCAGTCTACAAAGCAAATCTAATTCTACATGAACTCTAAATGCTATAATTACAGTTCTGCTGCACTTAAATGATTTTTAAGTGTCACATGTACCTAAAATTCTGTGGTGCAGCAGAGACATGGAAGTAGAATCATTGAATGGTTACGGTTGGAAAGGATCTTAAGATCATCTAGTTCCAACCCGCCTGCCATGGGCAGGGACACCACACACACTAGACCATGTCACGCAAGGCCCTGTCTAACCTGGCCTAGAGCACTGCCAGGGATGGAGTATTCACTACTTCCTTGGGCAGCCTGTTCCAGTGCCTCACCACTCTCACAGTAGACAACTTCATTGCAGGTCGTGAGAGGTGATCCTGCCCCTCTACTCTGCTCTTGTGAGACCTCACTTGGAGTATTGTGTGCAGTTCTGGTGTCCTCAACATAAAAAGGACATGGAACTGTTGGAACAAGTCCAAAGGAGAGCCACGAGGACGATCAGGGGACTGGAGCACCTCCCGTATGAAGATAGGATGAGAAGGTTGTGGCTGTTCAGCCTGGAGAAGAGAAGGCTGCGTGGAGACCTCATAGCATCCTTCCAGTATCTGAAGGGGGCCTGTAGGGATGGTGGGGAGGGACTCTTCATGAGGGACTGTAGTGAGAGGACAAGGGGTAATGGGTTCAAAGTTAAACAGGGGAAGTTTAGATTGGATATGAGGAAGAAATTCTTTACTGTAAGGGTGGTGAGGCACTGGAATGGGTTGCCCAAGGAAGTTGTGAATGCTCCATCGCTGGCGGTGTTCAAGGCCAGGTTGGACAAAGCCTTGGGTGACATGGTTTAGTGTGAGGGGGTTGGAACTAGATGATCTTAAGGTCCATTCCAACCCTAACTATTCTATGATTCTATGATTCATCCTTATATCTAACCTAAACTTCGCCTGTTTAAGTTTAAACTCATTACCCCTTGCGCTATCGTTACAATCCCTGATGAGGAGTCCCTCTCTGCCATTCAGTCAGAGGCTGCTCTGAGGTCTCCACACAGCCTTCTCTTCTCCATGCTGAACAGCCCCAACTTTCTCAGCCTGTCTTCATAGAGAAGATGCTCCAGCCCCTGATCATCCTCGTGGCCCTCCTCTGGACTGGCTCCAATAGCTCCATGTCCTTCTTGTGTTGAGGACACTAGAACTGTACACAGTACTCCAAGTGAGGTCTCATGAGAGCAGAGTAGAGGGGCAGGATCATACCCTTTGACCTGCTGGTCACACTCCTTTTGAAGTAGCCCAGCCTCTTCATCTGTAATTTTAAAAAATAGACCATTGGCAAATATGCTAAAAAGGAAACATTTCCAGTGTGAATCATGCATTTATAAAAATAGTTTCCTGTTTTGTGACTGTCTGCAGACATAACTGAGGCAGCCTACGTAGATCGCTTCAATGGCCGTGAGTGTAATACAGGTTCTTCTGCAGTTTCATGTCAATATAAAGGATGTTATTTGTCTGGTCATCTTTGTCCATTTATGTAGCTCAGGTTGCCAATCCTATGATTTGGCACATCATTATCTTTCATCTTATTCCACAAAACTCAAGTAACATACCAGGATTCATAGTGAATCCTGAAATGCTTGTGTAGGTGGAATTACTTTGGATGCCATGAAAAGAGAATGACAATATCCTGTGAAGAACAGTAGATTATTTTTTGCTTGTCAAACTGTAATTGCACATTGATTTAATACTTTCTTTGACTTAATGACTGTAGGAGGAATCTCATGCAGCCCATGTTTTGTCATTTGCATTATGTTGTAAAGTACAGTTTTGAAATCCTTGCTGTTAATATTCCTCAGGAAGGCGTAGGTGTGAAATGTCTACTCCAAACCAAATTCCATGGTTATTGTCAGTGGTTGACTGGTTGGTCATCCGGATCAAGGACTTTTCAGTCTCTCATCATGGAAACTTTCAATAATGGATTCACTTGGCTTGGTGGTACAGTCTGGTATGATCAGATTTTTCCTGTTCCCTGTAATTTGAAAATGCAGTGTTTGGCAAAAAATTAATCATAACTTAACCTGTACCATGGAGAAAAATCCTATCCTCTGCCTTCACTTCTGTTTTAGTCATAGTCTAAGATACCATGTTCTTTATTCATTCTGTGGCGACTCCTGTAGAATTACTTTAAACTACATGACCTTTAGAAGAAATGATTTTGAAGGTACTGAACCATTATTGCTGTGTTTAAGTCTATCCATTAGTCAGTGTGTCTGGGAACATACTGCACCGGAATCCTCTGTGGAGATCCTCCTACTCTCCTGAGATGTACTCAAGGGATTTTCTTCTGATTCTTGCTTACAAAAGACTACTGCCACGTAAGTGGGAAAAAGATGGAGCAATTAATCTTCTAAAACTGTCTTACCAAAATTCTTAGCCTGCTACATCTGTGGTGGTGGACAAGGCCGAAGGGTTAACAAAATGTTTTTCACAGCAACCGCTTTTAGCACATGTTACTGTGCTGATGAAGATAAACCCAGAGGATGTTTTTTGGGAAAGTGAAGCAACAACAGGCACTGTATCTGGAATGTTCACTAGAGGTGATAAATTTTACTTTCTTGTAAGGATTGATCTCATGGGCTCTGTTTAGAGGGCAGCTGTTGCTTGAACTCAGACTAAATTGGGGAAATGCAGTATGCGCTGGGATCCAGGCTGGTCTGATTAAATACTTGATGTTGGATTGTGGTACTATCTTTCTCATAGCTTTGAATTACATGCTTTGATTATGCAGTATATCACACAGGGTGCTGAATGTTGTTCAGTAGTTGAATTGGGAAGCTGTTTAGCGGGGATGCATGGCATCATTTGAGCTATGTCAAAAGCCCTAGGATATGAGAAGGAAATTGGTCGCAGTCATTTGCCTGCGTGCAGTGAGAGGGCACTGCTGTAATTTACAGAGGGTCTGAATAAAAAAAACCAAACAAAACGCTTGCTCTTTTCTCTTGCCCAAGGACTTAAAAGCACTAAAGCCTGTTGGGGGACTGGTTTCCATAGCTGTTGTTTTTTAGGTTTTTTTTCCCCAGTTTTTATGAAGAATAAGAACGCTTTCTTTCAGGGGAATTACCGAGGCTGGGTAAGTTCCCTGGTATACCATTCAGTCCTGTGATAAGAGATCACAGGATTAGCTCAGACTGAAAAGTAATAACTTATTTTTGTTTTGAAGATTCCTTCCTGTCCAGTAGTCATACTAGCTTTATTTTCATGTCTTGAGTTAGTTGTTTACAAGAGTAGATAGCTTTCTTTGCTTCCTCTTTCTGAGGATAATTTTAGATACAGCACCCTTGTCAGTAGTAATTCTTGTTTGATAATGTCTCAAGCCTATAATATGACTATGTATTTGCCTCCTGTCTTGGAATGAGATGCAAGTCCCCTGATCCAGTGCTGTCCAGTGCATTTTTTTGTTATGAACTGTGCCTGAGAACATACTAATACACGTTCCTTGTTTTTCTCCCTCAGATAAACTACTAGTTTTTACTGTAGCAACTAAAGAACCTGATGGCTTTCACCGTTTCATGCAAACTGCAAAGCACTTCAACTACACAGTAAAGGTATTGTATGTTTTCATGCCAGATATTCATACTACACAGCCTTTAAGACACTAACAGTGCAATAGTAACTGAAATTGCATTAGCTTCTTTGCATGCTGCAGCAAAGTAAAAGAACCGCACAGCTCAGTGGCAGGTAGGGCACTTGCATGTGGCCATGCTGCTCTCCCTGTTGCTTACCTGCTGGTCCCCGTCTGAACAACCCTGAGAGAGTGCTTCTTTCACTGCCTGAGGAGCTGTTTTAAAGATCAGTAGCTATTGTGACCGGTGTCCTCAGTCACTTAAAGGTTCTGTCATGATTTATCATATAGCCTCTCTTGTCAGTGTGGCTGATTTTTTTTGAATTAATACTTCTGGAAGCAGTACTGTGCTCAAAGGGCCTTGAATGTCTCCTTCCTCCTTAAACAAAGCCATATTTCTGCTGTGGGGAAGGAGGATCACAACTGAAAGTTTCTCTGTGTTTTCCAGGAACCTATAATTCTCTGAGAGGACAAAATGTTTCTATCATTCTTGCTCCCTGTCTCCACGTCACATTCTGAAGTTGGCCTCTGCATGACCTTGGGAAAAAGGGAGGGCACTAAACCTCTTCTAAACTTTCCCCACAAATTGGTCTGCAAGAGAAAATCTAGGAATTGGTGGTGTTATGATTTTTTTCTGCTTACTTATGATGGTGTCTGCACCATAAATAGGAAATTATTTGAGTCTTTGAAGTTTGACTTGAACCACTGAACTTGGGAGGCTGAGAGAACCTTTCCTAATATGATAAGGCTGTACTGAGGCACCCAAGAAGCCTGAGCTCTGGGCATATCTATTTACTTTACAGATTTGTCCAAAGCTTAATGCAGTGTGGTTCTTACAGGTTTTGAGTTCCAAAAACATTATGTTCAAAACCCACAAAAAGTTTAAGTGTTTTTGTTATTTTTTGAGCTGTAATTTGCTATAGTGCTTGGCTAGGGAGGAGTTTTGTTTAGCTGATTTTGGCAACCACCAGATAGGGGAACCTATCCTTTCCATATAGAAAAGTGTGCTGGAGGGATCTGAGAAAGATTGGAGCTTGCAATTTGGATTAGTAATACCCTGATCCACCAAGCTCTCTTAAGCTTCCTGTTCCCAAAGTGATTGCATTGACTTTTAAAGGTCTCACTCACTGTTTTTAATACAACTTTTGAAACAATTATGTTTGTTTCTGTTGTGGGTTGGTGGGGTTTTTTTTTTCCCGTCTGAAGGAGACTTATTTGAATAAACGGTGGTAGCAGGCAATTGCTCAATTCTTACTTGGTTAAGAAATGTCTCATGTTTTTGCAGTGATGTCATTGTGCTGAATGCTGCTTCAGACATGGAAAACTTATGATGCTGGAAATGCTGGCTTGTTATGCTTTAATATGTTGCTTCTGCTTTAACATCTGTTTTCAATAAGGTCCTGCTTTAAAAAGCCTCTTGTTTTTGGATACTAGCAAAAATGCTTTTTTTCCTTCTTCCAGGTACTTGGAAAAGGTGAAGAGTGGAAAGGTGGGGAGCTGCCTAATTCTATTGGTGGAGGGCAGAAAGTTCGGTTACTGAAAGAAGGCATAGAAAGCTATGCTGATCAAGAGGACTTGGTTGTAATGTTTGTTGAATGGTGAGCAAACCTAGCTTGTTGTCTTTACATTTTAGTCTGAGTAGGCATGCAAAAGTAGCTGCCTGACATGCTGAACGTTGCATGCTGCTTTTCCCACTTACTGTTTGCTTGAGAGAGTTTGCTTCCATTTTTATCCATTTATAAAAATAGTAGATTGTTCAAAGAGCAATCATTACTTTTTAAACAGATTTACAGATGTACGAGTTGTTCACAATTCTGCTGTCTCGAGGGGCTGGAAGATTAGTTTTTGGGAGCCGACAGGCTTTTAGACAAGCCTTCGTCCTCTCTGCTGCAGTGAGAGCTGGACGTGGCTGCAGGCTAGGAGTGTGGAATGGAGTAGGGGAGCAAAAGCAGCTCCAGAAATAAAGTGGCTAGTAGGTAGCAGGGCATGGTCTTCTTGTTCCATGAAGTAACAGTGATATGGAGGAAGCTCAAAAATGGACCTCTGAGGAAAGCATTTAACAGGAAAGCTTCTTTTACATGTTAGAGGACTGAAACGAGGTGTGGTGCCAGATGCATACCCCACTGCCTGTGTGATGAAAACATTGGGAGACAGTGCTGCTGCAGGTGCCAGATTATAGTTCATAGAACAGCTATGCTTAAACATCCTCACTGGAGGCCAGGTAGGTTTCTCCCAGTCACAGAGAACGGGGAGCTCAAACGTGTTCAAATCCTACTTTTTCCATTGCTTTCCTCTGCCTCCCCTTTCCCTCCACCTCCTAATTGGTAAGTGGAAAAAGTATCTTTCTAAAAGTAAATATTGCATGTTTGTTCACAGTGTGGTCTAACTGGTCATGCAATAACTGACACTTTTTAAATTAATTTGGGAGGTAATTTTGTTCTTTACTAAATGCTCACATGAATCAGATATTCACTACTTACATTAAATGTCTTTGTTTTTGAATTTATTATTCTGATTCATCACTGTTTTCTTCTTATATGAAAAAATGTGCAATTTTTTTAATCAAATTTGGGTATAGCTCAACTTATTCTCCAACATAATTTATTCTCTTGAAGAGCAGGCTGTCTGCTGGCATGGATGAGAGAGTACAGAGGACGATGTGTGCTGAAGTGCAGATGCCATAATCTATTTTGTCATGAAAAATCACAGGATTTAAGACCACCCAAGTTCTTGAGGTCTATAATCCCAAGTATATAATTGATTTAAAGTTGGTGGAACTGATTCCAGATAGAAAAAAATAGTTTGCTGATTCTAGCCTTATATTTTTATTCTCATAAGCTCTTTAATTTCTAAGAATCCTAGTTTGCAATTTTTAAATGTTGATCAATGTGTTTGTAACTTTGGAAAAGACAAATATAGTGAACTTCCTTTATTTTTCATGTGTTTTTTGTTAAATTCATGGTGAAGCATTTGGAATATTAATCTTGGGTGCAGGGAGAGGAAATGTCTGGTTTACTTAGTGTAACTAGGCAAGTAAATTCTAGTGAACTGTTTACTTAAACTTGGGTTCTTGCCTTTTTTTTTTTTTTGAGCAGTTTTTTGCATGGCTCACAATTCTGGAAAAAGTTTGTACAACTTCTTTGGATAGCTTGTGTCTAGGTGCAGATAGCAAAATGCTTTGCCTGCAGATGGAACGCTATTTAAATTAGGCTTGTTTTTGTAAGGGCTAACTGCTGGTTTTCTTTGGACCATTTCAGGTTGAACTGACTAATGGCCAGTGTAGACTGGATAAAATGGTTGATTCTTTGACTGTTCATCCAGAACTCTCACAGCCATCTGTTTGTGTTCTGGAAGATTTTTGGAGCCTCTGTTTTGTTTTGACCTTTTTTTTCTTTTTTTTTCTTCCTTCCTCTCCCCTTAAATATCTTTCAGAAAGTAAGGGATAATTACATTTTATACATATCTGGAAGTGGTTAAGGTGTCATGCCAGTGGGGTTACAGTATAAATGACAGGATGGCTGTGTGGCTGAATAGTCCAGTTAAATAAGATGAGATATAAGACCTGAATTGCTGGTTACTAGTAATCCCTCTCTCACCTGTATTTTGAGCTCTTAACCTGCAGCCCCAGTAGTAACAAGTCCTCGTTATAAAAGTTGTGAGTGAAAAAACTGTATTGACAATTCCAGAGGACTCTAAGCCATCTTTGACATTTCCTTGTGTTGTTGGGTGTGTAGCTGGGATGCTTTGCTTCTGCAAGAGGAGGAGGGATGGGTGGATTCTAGCCCCAAACATCTGCCATCTGGGAGCTTCAGGAAATGGGACTGGAGTTGTGGAAACTTTGTTTTCTTTTTCTTTTTTTGCTCCCCATCTTTGTTATTCTTGCTTTCAACTTAATCAGAAGGATTTATGAAGACTAAATAAAAGATTGTCTGAGCTTTTCCAGCTTGCCAAGGCAGCCTGCATTTTCCTGGAAAAATACACATTTTTTTCTTCCCTGTCAAATTTTGAAGCCCTGTTTAAAGTAAGTCGTGTTGAAGAGACCTGATCTGTAGCAAGTTCATCATCTTGTGTGTCTTATCTAGTATAGTCTTTTTCCCTTTGAGTACAGCTAAAATATTTACAGTTTAAGATTGTGTGAATTAAATTACCTGGATTAGTCAGGCATTGGAACAGGCTGCCCAGGAAAATGGTGGAATCACTGTCCCTGGAAGTATTCAAAACCTGTGTTTTGAACAAGGCCCTTAATGACACGGTTTAGTGGTCGCCTTGGCAGTCCTGAGGTAACAATTGGACTTGTGATCTCAGAGGTCTTTTCCAACCTAGCTGATTCTATGATTCTTTGTGGATCACTCATAGAAACGGTATAAATTGTCAAGGATAGTCCTGGGACCCGTTTTGTGATGGATTTAATGGCGTAGACCTGTGTCCGTGCAGGATTCTTACTTCTGCATAATATCCATTAGTGTGTAAAGTTTACAATAATCGGTAATGCAGGTTAGTAGCTCTGTACTATGTTTCTATTATAGACTGTGCTGTATGAAGTAGCATATCCCTTTCACAAACAGAGCCTGTGGCTAGCCCAGCACTTTGCTCAACTTTGGCTTTCTTTTATAGAATGACAGTCCTTGGAAGCAATATTCCAGCTGTAAGTCATTGCAGCAGCAGCACTAACCTGATCAAAGAGGAGAAGCACAGCCTGCCATAAGCTATTAAGTTAAAGCCTCAGACAGATTTCTGGTTTTGTCTTTGACTTGTCTCCTGTTTCTTGCTTGTTCTTCAGGCTCATTCTGGATTTGAATCAGGTTAGACCAATTGAATTGAAAAAGGGAGGGAAGTGTATTCCTGTATATTTGGGCAGAAACAGGCAGTTTTTGCAAAACTGGGGAAGCTTCAAAATGAACAGTATTTTTTTCATACATTCTTCTGCCAAAGCTACAGAAAAACATAACAGTGAGTTTTCAGAAACCCACTTGCTTTACATAGACTACGTAACACACTTCCTCTCCAGGTTTCATTCTTTTCTCTGCAGTGGAAATACTCTCTTTTGCATTTGTAAGTCAGGTGTTCTTGAGTTCTCTTAGACCAATTGCATGAAATTCCTTTTGAAGAAAAGACATTTTAAATAATTTCAAAACTGTAATGAAGAAGTACCAGAAGTCAGTAATAGTTGGTCTGTTGGCACTATTGCTGGCTAATGAATCGCAGTGCAAAAAGTTCTGTGTACTGCAGGTGAGGGTACTGCTGTCTTCCTTAGCCCAGCTGAAAGACTTTGCAAGGACAAAATCTTGGTCAAGGTTAGATCTTTCAATTATTGGTTACTGTACTATTCCTTTGTCCTCTATCAGGGCTTATGTTTTTTAGTTTGTAAGGTAGATGCATGGAATAAGATGGAATATACCTTCTGAGGAAGTTGTGGGGCTGAGATGCTGCCATTCAATCTAAATACTCTGCTTCCTAAGCCAGACCCTAATCTGGAACATAATTTGAATATTACTTGTCATGGTTTCATGTTGTGTAAAATAAACCTTGAAGTGGTTTTCATATTAATGCTTTTATATGTAGATCTTAAGCACAAAGAAATGAACTTTATACTCTGAATAATTTAATAATTTATACATACTTTGAGGTTTTGTGTTATCTGTCTTGTCCCCCATCCCTCAAGACCCATTGATTTAGATGTTTCAGCAAGAAGAAACCACACGGCTTGTGATACTACATTCTTACATGACCTTTGCCAAACCCATACGTGTTTGTTTCTGTTTTGATACTGACCTTTGGCTATGGGTAACTGCTGTTTTTATAGATGAGCCCTCCAACTTTGTCCTCAATAGCAGGTGGGAGTCAAATCTGACAAGCACATAAAGGCAGGTGAAGTTTTTTGTAAATAATTGTAAAGTTTAAAGCTTCCTGAAGACTTCAGCACATTAAAGAGGTTGAAGGAGAAAGCTATATATTGACAGGATATAACACAGTTTAAGTTTATGGGCAACTAGAGTTTATTAAGAAATATCTAGGTACATTCTTGACAAAACTTTTCAGAAGAAAGTGCTGTTGTGTTTTGGAACAAGATATCTAGAGTCTCAGAGTGAGAGATACCTAAATTATCGTTCAGTCCAACTATATTTCATCTGCTGAGTTTTGATCTTTTTTTTCTTTTATTTTTTTTGGTAGTTGTTCATGATCACATAAAAAGTTTTCCAAAGGAAAAAATGTGGTTGTTTTTTTTTTTTTTTTTTTTTTTTTAGTTGAAATACATGATATGTGAAAATCGATTTCGGGTAGCCTAAATCTGAAGGGGAAAGAATGTCCAAAATGTACAAGGTTTAAAAAGACATGGTGGTAAAACATGATTAATGTAATTTTTCAAATCAAAGGGCTGTTTGCATGATTTAAAAAACATGAATAGTCTAACCACTTGTTATTTTGAACACAGAAGTAATAAAATTAAACTAGTGTAATGGATATCTTTTCTTTATTTTCAGTTATGATGTTATTTTTGCGGGGAGTCCTGAAGAACTGTTAAAGAAATTTCAGGAAACTAATCATAAAGTGGTGTTTGCAGCAGATGGTCTAATTTGGCCAGATAAAAGGCTAGCTGACAAGTATCCTGTTGTCCGGAGTGGAAAACGATTCCTGAACTCAGGAGGCAAGTGTGATTCTTGAATATAATGAGTTCTTGAACTTGAACATGACTTGTTTCTGTCACCTGTTTTATATATTTGCATGGGAAACTGTTCCTGAATTCTACAAGTGTAAAACTGAGGACTAGATTTGTTGTACTCCTCTTTGCTATCTTCCTCCTCAGTCAAATAGCTCCTCTTCTGTGCTCAAGAACAGTTTTCATTCAAATTTGCATAGTATTTGCTGTCAATAACTTGTAAAAAGGAGGTAAATAAAGTGATGGCTGAGCAAGCAACTGTGTCTTGCAATGAAATGCTGTGCAAGGGTGACCCAACTGCCACGGACTGAATCTACTTCAGAAACAATCCGGTGTGCAAGTGCAGTCAAAGCAGTACATGGCGTTTATAGGCACAGTTTAGCTTCATCAGAGTTTCCTGACCTGGCTACCTTGTTCCTGGTGATCTCTGCATACATTATAGATGTGTTGGTAGCTCTGCCTGGCGCATCAGCATGGCTGAGGCAGTTCATTCCAAGAGAAATGCTAGTTGCTCCTGTTAATGATGTGTTAATTCTGGAATCCTCCTTAATTTAAATATGAGCTTTGATAATAATTTTGCAGTTGATTAATACATGCACTAAACCCCTGATACTGTTTAACTGCTGCAGAGCACAGTGTATGTCACTTCCTAGGTACATGGACAGGGTGCAGATCTGGGAATGTCCCTATTTCTTTCCCTCCCTTCTTTATATTACCTCTCTACCATGTTGTTTTTTTGGTTTGGTGTTTTTTTTGGTTTTTTTTTTTTTTTTGCTGTTTTGGCTTAAACATAACGTGTATTGGTTTTGAGGTGAATTCTGTTTGTAGTTCTGGCAGTATGAGATTTAGGTTCCTCTGCCAGCAAGAAATAACTGATGAAAATGAAACTTTTTTTCCACATATGGGGTCTTGGGGATAATGGTAATCTAATCTAATGCTTTGGTGTTCCCGGGGGCATTCAAAACAGATATATGTTCCCTACTTTTTCCCTTAAAATAGCATTTGTTTAATAATACCCCTTAATTGTGAATTCTTTAAATCAGAAGTGATACATATGACAGGAAGAAAATTGGGTTTTGAGCTAAGTTGTATGAATTTCATACTCCTCCTTTGCTAGCATCAAACAGTAAGAATGAAGTTCCGGACTGGCGGACAGTATTGGCAGCATAGTGCTTTTTATAGAAATAACTTATGTGTGTGTGATATTTCAGGATTTATTGGTTATGCTCCATATATAAATCGTATTGTGCAGCAATGGAATCTGCAGGATAATGATGACGACCAGCTGTTTTACACTAAAATCTATGTTGACCCATTGGCAAGGGTAGGTAGTAACTGGCTTTCTCATTTCTTTCTGCTTGCAATAACATGCTGCTCCTCATAAAAAGTCAGGAGACAAAAATAAAAGGAATGATGTCTCTTTATTCCTGAGTGCCATATTGACAGTTGTGTTTGTCCTCGGAGGTTCCTTCTGTCGGAGTGATGAACAGACTTCCAAAGGTTCATGACTTGATGTATTATTCAGGCTGTCTGCAGATCCAGGCAGGTTGTGCTTCGTTGTTAGAAATAATAGCTCTGAGGTATATGAGCAGGCACATTCATCTCAATGATGGTCCCATGTACATGGCAGTTTGACAGCCGGAGAATGTGTCATTTTTCCAGGGTGTCACTGAACTACTTGCTGATCCAGTGTTTTGTATTTTGGCTTGCTGCCATTTCAGCTCCTGCCTGCAGCTGTTCCTGACTCTTCAGCTTTTTGTGCAGATACGTTCAGTAAAGCTGCATCATAAATTTTTGGTGAAGACCTCTCTGTCCCCTGGCTTAACAAAGTTCTCTGCTGAGTAGGAGCAGTAAAGCATGATAAATGTCAGAGCTGTGGCCCTGATGCTGGAAAAAGGAAAGTTAAAAATGTATTGATGCAGAAAAACCTTTAGAAGCTGATACTGCAGAATTTGAGGTTGATTTTGAGCATTTGTAAGGCTAAGGCAGATGTTAAGTTGCTGAATTACATATATGTTTTTCCACTAAGTTATGCCTGAAACATCAGGCATGTTTAGATACAAGTGCAGAAATAGAGCAGAACATTTTAGTTGGAAAGGGCCTACAATGATGATCGAGTCCAAATGCCAGGCCAGTATGGGGCTGACCAAAAGTTAAAGCATGTTATGAAGGGCACTGTCCTTAAAAACTTGACCCCAATGCTTGGGGCATTGACCACCTCTCTAGGAAGCCTGTTCCAGCATTTGACCACCCTCTCGGTAAAGAAATGCTTCTTGAGATCCAGTCTAAGCCTCCCCTGATGCAGATCTAAACCATGCCCATGTGTCCTATCCCTGCATCCCAAGGAGAAGAGATCAGCGCCTCTCTCTCCACTTCACCTTCTTAGGAAATTGTAGAGAGCAGTGAGGTCACCCCTCAGTCCCTTTTTCTTCAAACCAGATAAACTCAAAGTCCTTAGGTGCTCCTCGTAGGACATTTGTTTCAGTCCTTAATGTTTAAATTGATTTTATGCAAGTTAAGTCAGATGCTATGTATGCAATTGAAAGGGCAGGGTGTAGAGACATTAAAGCTGACCAGAGTCAAAAATAATATAATTACCTGTCTAAATAGATTGTCTTCTAGACAAAAAAATGTGTACTTCACAGTGGACTACTGCACTGTGATTCAAAATGCCTCCGTGGTGCTTAGCTTGGGATACTGCACTATACATTAGCACCAATTCTCTGTACATTATTGTCCAATGCTGTAACAAATTTTGGAAAACCAAACCGGAATGTGTTGCATATATAAGGATTTTTAGGTGTGTTTTAAAGATTATATACTTGTTGATCAACGTTAAAACTTAGATTCTTCTTTAAAGTTATCGTGTTTTTAAGTAGGATTAATAATACAGTATTAGAAACATGTTCTGAAACCACTGATGTTTTGTCTTCTGACATGATACTTAGATTTGGCTTTTATATTTTTGAGACTATGAAACAATAGTATGTTTTATTGCTTGGCTAAGACTAGACTTGCTAATTTATTTATTTTTTAGGATAAGACACAAATTTTCTTTGGCTTATATTGCCGAATTGTAGTTTCTTTGGGGAGTTATGACCTCTATCCTTTAAGTACAGATAAATCTTCTGTATTTATAAAACTGACTGCTATACAGTTGCACAACTCAGAAATACAGAAAAACTTAACAGTATAAAATTAATAATTATATCTGAGAGCTGAATATGTATTTTGCCTGATTATTTGCTGCCACTGCAATGTAACTGCAACTTTACTGTAAAAAACATTGGCTTTTAGAATGCTTCAATAACTGTGAACTTTATTTCAGGAACATTTTAACATTACTTTGGACCACAAATGTGCAATTTTCCAGACCCTAAATGGAGCTGTTGGTAGGTGTATGATTTGCATGTTGTGTGTTGTATTAAATGTTATTAACACTTCCTTTACTCAACAATATTTATAATTCCCTATGCATGTGCTTGTTTTAATGAAATATTTGGATGGGTAAACCTGGTTACCAGATCAGTTACAGGTCATTTGGGTTTAATATTGCTTGCTTTCTCCCACTGATAAAATACTTGATTTAAAAACAGAAAAAAAGTTTTCAATAAATGAAGTTAGCAGTAAACATAAAGTTAAGAGCCATTTTTCCTTTTGCCTTTCACAAACTTAATTACAGGAGTAAGATTAGTAATGAAAATTGCATTTTAGGTGTCTAAACCAAATAATAACATGGAATGTAGAATAATGCAGGATTTCGTTTATTCAGCTGTCATTAATTTGAACTGAAGAGAGCATCTGTGCAAACTTCCTTTCTTACATTTAAACTCTAAATATGAAAAAAAAAATATGTGAAATAATGATGATAATCATAGAATCATACAATAGTTATGGTTGGAAAGGACCTTTAGATCATCTAGTTCCAACCCCCCTGCCAGGGGCAGGGACACCTCCCACTAAACCATATCACCCAAGGCTCTGTCCAACCTGGCCTTGAACACCGCCAGCGATGGAAGATTCACAATTACCATCTTAGAATGGCTCTGTCCAGATCACAGAATCATAGAATAGTTAGGGTTGGAAAGGACCTTAAGATCATCTAGTTCCAACCCCCCTGCCATGGGCAAGGACACCTCCCACTAAACCATGCCACCCAAGGCTCTGTCCAACCTGGCCCTTATGATTTGTCTATAAATATTATTTGCACAAAGTTAGTTAGCTTAAAAATCTAGTTAAAAAAAAAACGAACAAAAGCTTCCAAATAAATAACATTGTCAATGATAACAGCACCAAAGTATATTGTACTTAAAGAACTTAAAGAACTCTGAAACTATAGCTTTTATTTATAAACTGTTATTACTGTACGATCCATGATTTGCAGATGAAGTCCTTTTGAAGTTTGAAGAAGGAAAAGTAAGAGCAAGGAATTCAGTGTACGACACATTACCAATCACTATTCATGGAAATGGTCCAACTAAAGTGAGTGACTGTTTTACTTCTGTGCAAAGATGGCAACTTTAATAGAGGAATAAATAAAGATGGAAGAGTCTGAAACAATCATAGCACACCACCACTGCTCATTTCCAATTGATGTTAATAAGAATTTCAAGGATAAAACCCCCCATTCTTATAGCTTTCTCCATCAAGTTATTCTGCTGTCATTGTATCATTCTGCATCTTGTAGGTCCTGTTTAGGTACTGGAAGGCTGCTCTAAAGTCTCCCAGATATCTCTGCCTGTCTCTATAGGAGAGATGCTCCAGCTTTCTGATCATTTTTGTGACCCTCCTCTGGACTTGCTCCAACCAGTCTGTGTTCCTCTTATGTTGGGGCCCCAGAGCTGAATGCAGGACTCTAGATGGGGTTTCACAAGAGTGGAGTACAGGAGGAGAATCGCTTCTCTTGATCTGCTGGTCATGCTTCTTTTGATGCAGCCCAACATATGGTTGGCTTTCTGGGCTGCAAGTGCACATTGCCAGGTCATGTTGAGCTTCTCGCTGACCAACACCCCAAGTCCTTCTCCTCAGGGCAGCTCAGTCCTTTCTCCACCCAGCCTGTTTTTTTGCTTGGGATTACTCCAATCCACATGCAAGACCTTGCATTTGGCTTTATTAAACTTCATGAGGTTTGTACTGGCTCATCTCTCAAGCATGTCAAGGTCCCTTTGGATAGCATCCCTTCCCTCCAGCATGTTGACTGCACCACACAGCTTGCTGTCATCAGCAGCTTTGCTGAGGGTGCACTCAATCCCACTGTCCATGTCGTGGACAAAGATGTTGAACTGTGCTGGTCCTAATACTGACCCCTGAGGAATGCCACTCATCACTGGTTTCCACCCCAACGGCAAGGCTGTTGACCACAACTCTTCAAGTGCAACCATCTAGCCAATTCCTTATCCAGTGAGTGGTATATCTGTCAGATCCTTGTCTCTCCAGTTTAGAGACAAGGATGTTGTGTTGTAACTTGATACCATGCTGAAATAACTCATTCTGCTCCAAATTCATTGTAGCATGGGATATTAGAAAAGAGTAAGCCTATGTTAACATGTTCACTGTCACAAAACATTTTTTGAAGCTAGTGAAGAATGTTTATCTGGTTAAACAGTAATCAGAAGAATAGGTTTTTAGGGGAAGTAAAATCTAGCCAAGAGTGACAGGCTGGGGCATGGAACAGTAGCACATCTGATCCTACCACAGACCTTGGTGTGTGTTTGTATACACATATTTAGAAAATGTATGTAGGCAAAAAAAAAAGTGTAAAAAAAAAAAAAAAGTATAATATATATGCACACCCATGGCTGGCTTTTTGCATCTTCAGCATCATTGATCACTACTCGTAATACACCTATGACTCATGAACTTTGGTTTCATGGTAGAGCACCATCTGCCCTGTGAAGTAGCTGTTCTGGCAGATTCTGCCCATGTGTAAGGATTCAGTGGTCCAGAGCAACTGGCACAGTTACGTGACAAAGAAGTGTAAAGGTGTGTAATTTGTAATAGCCTCTGTTGGCTGAAGGATTGGGAATGGGTACTTCCTGACTGCTGAACGCATGTTCATTACTGTAGCTCCTTATTTTCAGAGAGAAAAATTATTCTCCAATAGGAGAATGAAATAAAGTTTAAAACTCATTAATATCCCAATGACTGCTGCTTTGTAGTTTTTTGCACTGTATTTCATCTCTGGCATTAGAGAATATAATGATGCCATTACCTGTTTGGCTTACAACTACTCAGTAGTGGTGAAATGTGTGATCAGTTTCTTCCATGTTGCCGTAGTTATTTCTGCCTCAGTTAAATCCTCAAATTATCTATCATCACTGGCTTTGCTGACACTTTATCAATGAAAAGAAAGATACTGTATTTTGTAGCTGGGCAAGCAGTTTAGGTTGGAACTCCTTATATTAGTCCATCAGTTACGCTGCATTAAACAAAACTCCGTATCTGCATACCAAACTATCCCAACATGCAATATTTGTCTTATTTTCTTTTTCCTCAAGTGCAATGGCTTTTTTATAAAATACTTATTTTTATGGAGTTTTTGAAATTAAGTTCAAGCAATTCTATTTATGATCTGTCTAGAATGATTTTCAGTATGTGTAAGCAAACACCCAGACTACGATAAAATGCAGATTGGGTACTGGACTGGAATGTGTTTTCTATACAAAACTGTACTTTATCCTTACGTTTTTTTGAGAGCAGTAGAGCAGGAATGAATAGCAGCCTTCCCTCAGACAGCCTTTCCCTGGCATGACAGATCCTTTAACGATTGCAAATGGCAGTAGAGAGAAGTGAAGTTCTGCACAAACTTCCTATAGAAGCCAGGAGGAGAGGGCAGCCCAGGCAGTCCATCAACAGAAGAAGTACATGCTTTGTTCAGTGCCAAATCAAAATGTGTGAAAAAGCTAGATGCTGCTTTAAAATGTATACCCCTGGTTGGCTTCTGAATCTTGGCATGGCTTGTCAAAAATGCGTCATCTGGGCGTCTATGTTTTTCTATGTGTTTTTCATATGTCTGTGTCTTGTGTAAAGTGTTCATGATTCTCAGCTTTGGGAAAAGAATTTCTCCTTGAAATTATGCCTAGCGGCTTTTGAGAGCTGAATGATCTGTAGTCTATGTCTTGGAAGTCATACAAGGATTTAGTTAGTAGTTGTTATACTTGCAACAAATTTCTGGTTTAACTGAAGCAATAAATTTAGATGCTAGGAGAATATAGCTTTTGTTTTATAAATAAAAGAAGAAAATCTTCTACAGGCTATTTTTGTATGCTTGCTTGTTGGTTTTTCTCTGTTTTTTTGTTTTGGATATTTTTTTCTTAAATTTCATGAGCCAAAATAATCAATTGCTTTTAGGTAGAAGAGATTCAATGGGTAAGCCTGAACTCCTTAAACAAATCACCATTTGCATGCACCTTTAATTGATCTGAATTTTTCATTTATTTGCCAGATTCACTTGAATTATTTGGGAAACTATATTCCTAATGCTTGGACACGGGAAACTGGTTGCAGTATTTGTGATTTAGACTTACTAGACCTGTCAACAGTAACGGTAAGAATACTTTTCACTAAAACAACAACCCTTTTGAATGCAATTGATAGGTGTATAGTGATTTTCAAGGCAAAGTGGTTTCAGTATGCAGTATTATGTTTTGCAGATTCATCAGAATATTTTTACTGGTATATGAAACTATAAAGATGGAATTTTAATGTACTGGAAGTACCAGTACTTTTAGAAATGATTTTATGCATGTACTTTGATATGGGCTTCCCCAGTATAACTGAAGATGGCCCCATCCCCAAAAGCCTCCAGATACTTACCTCTGTTCACTGGGGGTAAATAAATAACTTTTTGAATTGTGCAAGATTTAAGTGAGTAATTAGAATTTTTTGCGAGGTAGGAAAACTTTTTAGGTATTCTAGATTTTTAACTGTAGACCTACAAAAAACTTGATATGCATCATATGCATTGGTTTAACAATTTTTTTACTCATAGAAGTTAATAGTTAACTGTAACATGGCTGAAGTTACTATTTCTAAAAGATCTAATTTTCTTCGTAAGGAATGGTACAGATATCTGTATTGGATAGACAAACGTATTTATGTAGAATAAAATTGATGCATTTAAGATCGGAAATTAGTTCAGCCTTCAGAATTCTCATAGGACAAACATACACGTACACATGCTGTATGTATATTTGGGAACTTCGGTTCTTTGGCACTAAGCATGATGTCTTTAGTGTCTTCATGAATATTTCAGCTTGTACTCAGAAATATTAGGCAGAGTACATAAGCATGTATAAATGTGAGGCTTGTACTTAAAAGAATACTCTGATTATTCTTAGTAGGCTGTTTCTAGCAACTGTTTCATTTCTGTTCTATATTGAAGATTTGAATGCGAACAGGTCTTATGGTAGAGTTGAGGGTAGCATGAAATGAGTAGTAGCTTACCTTTGTAATGAAACGACAAAGTGAAAGAATTTCTGGACAGTAAGTAGCTTATGGAACAGAACATAAATTTAAAATGTTATTGCTGGAATTGTAATAACTTTCTGATTATTATTTGTTTCTAATTTTGCTTTGAAGATACAATATTCATATGGTGGTGTACTGAAATAATGTTTGCACTCCCAGCATAAAATTTTCCTGTGGAAAACAAACTCGGTTTTTCCTCATGGTGTTGGTAATCAAAACATGACTGGGGAGCAATTAAATACTAAAGCTGGTAATAGGGAGTAACTTGCAATGATTTACTGGATAGCTTCCTATAGTTTATGTACATATACTTGGAATGTGTGTGCCTTACTGTAATTCATTCCTTGGACTTCATGCCTCACTCCCTCTGCCATCAGAAATAACGAGACTTTTCCTTGGCCTCAGTGATAGTGTTTACTTCAGGCATTTTTAAGTACAAGCAGTATTTAATTTTCTGAACGTGCTTTGTGTTCAGGCCTGGATAGTTCTTACTTAACCAGAAACTTCAGTGGGGAGAGCAATACTAGCTCTGTGCCTCTAATAATTATTACCATGCTGTTTCATTTACCTTTCTGCATTGATACACCCATATCTGCATTGGTACACCTCATTTGCCAAGGTATCTCCGGAGAGGAGCCTTCAACACTGGAGCGAGGGGAGACCGTGTGTTCAGGAGCCTCAGTTCTGAGCGGGGAGAGCCTCCGAGGGAGCCTCGAGCGCTCGCCACGCCTTTCCCAGGAGCCGGCAGCTCCACTGAGGCGAGCAGGGACTCACAGGGGGCGGTGGCAAAGGGACGGCACTGCCCTGAGCGGGAAAACTCACGCCAGGGAGCACCGTGACGAGAGCGTGATGCAGCAGTCAGTACGGGCAGGGAGAGTGGGCAGAGAGCGGGATGGTGAGCGCTCGTGTCAGGGCCAGGGACCGGTATGGGAGCTCTGCTCTGGCGGTGGCAGCTTCGGCGCCATACAGAGCTGATGAGAAGGGAAGCCGCAGTGCAGAGCTTGGGGTGCGGAAAGTGCCTGCACTGGTTTTGTGAGGCGAGGGTGCACAATGGGCAGGGCTGCACTCGGTGCCCCTGGTAGAGGTCTTCCTGCAGCAGGGGCTGAGCTGGAGGAGACTTGTCAGTGGGCTAAATGATGTCAGGGAAACTGAGAGGGACCTGAACTAGTTGCTTCAGGCCCAAACTGTGCAGGGGCCACAAGCGTCCACCCTAATACATACAGAAAAGAAAGAGCATTAATGCAGGAAACTGGGAGCTAGTAACAAAAAAAAAAAACAAAAAAAAAAACAAAAAAAAACACCAAAAAACCACAAAGGAGGAAGAGGACAATTAAAGGCAAGGGGTTTACTCCAAAATCCAACGTCCCCACCCAGAACCGCTTTGCAGTTCTGTGGAGGGCTAATGAGAAATCACCCACAACACCAAATAAACAGCCAGCTGAGTTGTTCACCAGCACCAGTAAAGACGATCACTGCTAGTGCTTCCAGGAGAAAGCAGTGGGTCATAGTAGTGGGTGACTCTGCTTTAAAAGTCACAGAGGCACCCATCATATTTGAAAAATCATGGCAGTCAGGTGAAGTTCCTGATGACTGGAAAAAGGGAAATGTAACCCCCATTTTCAAGCAAGGGAAAATGGATGAGCCGGGGAACTACAGACCAGTCAGCCTCATCTCCGTGCCTGGCAAAATCTTGGAGCGGATTCTCCTGGAAGGCATGCTGAGGCACATGAAAAACAACAAGGTGCTTGGTGACAGCCAGCATGGCTTCACTAAGGGGAAAACCTGCCTGACCAATCTGGTGGCCTTGTATGATGGGGCTATGGAAGTGATGGACAGGGGTAGAGCAGTTGATGTCATCTACCTGGATTTGTGCAAAGTGTTTGACACTATCCTGCACGACATCCTTGTCTCTAAATTGGAGAAGTCTTAATTTAGTAGGTGGACTACTTGGTGGATAAAGAACTGGATGGATGGCTGCATGCAAAGAGTTGTACTCAGTGGCTCCATGTCCAGCTGGAGACCAGTAATGAGTGGTGTCCCTCAAGGGTTGGTGTTGGGGCCGGTCTTATTCAACATCTTTGTCGGTGACATGGTCAGTGGGATTGGGTGTGCCCTCAGCATGTTTGCTTATGACACCAAGCTGTGTGGTTCAGTTGATACATTGGAGGGAAGGAATGCCATCCAGAGGGACCTTGACACGCTTGTGAGGTGGGCTGATGCCAACCTGATGAAGTTTAACCATGCCAAGTGCAAGGACCTACACTTTGGTGGGAGCAATCCCAGGCACAGCTACAGATTGGGCAGAGAGGAGATTCAGAGCAGCCCTGCCGAGAAGGACTTGGGGGTGTTGGTGGATGAAAAAATGAACATGAGCCAGCAGTGTGTGCTTGCAGCCCAGAAAGCCAACTGTATCCTGGGCTGCATCAAGAGGAGTGTGACCAGCAGGTCGAGGGAGGTGATCCTGCCCCTCTACTCTGCTCTCGTGAGCCCTCACTTGGAGTATTGTGTGCAGTTCTGGTGTCCTCAACATAAAAAGGACATGGAACTGTTGGAACAAGTCCAGAGGAGGGCCGCGATGATGAGGGGACTGGAGCACCTCCTGTATGAATATAGGCTGAGCAAGTTGTGGCTGTTCAGCCTGGAGAAGAGAAGGCTGCGTGGAGACCTCATAGCAGCCTTCCAGTATCTGAAGGGGACCTGCAAGAATGCCAGAGGGGGACTCTTCATGAGGGACTGTAGGGACAGGACAAGGGGTAACTGGTTCAAACTTGAGCAGGTGATGTCTGGATAGGATATAAGGAGGAAATTCTTTACTGTAAGGGTGGTGAGGCGCTGGAACAGGTTGCCTGAAGAAGTGAATGCTCCATCCCTGGTGGTGTTCAAGGCCAGGTTGAACGGAGCCTTGGGTGGCATGGTTTAGTGTGAGGTGTCCCTGCCCCTGGCAGGGGGGTTGGAACTAGATAATCTTAAGGTCCTTTCCAACCCTAACTATAATTTTATGATTCTATATCTTCTTTGGGTTTTGCTTATTCTTTTCATAAGCAAGTAGAAAATCGGATTAGTTGATACCGTCTATCTTTTTTTTTTTTGGCTTTGAGTCCCCTTTGTTGTGTGCTGGTATAAGTTGGTCCTTGTCTTTATCTTAGGTGTTGCAGAGTCAATGTTTTGGGCTGTTCTTGCCTATAGACCTGGACTTGAGCCACTAAAAACCAGATAAGCTCTACTGTGTAACATGGAGCTAATATAATACTGCTTTGCATCATTGGCATAGGGATATCCTTCCTTCTGTGAAGGTCAGTAGGTGTGTGCAAGGCAGAGATGGGTGTAACTGTTGCCATGGGTTATGTAGGTTGGTTTGTGATTGTTGAGCCGAAGAGCCCAAAGCACAACTAGAATCAGTGTGAGATGCTGGGAGCATGGCTTGTGAAGAGCTAAGCATTTCACAGGGTTACCTGTAAAGGAGCAGAATGCCATGTACATAGTCTTTTGCGCAGTCCTTGTCCTGTCTGCAGAAGCAGAACACAGCTGAGGTGTGGAAATGTTCAGTAACTTGTCTTCTGCTAATGTCTGCAGCCTGTGCCACCCCCAAATTAGCTGCCTGTCCAGGTCAAAACGTGGTAATGGAAAATAAGTTGAAGAATTCACATTGACTCAATAAGTGTAAATTTTTATTATTAAGGTGTTTCTTTTGTGGTTTTGGTTGGGTTTTTATTTTCCCCTGTTTTTTGTTTGTTTGTTTGAAAAAAACCTAAATTAAATTTGACTTAATCTCCTGACAGGCATGTCTTAAATCCTAATGCTTGTTACTGGTGTGGAGACTTTCTGGTGTGGCTGGAAAGGATGACCTTGCTCATCTTCTTGCTTCACTGGCAACTCTTGTGCCAGAAGTTCCTGGACTTTGCTCTTTGTAGTTGTACTGAGACATTTGTCCTGTATTTCTTCCAAAGATTATCGTATGTTTAACTACTGCTTGTGAAAAAGTAAACTTTAAAAGGCAAATGTATGACCTTAGTGAAAATGAGAAAATCTGTTGGAGAAAAATAACATCCTGGTGCAGACTGGGTATTTCTAAAGTGTTTTGGGAAGACCCAAAACTTCTGATTTCATGTACTCAGAATGCTGACTATGAAAATTGTTCATTGTGACCTAGTTTCAGATTATGCAGTGACAACTTTTTATAGTTGGGTGAACCAGGGTCTAGATTGATGAACTCTCTGCTTTAAGGAAATGCAGTGGGAGATGCGTCAGAGGCGTATTCCTGCAAGGATGAAGCAGAGATGGGAGATGCAGCAGAGGACTTTCTGCTTTGAGGAGATGCAGTTTGGAGGAATATTTACTCTTAATTTTTTGCATCTGTCACGCCTCTTGAGTTTTTTTTAGTGTGGAGCCAAGTGGTTCACATTTTGGTGTACTGAAGAAGTGATACTAATCCCTGATTGTCCCTATAACCTTTGCAGATCCAGCCAGAACTTGCTTCTCTTTGTCCTAGAGAATTAGGGGGAAATGGCTTAGAATTATAGAAATATGCAAAATAAATTATTGCAGCAGTTTTAGTATTGGTAGCACATGTGCATGTTCAGCTCAGTAAACCCGATTGCATGCGCTGCTTTTCTCATTGCCCAAAATCAGTGGTACCAGTTACCATACTGGCCTTACTTGAATGGTTGCCAGAGGGTATTACAGTTGCTTTTTTTTCAAGACACATCGGTGTACTTGTCTTTATCAGCTATTTTGAAGTTACTGGGGTGTCTGCATGAGTACATATTAGGTTTGCGAATGAAGTTGTGAATAGGAGGTAGTCAGGGTAAACAGTGGTGCCTAATGTTTCTGATGTGGTGCGCTTGCCAGTATGTTTCTGGATTTCCGATGTAGATAGTGACACTGCAAAATCTCAGCAAGTGCTGATGGCTTATCCAGACTCTTTTCAAGTGGGTGTTGGCTTGCTTAAGGAAAGCTAACTTGCAGCCTTTTATACTCATATTTCTCTCTCAGCTTTGTAGTGGGTTAGACGTTTATACTAAGTGTTTTAGAAGTGGAAAAATTTTTTGTTCAAGCAGTGCATTTCTTTTTGTAGGAGTGAAGCCTTTGAAGGTTAAATTTCTTTGGCATGATGTAATACTGTTAAGAATAAACAGAAGTGCTGTCTAGGTGCTGTCTAGGTTTGTTTTAGTGGTCACGATCTCTATATCAAGCACATAAAAACAGTGAATTAATACCACTTTTCAAAACATGTGAATTCACATTAAAATAAAGTGGATAAAACTTCAGTATCCTTGGATGCAAAGAAAGAAGCTCTAGTTAATTCATCAAAGGACTTGATTAAAATCAGAGAGTGGGAAGTTACTCAGAGACCACTTGTAATGGTCAGGGGGAAATAAGGAACGTAAGTGTATGGAAAGGTATTGTGGTCTTTGGCTTAAAGTACAGATGCCTCATAGAATGGTTCAGATTGGAAGGGGTCTTACAGAACATCTAGTTCCAACCTTCCTCCCATGGGCAGGGACACCTCCCACAGCACCAGATTGCTCAGAGCCCTTTCCAGCCTGGCGTTGAACGCTGCCAGGGATGGGGTAGCCACAGCTGCTCTGGGCAGCCTGTGCCAGTGTCTCACCACCCTCACAGTAAGGAACTTCTTCCTTATATCTAATCTAAATCTAGTTTCTTCCAGTTTAAAGCCATTCCTTCTTGTCCTGTCCCTACATGTCTTTGTAAAAATTTCTTTTCCCAACTTGTGTCTAGGCTCCCTTTAGCTGCCAAAAGACTGCTATATGGTCTCCCTGGAGCCTTCTCTTCTCCAGGTTGAACAGCAAAATATTTTGTGGTATTTATCCTCAAACTATTTTTAAAAATGTGGTCTTAGGTATGCATGTTACATTTACAAGAAAATATAGGAATACTGTCAAAAAAATAATCTGCCATGCAGTTCTAGGCATATTTACTTAAATACATTTTTTTTTGCCATTTTAATATTTTTTAATGTAAGAATTTTTAAAAACATGGTACACTATTTTCTACTTCTAGTTTCTGTTACTGGAACTCAGAGTTTTCTAGCAATAATGAATCAATTTGCTTCCTTACTGAAGTCAGTAAAAACAAAAGCATTTTTGAGCTAGTTGATTTTAACTGTTTGAAAGCCGTGTGGCCTAAGTTACTACAACATGACATGAATTACTTTTTATTATGACTAATCTTAGAAAAGAGGCAAGTCTTACAGGTTGTATCAAATTTTTTCTTTTTTTTTTTTTTTTAAGGACTATCCAAAAGTAAAAATTGGTGTTTTCATTGAACAACCCACTCCTTTCCTACCGAAATTTTTAGACAGACTGTTGACTCTGGATTACCCAAAGGAAGCACTCAGTATCTTCCTTCATAATAATGTAAGTATGATGTTACCATTATGCAAAGCTGCAGTTTTGGAAAATATGGTATTAATGAAAGTGTGTGAAGAAATACAAACTGCATAGGAAGAGAGAATCTTTTGGAGTTTACTATGCAGAAGTGGAAAAAATACACAAATTCCGGCAGTGCTTGCTGAAATCTATTTAAAAAAACAGCATAGATTCTTTCTCTTTTACTAATTCAAAAGATTGTATTTAAAAGTGTGTTGCTTCTGTGAGAAGTACAGATTGACACAAAACAAGTAGGGTGGGATAAGAATACAATAGCTCCGATTGGAAGGGACCTACAAAGGTCATCTAGGTCAGCTGCCTGACCACTTAAGGACTGACCAAAAGTTATATAGCGTATCACTAATGGCTGTTATCCAGTAGCTGACATTGGATTTCCTTATTGATACCTCTGCATTCTGGAGTGGCATAAAAACCTCCCGTATGCCACTGAGGTTGTGGGATAGGTTTTGAAGATTGTAAAATAAGTATCTTGAAAAAATATGGCATAAACAGCCTGTGAATCTTGCATCATTGGTCTGGAAGTACAGCTTGATTTACATTGCTGACGTGTTGGGTTATTTTGCTAAAATTTTGGACATGAGCTTCATTTTAATGACATATATTGGAATATCTTCAACTACTGTTTGCCATCTGTTTGTTTAGGATAGAATACAATGTGCTTTTGGACACTATGTTTATGATTTCACAGCAACTTGTACTTTTCACTATAAACAATGTTAAAATGATTTCAGGAGGTTTACCATGAAAAGCACATCAAGAAATTCTGGGAAAAAGCCAAGAACATCATCAAAAATATAAAAATTGTTGGACCTGAAGAAAATCTCAGTCAAGCAGAAGCCCGGAACATGGGAATGTAAATACTAGTTCATACATCTGTTATAATGATGCATACATTAACATTTTTTTCATCTCTTATATATATTGTTTGCCTTTTAAGCACTAACAACTTTACGTCTTAAGATACAAAAGTGGGAGCTTTTTGTGGTAGAACAAGATCTAGATACAAGAGACGAACTGTTGAGTATTTTATGGTTTCTGTCTGACATAAAAAGCTGTTGGCCATTGTGAAAATATCTCTGGTTTAGACTACTTCAGTAGTCTGTCATTTGTCTTTTAATGAAGGCATAGACAATAGTAGACTACAAAGAAATCAGGTATGTCAGGTTATCTTTACATTATAGTTAAACATTGATATTAAAATATGAGCATAAACTGTCAAGGTTTTTTTAAGAATACTGTTGAAATTAAATAGATGGTACAGTACATTAAACTTTTATAAAAGTTTTGTGCAGAAAATTATATGTAGCAGTAATTTAAAAAAGAATGTGTAAGCAGGTGCAAATGTAAATAGACATCCTAATTGCAATGTATCTTCTGAAAAGAGTATTGAATTGGGTTTTATTTTTTTATCCAAAACGTTTTTAAGGTAACTTATCTCATGGAGTGATTTCACAGAAGTACCTCTTGCATTGAGTGTGCATTTAACAAGTGCACAATTGTTGTCCTAGTCCCTCCTTTGTTTGTTTTTTGGTTTTGTTTTCACTTTGGGATTTTTTTAATGATACTACATTTAAGTAAAAACATGGTTAAAGCTTGATCTGAATGTACAGGAGAGAATTGTATTTCTTTCTGCAGCTCAAGGAGACAGGAATATCCTTTGGAAGCGCTCTAGCAGAAGCTTCTGCTTTCTGGAGGGTGGGGGAAGAAAGGACTTGCAAAGGCAACTGACTTGATCTTATCTTTAGTCTTGCTTCTTTGATCTTTTATACCTTACGCTTGCCAGGCTTAATCAAAACATAGGATTATGTAGTCTGTGTCGGATTGCCTGTCTGAAGGGTCTCTTCAGTGACTGCAGGGCTGGCTACTACCACAGTTGCTCGTGGCTCTTCTAGTATATCCGTCAGATTATGGAGTTTTACAGACCATGAAGACCTTGCCTGTGGCTCTTGAGCAGGCTTCATTCTCACATAATTCTTCCACTCTCTTTTCTCCCAAATGTACCATGAGTGTCAGAGCGAAGAATTTAATTTCAAAAGGGCCTTTTCTTTTATTTAAAGAGGTAAAGGGCATAGCATAGGCTGTTCATGGCATCAGTCGAAAAAATGAAGGTCTAGTCCTGATTCCCCATGGTGTTCATGGAAATTCATTTGAATGGGGTTTTGTTGTGCTGAAGCCACTGGGAAACTTATATTTGGCTGAGGTCCAAGACTCTCCCTTAGCTTTTCTAGGAAACACTACAGATGTCCAATGTTAGTGTAGGCAGCCATTCACATTTATAAATATAAATCATTCTTTCTTTGTTTCTAATAATCTCTAGAGCAAATGTACCGTGTTTGCAAACTTTCTGTAGTAGTGTATGTTACATGTAACTAAGGTGGAATTTCTGGAGTTGCCTTTTCCTCTTTGTTATATAGACAGCATAAGGCCTAATCTTTAGTGTAATTAATTTCTATACTATTACTAAATGTCACCCAAAGATCTTTACACCTGTCATAGTTTGATAGAGCCTACTGATGTTAAGACATGGCAGGTTTTGATATGTTGTATCTTTGAACTGTGGATAAAAATTAGTAATTTAAATGTATATTTACACAAAATAATTTCAAATTCTGTTTCATAAGGCAGGAGATAATCACACTTGTGTTGTGTTCTGCTGTGAACATTGTGATTTTTTTTATCCATTGTTTGGGTATAATTTGACCTGTACTGCTCCTGCTTTGGAAGGAATCTTTAATAAAGATTCTGTCTTACAGAGATACCTCATGATTTCTTCATACATTATGTACAACACATGTGGAATCAGATCTTGCCAGAATACTGATTCATCTAGAAAGTGTGAGTGTTAGTGATAGGATCTTCGATGTGAGCAATGTGGATAGGGATTGATATCTCCTTTCAATTTGACTGAAGCAGGTTGAGTTCATCTGCTGTTTCCTTTGCACTACTATTGTGCTTGGCTACTTTTGTAAACATTACAAACTTCTCTGGAACAGAAGTAGAGGATATTCATGGCAAAGGCAGTTACTATAAAAAATGACCTGCTTTCAACCCTTCAGCTTGCTTCCAATGTAATAACCTAATTTGTTTCTCACTAATACTGTGATTGGAACAACTTGTAAAGAGTGATTTTTCAAAGCTGTTTAGTGGTTTGATTTATAAAGAGTGATTTTTCAAAGCTGTTTAGTGGTTTGATTTATAAAGATTGATATATCCAGTCTTCTGATTAATTTTCTCCTGCCTCTATCTGCATTATTGACTGATAGTTTTGTTCCATCTGCCTCAAACACTTGCTTTCCTACTTTCCTTAGGTCAGTTTGTTCTGATTTTGTTTCTATCTTGAAGAACTGGTCCTATCTGTCTTGGTCACTAGTTTCTTATCTTCAAGGCTACACTTGTTTTATATGTACCCCAAGGCCATACCGGCCCCTGTTGCTCTCAGCAGAGCGGTCCCAACTTACAACCTAACATCTTTGCTTACCATTAACAGATTGATTTTAATTTACAACTTAGCATTTTAGCTTACAACTCAGTAATACTGGCAACCAGGAGTGCAATGCTTTTGTGACTGTGGGCTGAAACATAATAAAAAGGAATGAAAATAAAGCCGTGTAAAGAGAAGGAAAGTTTAGTTGCGTGTTGTCTGAGTATTTTCTCTGCTTGTACATCACTTGAAACCCTAAAATAGCATTTCTATGTCATGTTCTCTCCCTCCCCGGCTTGTCTACAAGGATTGTATTAGAGTTCTTACTGTTGGTTCTTTTTTGTTTAAGAAAACAAAATTTGTGAGTTTGCTTTTTTTGGAGATGAGATTTCAGCCAGCTGTTACAGAATTTGTTATGACAGAAAATGTTAAATAACATTATGAAATATATTCAGGCAATAACAGAAGGTGGGGAAATACAGGAATTTATTTCATTCACTTCTCTGTGGTTTTATTTATACAAAGCTTGTTTTCCATAATCTTTTTTCCCCTAGTACTTACAGACTTCAGGGTTTGTTTATTTGTTTGTTGGGGGGGGGGGGGGAGGTGGAGGGTGTTGGTTTTTTTCTTACTAATAGAAGTAGTTAGGAATTTTCCTGGACTTTATAAAAAATGACAGTTACCTCAGCTTTTAGTGGGAATGCACATATTTTAATGAATTTTTCCATTGAAAGTTTTCAGAGGTTTCAGAAAGAGTAGTAGCGAGATCAGAATCAGTTATAGAGTTCATTGACCTCACTGTTGAATTTTGAGCTGAATTTGGGATCTCCTGTGTGTTTTATGAAAGAGGATGTTAAGTCATTGTCTTTGAGCTCTCAGAGGCTTGCCTTACTCAAAGGACTGAAATCAGTATAATAATCAGATAAGTATCTTGGCTATGGTTGAAGGAAGGTCAGGGATTATATCTCTGTCTCCCAGATGTCAAGTGATTTCTGTTGGGAGTCTTGGATTTTCTGGAGCTGCTTCTCCTGAACACCTGAGCAGTTTAAGGTTTCAGCCTCAGATGGAGGAGGAATATTTTGAACTCTTGCATGTTGCAGAAGAACAACTTTCCCACCCATATCTGATTTCAGTAGCTTCCAGCTGTGGTAACTGTGGTAACAACACTTGAGCCCGAGATGCAAAACTAAACATTAGTGCTTTATCTTTTTTGTGGCTACATTTGTTTGTTTTTAGTGATTGTTGGTAAGAGTTTCTTTATGCTGTTGTGGTCATCTGGAGAGATGCAAAATGTAGCCCTAAACAGCCGGCCATATCACACAGTCTTTGAGTGAGTGTTGCAGACTTGTATCTGGGTCACTTCCTTATTCAGAGGTCTGTCAACTAGAGTAAGTGCTTTCTCCTTGGGGTCATAGTCCACATTTAGAACTGTATTTTCAAACCGTGAGGGGTATAAAAATGATAAATGTATTAATTGCAAATTTAAACTATGTCTAAAAAATAAAATGTAAGTGCCTTAAGGGTAAAGAAAGTGGGTAGACCATATGTCTTATTACTATAAGCAACTAGACCCTTGGAATATCTCGGTGGAAAATGTGATGAAGAGCAGTGGCACTTTCCGTTTTCAGATGAGGTCTCTGTTCTAGATGGGCTTGTGGTTTGTAAGCAAGGTTAAACATTGCTCTGATTGCAGAATACTTATATCTAACTGATAACTGATAGCTGATCTGCTGAGCTTCACATTTCCAACAAAAAACCTGGTTGTCTTCTAAATTATTGTTAGGAAAGCCACCAAAATGGCTTTCTTTTCCTCATTTGATCTTAGTTTATAAGCAGGTGCAGTGTAAAGCAAGTAGATGAAAGGTTTTAGTCATTCAATTTAGATTATGAAGTATGTTACTATACATATGAGTATTGCTAGAAAGCACTTTCCACTTGTTCCTTACTGCAACTTGGATATACATAATAGTTTCACATGTAATCCGGTATTTCTAGATCTGACAAGGTTAGCATACACTGTAAGAAGGTAGTACTTTAAAGCATGGGAAGACCCAGGATTACTTCTGTTTCCTTGGGAAAGCTACTTGGCACCTTTGAAAGCCTAAAAGAAAATGCATGAATTTCTTAAGAGTAGGCTAGCTTTATTACTTTTGACAGAAACTGTTACAACTCTTTCTGTATATCTGAAACATGAAGATTTTGTAGAGGTTTTTATTAGTGACTTTAAAATGCAATATAAACGCATATATAATATATGTATATATATAAACATATTTAATGTGTATATATATTTATACATATTGTATGATATATAATTTTATATATTTAATATTCTTCATTGCAGAGGTTAAAATCAGAATTGAAAGCAGTAGTGCTTTCAAAGAGTTCTCAGATTATTGAATATATTACTAAATGACTATGACTTGGACCAAAACTTAGTGCATAGTAGCTCTAACTAAACTTAGTGAGGAGTAGGGATCACTTTTTTTTCTTTCCTTTTATTTTTTTTTAAATAAACAAGGCATCTGATCCATGTTTTTAAATAATCTTTTATAGTTTATCACGCTGCTATGAACTAAAAACACTTTTATTTTACAATACTACACTGCGGATGGCTTTTAATGCAATGTGTGAGTAGAGCACTTGGTTGTGATTTGAGTTTTTTGAGGTTTTTGCTTTGTGGTTTGTGAATTTTTTCTTGACATGTGCAAATTAACCGTTCCTTTTTGTCTTTTTAGGGACCTTTGTCGCCAGGATGAAGCATGTGAATATTACTTCAGCATAGATGCAGATGTCGTGCTGACAAACCCGAAAACTCTAAGAGTACTGATGGAACAGAACAGGTGTAGTATATCTCTTGATTTTACAGAATTTTCTCTAGCTTGAAAGGATTCTCTGGGACCATATAGAGAAAGTAAGATCCTGTCTGTTCTTGCAGTTTGGTCCTCTTTGTTTACCCGTGGTATTTGATTACTGTATTTCATAACTGGCTCAGAGGCCAACAATTCACAAAGCATTTTGTTGCTGTCAAACAGCAATTCCTGAATTTCAAATTCTTCAAAGTTCCTCTGAAGAGAATGGTATGGTGTTAGCAGGTTTTATGAAATGAATTATGATTTCGCTGACTAATGGCTTGATCACCCACAAAATGATAACAAAAAAAAAAATCCAAAACCCAAACCATCCCCAAACAGCAGCAACAAAAACACCCCAAAACAAAACCTAACAAAAACTCCTAGAGTTTACTACTCTGGTATTACAGTATTATTATTTTATTTTTAAATCATAGATGCAATAAAGTAGTGGAAATGTGTTGGAGATGAAGCAGGTGTAATGGCCTGTTTCATCTTGTATTAGTATAATCACTTCAGGTGTACAAAGCTGTGACTTTACCATCAGTAGCTTTCGGTGGACTGGGCCCGTTGTGAATGCTGTACACTTTACTCCTGCCAATTTTTAAATTCACATTTGAGGTAGGTAGGTGGTGTTTGCCTGTTCGTAACGCATCTGGGCATCTCAGGTCCGTCACAGGAAGATAAGTGATCAATGTCTGTTTCTACTAGTGACAAGGGCTGAAACTTAAGTAAAGATCTGGCTGCCAGTCATTTGCAGTATATTCCTTGTAATATTTACTGTTACAGAAAAAGGCTAAAAGCCAGTACACTAGGTGAAAGAAACAGAAGCTTTGCAAAATATACCTCTGAAACAAAGTGCTATTTTATTCTTTTTATTCTGGTCAACTTAGATTACCCCTTTTTATTCTTACAAAGTTTTGGGTAAGCAGAGTGGGTGGTTTGTTTGTGTTACTTGTTTTTTGGTTTGGTTTGGGTTATTTTTTGTCTTGTTTTTTCTGCCTTTTTTTTTTTTTTAACACGTCTCTCACTTTGGGATGCATTTTGTCATTATGGTATGGGCAGTATTTTTTTTCTGAGTGAAAAATCAAGCCACCTCAAATTTATAGGGATCTTTTGTTTTGTTGCATGATGTTGTCTCCGGGCACTGGGTGCTTGGATGCTGTTTCTTCCAGCTTAAGTTCAGAGTAGCTTTTGCAAAATTTGACAGTCATTGGTGTTTTAACTACACTGTACTCCAAACTGAGTAAAACTGGTATATTTTGATGTTTTAGTCTGTGTGTAACAGTTCATGTTTTCTTATTCAATATGTTGCTTCACAGAAAGATAATTGCTCCACTTGTAACTCGTCATGGGAAGCTTTGGTCCAATTTCTGGGGTGCTCTGAGCCCGGATGGCTATTATGCTCGATCAGAAGATTATGTTGATATTGTCCAAGGGAACAGAGTGTAAGTAACTGTAAGCTGATTTTTAAAGTTAAGGCATCTAGTACGGTTATTAGCAACATATTCTTACGTTTTCGTGCACTGTGGTGTTCCTGAAGAGCTTGAGTTATTTACATTGTTTAGTTTTTTCTATTCCATAGACATGTTTTCCCATTTGTTTTTTCCCATTCATAATTTGAATAGAAAAGCAGTGTTTAAGCTGGACACAGTCATTGCTAGTACCTGTCTGATTGTGTCTGGTTACTCTAGCAGTGCATTATACAGAAAGTGACAAGACAAATAGCAAATCCAAAACACTATATCCCAGGAGCCTCAGTCAAAAGCTATGATTGTTGCGTTCATCAGATGACTTCTTCATCTCTTTGGAACAGATGTTTAATCAACAGCTAGAATTTCTTCATGTTTCTTTCTGTATATTCTGTTAGAGACCAAGATGTTAGTGAGAAATACTTTTGTCTCATAGCCTTTTGGGTTTGTCCTTCCCCTAAACAAATGTGATTTAAGTTGTTCTAAGCTTGCCTTTCCCATATGGTGATGCCTCTTCATTGCCCTGGAAGAACAAAAGGTCTGAAACAGATTGAGTGCTTGAATAGAACTAGTTCATTTTCAATTACACTGAAAGATGTGCTCGTGGCCCTGGGTGGGAAGAAATATGCAGAGTGAGCATCATGACAGCAATGCTTTTTTTGTTGTTATTGGCTCAACTCACATAAGTACGTGGCCTGCTGTGGTCTGTGAGTATTTGTGTGAGGAGGTCAGACCAGCTGTGTGAAGCCTCAGTGAAGTCTTTAAACTCATTTAAAAATCTGAATTTTGAATTACTTTCTCCGTCTAGTAGTGCAGAATAATATTATAAAAGAGTTTTTGACTAATTGCCTTAACTTAGGAAGCATGAAGTGTATTTGTAGTTAAAACTCTCTAGAGAATTTGAGCTTTCTATTTTTTATAGCAGTACTTCATAAAAGTTGAATTATGCCTATGTTTGAGATGTTCACAATGTCCAGCTGTAGTTTTTCAAATGTCTGGGGAACTTTCAGCTTCATTTCCTTGAAACTTGCTTATTCTTAGCAAATACAGAGATGCTGATTTGATAAATAGGTAATAAATTAGTTTTCTTGGCTTTAAACTATTTGCCTTTTTTTTTTTTTTTTTTTAAGAGGAGTGTGGAATATTCCATATATGGCTAATATATACTTAATTAAGGGACAAACTCTCAGATTGGAGATGAGAGAAAAGAACTACTTTGTGCGTGATAAGCTGGATCCTGATATGGCTTTCTGCAGGAATGCCAGGGAAATGGTAAGGTGTATCTATGCTTCTAAGTCTACACAGACTTCTTTGTGTCCTGCTACTGTTTGACTGCTTCACTTGATTAATCTTGGATATTATATATTTACTTCTAATTCAAAGTACTAGCCAATTTTTGTGACATAGAATACTCTGAGTGTGTTTCTTTTAAATTGTTGAAACAGTGGTTTTTGCAAGGCCAGTGCACTGGCTGCATAGTAGTTTTTAGTTAAATTCACTGGAAATTCCTGTTGAGGTTAAAATGTTTTCCTCATTGGCACAACCTCAACAGATGACTTCAAACTTATCAGTGCAGTTAGAGCATCTCTATTATGCATGTTTTTATACAGTGTGAAACTTCTAGCAGACTGAAGTTGGAATGTTTTGCAATTTTACTTTTAAGTAGGTACATATTTAAACTAATGATGGGCAGTGCTGATATTAAAAGCCTTAAGTGATTTAAGAAATGTTAGGAATCTTCTTGGGGAGCATGAATTGCTCGTTACTTTTCCCAGATAGATTAAAACTGTATTGGGAATTTGTTACTTGCATTAAGCTGTAAGTAATGAGAGAAAACTTACTTGTATTGTAAAATATGTGAATTTACATGTTCATATTCTACTGATATTTACACTAGTTTCAGCACAGAAACAAATTTAAGGCCTAAACCAGACCTATTTCCAGACACTATAGCTTTGAAAAATAATTTTGCTGAGTTGAACGAGAAAAGTTGGCAAGTATTAATTTTTTTATTCCCTCATAACAAGGCATGATCTCATTTGTTTGTACTGATTCTTCAGAACGTCCCCATCCAATTCTTTTGTATTCAAACCTTCTCAGCATCAATTATTGCAAACCTGTGCTTCCCATGCGCTTGTTAAACTAATCTGACTGGCTCATCAGAATATTGCTTCCTCTTTTCCTCTTTCTCAGTCTGTGCTGCAAGATGGTCTGGTATGTGCTTGTTTTTGTACTGCAGCAGATAAGAAGGGGCTGGTGGAAACAGCTTTGACATGTGTATTATGAGCTTTGCTTGGAGATGCATGTTGTCTGTAAAGGCATACCAGCTTTAGATCAAAGGCTGCTATTTCCCTAATGTAACTGTGGAAACTTAATAGTAGTCGGAAAAAGAGAGAGAGATTATGTAATGGAAAACTGATGTGATGATTCTCCTTCATTTTAGACTTTACAAAGGGAAAAAGACTCCCCTTCTTCGGAAACATTCCATATGCTCAGACCCCCAAAGGTGTTGCTTTATTTTTTTTTTTTTTATTCATTAGTTATTGTTATGTGCAGTATTATCCTACCACAGGAAGATACTTCTCCTCTGTCCACTTAACTTTAATGAAATACTGCTATAGCTTTCTCTTCAATCTTCTAAGATTCAAGTTTTCGCTAGGGACAGGCTCTTCATGCCTAGCTCAGAGCAGCTTAGACAGGCTTGTTGTTTGCTCGGGGAGCTTTCTCAGTGCTCCTAAGCTCAAGGTGTGCCAAAGCTGTGCTTCCGTAGCTAAAATTGATTCAGTATTCCTAGGAAGAGCTAAAGCTCAAACCACTAGCAGTTCTGCCAGGCCCTCTCCATCCTTTACAGTCCAGTGACTGCACTGTCACTTTAAGCTGTTTTTCTTGACCCAGACCCTCCTTATTCTCCCTGCTGCTGCAGCTATTTCATGATTTTGTAAGTGCCCAAAACTGGGCATGTGTTTAACATAATAATTATCTTTCTGACAGTTTAACTGTTTTTCAGATGAAAACAGAGGCAGGAATACCAAAGTATCCAAATGGTAATGTCTTCATCTGCTGCAAATCCAAAAGTCACAAACACTTCAGAAATGAAGTGTTAGTCTGAAAAACAGTAAACTAAAAAAACCCCCACCAAACCTAAGTTTCTTTTAAAAAAGACTATTTCCTGCTACTATTTCTAATTAAGATAGTTTTCTTAGCCTCTTCTCTTAATAGCTTGATAATAAATCTGTATCTTACCATATTTGATATCTTGCAAATACTTTGCAATGTTTTCTTAGGTGCTCATACTTGGAAGTGCTCAACTGTTTTGTACTCTGATCTGAATATTCTTATATGCTATATTTGCCAATTATCTTTTTATTTCAGGCCAGTTCACCAGAAGGATCATGTAGTGAACACTCTGAAATAAATTTCTTGTTCTGACTTCCATTAGCCCTTTTATTGTTAGCTTATTCTTTCAGGTTTTGATCAGAAACTAAACCCTAGATGTTGTTTTTCTTGTATAAGTATTTTCAGTTTGAGAACAAGTGCCTCCAGTGTGTCTGCATAGGTTTTCTGGAAAACAAATCATCACTTCTCTGTATTTTCCTTTCTGTAACTGTATGTAGGTTTATGGTATGAACAATTTACGTTTTGGTTTAATGTGCTTACAAAATAAATTCAGGTGCTTGTAAAGAAGAAATTATGAACATTAGTTGGTGATTATAATTAACCATTTGAAAATTAAAGATGCCAAATGAACAGTATGTGTATAATGTGCATGTACAAGTGTGCGATAGGGTTCATGAAAGTGCAATCACAAGCAAATTTTTTTAAAACATCATTTGTGCCAAGATGGACAGTTTTGCTAATGACATTTTCTCTACTTGGTAGGGTGTTTTCATGTACATTACCAACAGACATGAATTTGGAAGACTTATTTCTACAGCCAATTACAATACTTCCCACTACAACAATGACCTTTGGCAGATATTTGAAAATCCTGTGGTATGCATCTTATTATTGATGAAACAGTTATTTTGTTTGAAAAAATTGTTAAGTTTATGTATTATAAAGGACTTGGGATTTAAAGACTACATGGAGAATATTTGTTTGTCATGCACTGAATATTGGTTGTGTGCTAAAAGATATTCTCTACCACCCATTTTAGCAAATGACAATATATCATATGAACAAGCCAACTGATGACTAGTGTAAGGAGTTGGATATATGGCTCTGATGTAATTTAATGATTTTTTGACATGATGAGAACCAGTTCATGGATGGCTGTATGAAATTGTTTAATTGTTTTGAATGATTTCAGTAAAGCAAATGAATAGAGTATGATTTGTTTTTGTCATTTATAAATTAATCTATTCTGTTTTTAATGTTTTAAAATCATGTGGTTTAGGACTGGAAGGAAACCTATATAAATCCCAACTACTCAAAGATATTCACTGATAATATAGTAGAACAGGTGGGTATAAATAGTTTTCTTAAATTTTGTGGGCCTGACTGATAGTAAATTGGCATACAGTAACTATTTCCATGTAGATTCTTTTTTGGTCTGTGGCTGAACAGCTTTTTGTTTTGGAATGTAATTTTTGCCATTTTGAAAATTAGATGGGTCTAGTCCAAAAAATAATTGGTAGTAGTTGTCCAAGTAATTGCCTTCTCCAAAATACAGATATGCTTAGCTTATTTATTTCAACTAGTTAGTTCCACTAACAGAAGGCCTAATAAAACTTCTGTGGTACATCGCTGTGTTTTCTGGTGTCTGGTAAAGAAAAGTTCATCTAGACTCTTTCCTTGGGGTTTGCATTTCCTTATGGATTTCTAAGGTCTGACAACCATGAATATAAGGTAAAGCCTTTTTCTGGGTTTTTTTTTTTTTAACTCTCTTGGCTGCTTGTTTCTTGTTTTTATGCAATAAGGGGTAACGGGTTCAAACTTAAACAGGGGAAGTTTAGATTGGATATGAGGAAGAAATTCTTTACTGTAGGGGCGGTGAGGCACTGGAATGGGTTACCCAGCGAAGTTGTGACTGCTCCCTCGCTGGCGGTGTTCAAGGCCAGGTTGGACATAGCCTTGGGTGTCATGGTTTAGTGTGAGGTGTCCCTGCCCCTGGCAGGGGGGTTGGAACTAGATGATCTTAAGGTCCTTTCCAACCCTAACTATTCTATGATTCTATGATCTGGACAGAGCCATTCTAAGATGGTAATTGTTGTACTGATATTGGATGATCAGTTCTTTGTCAATTAGGTGATTTAATGAATTTTGCTTTCTTAAAAAGCTGTGATAAATTGGTTTTGTGTTTAAAACAATGTTAAGTTTTAAATTTTTTCATAACAGCTTGTAAATGTAGATCAGGGTTGTTATTCAGGCAACCAAGGCACAGAATATGTGGGTACACTCATTCAGCTGTTAATATTGGGTCATGGCTTACAAAGTAGCTCATAGTTTTTGATTCATTCTGTGAGAATGTGCTTGTGGAGCAAGGCAAAATTTAATTATTTAAATGTATCTCAATTACGGTTTTAATGAGAACAGCTGGTATTCTCTAAGGAACAAGAAAAGTGAAGATGTCCTTTTTTTAGCAGCTAAAAAATAAAAGCTATTAAAACTTAATTCCGCTGAAAATATGAATGTAATTTAAAAAAGAAATATGTTTTTTTTTTTTTTTTGTAGCCATGTCCAGATGTGTTTTGGTTTCCTATATTTTCTGACACTGCCTGTGATGAATTGGTAGAAGAAATGGAACATTTTGGACAGTGGTCTGGTGGAAGACACCAAGTAAGTGTCAGCCTATATAAACGTGACCCTAATTAGCAAATACCTTTATAATAATAAGTTTACAGTTCACAGTGTACTGCAACAAATAAGCATTCCAAGAATTGCCAATGCCCCAAGACATCTCCTTCATGGTGTACAGTGCATACTTTAGTTTACCATGTAGCTGTTTTGTTCAGTAGATTTAGAGACGTTCCTCAATGAACCATGTGGTGGGTTGCCCGTAGCTGGACATAAGGTGCCCCACAAAGCTGCTCTGTCACTCCCCTCCTCAGCTGGACAAGGGAGAGAAAATACAACAAAAGTCTCATGGGTCAAGATAGGGACAGGGAGAGATCATTCACCAGATGCTGTCACAAGCAAAACAGGCTCAACTTGGGGGAATCGGTTTATTACCAATGTAATCAGAGTAGGATAATGAGAAATAAAACCAAATCTTAAAAGCACCTTTCCCCCACCCCTCACTTCTTCCCAGACTTAACTTTACTCCTGAGTTCTCTGCCTCCTCCCTGCCAGCAGCATAGGGGGACAGGGAATGGGGGTTGTGATCAGTGCATCATCGTCTCTGTTGCTGCTTTGTCCTCTGGGGAGGACTCCTCACACCCTTCCCCGGCTCCAGTGTGGGGTCCCTCCCACGGCACACAGTCCTCCATGAAGTTCTCCAGTGTGTATCCTTCCCACAGGCTGCAGTTCTTCATGAACTGCTCCACCATGGGTCCGTTCCATGGGGTACATCCTTCAGGAACAGACTGCTTTACCATGGGTCCTCTGTGGGGTCACAAGTTCTGTGTCAAACCTGCTCCAGCATGGGCTCCTCTCTCCACAGGGCCACAGGTCCTGCTGGGAGCCTGCTCCAGTGCAGACTTCCCACAGGGTTGCAGCCTCCTTTGGGCATCCTCCTGCTCCAATATGGGGTCCTTCATGAGCTGCTGGTGAATATCTGCTCCACCAGGGATCCCCATGGGCAGCCTGCCTCACCATTGACTGCAAGGGAAGCTCTGCCTGACTCCTGGATCACCTCCCCTCCTGCACTGACCTTGATGTCTGCAGAGCTGTTTCTTTCACATTCTTACTTCTTTCCCCAGCTGCAATTGTTGTTGTACTGTCCTGTTAATCGCCAACCTAACCCAAGGTGCTAACGCTGTCCCTTATGGGCTTGGTCTTGGCTAGTGGCAGGTCCATCCTGAAACCAGTTGGCATTGTCTCTCTTGGACATAGGAAAAGCTTCTAGCAGATTCACACAGAAGCCACTGCTATAGTCCTCCCCTGCTGGCAAAACTTTGGCATGCAAACCTGATACAGACCTTTGGTCAAAAAAACCCAATACAGACCAAATTCAGACACTGACTGTGCAGTTGCTGTAGTAGTTATCTGACAGTTATCCAAGGCTGATCTTGGATAGATGTCTAGAGAAGTTTTACTTGTTTACCTCTTAAGTGCTAATTTGTCACAGTTGTCCCCCTGGGCAGTTACTCACAAATGTTAGGAGCTATTGTGTTTGTGTTTGCAGAAAATTCAAGGTACTCATTTTCTATGGCTGAAATTGGAGGAATGTTTGTCGTATTCACAAATGTGGTACCTTGGAAATGAGTAAATTACATTCATTATTTTACTGCAAAGAGGAGCCTCCAGAAAGCATTTTAACATACTTTTATCTTCATATTATTTATTACATTGTCAAGATGAGGCCTGTACTGTCTTGACCTGTGATATAACTTTAGTTATATCAGAGATCAAGACATCTACATCTCAATAAATAAAATCATTACCTCAGGAGGCCCTTATTTACAGGCAACATATCCCAATATTGACTCAGCTTTTAAAAAAGCTTCCATTTTTTGTTCATTCATAGCTCAGCATTTTTTTCCACAGTTATTAGCTGTGAAATTACTCGACAGCAAGCTCACATATGCCAGCTAAAGCATTACTTTGTTGCAGTTTTGTGATTCTGCAGATTTCAAATAAATTTTGTAGAAGTGTCAGAAGCATTCCATTTCCATCTTTCAAGGTTATTTATGGTGTTTTCATTAGGACAGCCGTATTTCTGGAGGTTATGAAAATGTCCCAACTGATGATATTCATATGAAGCAAATTGGACTGGATAATGAATGGCTGCATTTCATAAGAGAGTTCATTGCGCCCGTAACCCTAAAAGTATTTGCTGGCTATTATACCAAGGTATGGGTTTAAAACTTATGTAGATAATTACTGCATGGCATGATTCTGATATATTATTGAATATATGCTGTTTGGTTTGGTTGGGGAGTTTATACATGGTGAAGTAGAAATTATGGATAGATGTTGTGTTATAAACTCAGTTGTAAACAAATAAAAAGCCAAACCCAAGAACCCTCTATGTGATGTGGAAGTTCACATGTTGAAGTGTGACTCCGTTTTGTTTCAGGGGTTTGCTTTACTGAATTTTGTTGTAAGATATAGCCCAGACAGACAGCGGTCACTCAGACCTCATCATGACTCATCTACATTCACAATCAACATCGCTCTCAACAAAGTAGGCGAGGACTTCCAGGTAAGTTGACAACTTACTGACTTAAAAAAGATGTCCTTTGAGTGTTTAATATAATTTCAAAACTAGAGCCCAAATGGATATACTTGAAGACCAAGTTGGAAAGGAAAAGGTGTGTATCACAAACTGAGATATTCCTTGGTGTTTTTTGAGAAGTACTAAACTTGTTCAATTGCAGGATCCAGAACTCTTGATGCAGTCAGGCTGAATTGATCAAAATGATTTCAGATGGTGAAGGAAAAGGGGTTAAAAAAAAAACTTTGGAGATGTTAGCCATTTCATTTTTAACATTTCTGACATGCTTATATACAGTGAAAACCAATTTTTCAAAACACTTTAGTCAAAAATTGACTCAAATAGCTTTTCTTTACAACTTTTTAAATGATTCTTTTTTTAACTTAGTCACATAATGAAAATTTTCATCTGTTGTTCCTTTTTTTTTTTTGTTTGTTTGAGGTTTTCTCCTGAGATATATATTATTTTCTACTCTGATTCAAGTAAAAAAGTCCTTAGAGGATGGAGGTAGGCAGGGCAGTGGCATTAGTATCCAGCTTTGACTAGTAGAGAAACTTAACCTGTTTTGTTTATAAACCTGTATTATTCACAGTCCTACTTAGTGCCCATAAATGTGTTTGTCAAACATTACTTTAGAAAACACAACTTTAGTTTGAAAGCAACAGCTGGATTAATTTATTTAAGATTTGTTTAAACACTGTCCAGGATAGGATTGCAGTCCTGGAACAAGGCCTGTGAACATGATTTGCTTGTTTCTGGTATCATCTACAGTAAAGTTATTGAAGATCTGTTTGCCAGAGTTGCTGCTTCCATAAGTTGTTATCCAGAGAATGCTAAAACAGAGCAAGGAAAATTGATTTTAAATGCATGACTGTTATGTGTTACTCTAAAGATGGTGTCATTTAACAACCTTGCTAGTAGGGATAGTAAAAAATAAAAAAATAAAATTGTTAGCAGACTGTTAGTAATAGCAAAATGTTTCAAGTTGTGGATAAATAAAAATGAGCTTTATTAAAACACAAAGTAAATGTTTGGGGTTTTGTTTTGTTTCTATTTTTACTACAGGGAGGTGGATGTAAGTTTCTTAGGTACAACTGCTCCATTGAGTCTCCCAGGAAAGGATGGAGTTTCATGCATCCAGGAAGACTTACTCATTTACATGAAGGACTTCCTATCTTGAATGGCACAAGATACATTGCAGTATCATTTATTGATCCTTAATTTTTTTTTTGCCGTCTTCAACGGCAGTGTTTGATTCTTTACATAAACATTTATTTATAGATTTCTCCTGGAAGATGGTGATAAAAGAAACTTGTTTCTATTCCTAGACAACAAAGTTACTTTGGGCTAAAAGAATGAAAAAAAGAAAATGTTCCAGACTGTTTTGAAGATCTCTCAATATCTGCTCTGAGCCTTGAGTTACAAAGTAAACATGTCCTGCTTGGTTTTCCATTCTGCTGTCTTAAAGAGTAGGTAAGGAGGGAAAATGGAAAAACATTTTATAAAGAATCCATTTCTTTGTTTAAAAACCCCTATAAACTGTAGATACAAAATTATCTGAAAAAAAAATTATTGTGGTTTTCATTCAGTAAAGTAATACAGCTAAAGTTTTTGTGGTGTATATGTTTGGTACCAACCAATTAAAAACCACGGCATAAAACCAAAATCAAGTGAATCTTGTATGCAGTTGTTGGGGATAAGCAATAATGTCATATGCTGGTACATGTTGAAGGGAAAATATCAGTAAGCCTATTTTCTTAATTCATTTTCAATACTGAAATTAATACCTTTACATGAAAAAATTAGTTGCTTAGATGGAGCAAGGATTAAATAATTTAGCTAAGAAAACATGGTTTATCTTTTGGTTAGAGGACTCATTATGTTGAAAATTTACTTATCTTCACCAAGTGACCTTCATTTAAATGAATTATTTTTCTAAAGGTGTAATTGCACCCAACTGATACTGAAATTTGATGTTTATTTTAAGAACGTTGCTTAAATTTTAATAATAGGATGTTTTATAAAGACAGTTTTCTACTCTTAAAATTACTTGAATTTTCTATCAGGAAAATGAAATGGTTGCAGTCTCTCTCTTTTAAAGCTAAGGGTCTTGCCATTTGTTTTAAAGAAATTGGTTTAAAATATTCCTACTGTATCTACTGTTTGTAATTTAAAGAAACTTGAAGCTAACTATCTCAAAGTCTGCTGTGCCAAAAGGCATAGCGTGTTGAAAAAACTTGTGAAAAATAAAGGGTAATTTTAAATTAATATAACAGCTTTTGCTTTATTAGGTATTTTTTATTATTTTGCTGTATTAGGTAGTTTCTTTGCATGTTGCCATTGTTACAGAAATAATATTTACTGATGAATATTTTTTAAGGTGGTGTTGCTACATTTAAATTGGAGGTTTCTGTGTCAGCTTTTGGTTTATTTGCTGTGTTACTTGAATTTTTTCTTACGTGAGTTTGTGCCTGCATACCAGACCTTGCATTACACTTTCAAAATGACTTCAGCAGGATGAATGCTTCTTGTTTTCTATAGCAACCTTGCTTTTTTACATAGAGGCTTTTTGATGATCAGAACAGTAATTCACTTTTTACCTGCTAATAGTTGAAGAAGCTTTGTATCCCATCCCCTAAAAAGAAGCTTTATTTGGAGCTGGCAGAGTTCAAATATTATTCTTTTACCATAAATAAGTATCTGCATATATCCCTGTTCTGCTGTTTTGAGGAATGGGTTGTATTTATACTTGAACTTATGCTGAAGAAAATGTGTCAAAATGCAGTAACTTCAATAGTGTACTAAAATGGGCTGGCTTGAAAAGGAATGGCTTTTCACAGGAAGTTGCTTTGGTTTAATTTCTGTTTATACTATCAGCTTTTCTCTGTTTCAGTCTAATATTTGGAGATTGATATCCCTTGTCTTTGCAGACATAGAACATCTCTGTCTTAGTGGATGTCTCTTTACTGCCTGTGCTTAGGCAAAATTTACAGATAAGAAGATCTTCAGGCCTTCAGAATGAATGTTACTTTTGTTAATCTCCTTTTTCTGAGCATTTGCCTTTGATCTCTTAGGCTAACTTGGAACAGAATAATATTTCAGTTACAGTTTACTGTTATGAGGAGCTTTCTTGGAGAACAAAACCTCCACAAAAATACAATCCTGTAGCACATGGGAAGTTCTTTTGCAGATTGTTTCCCCCCTCCCGCTGCCATCGATACCTTCCTGATGAAGATACCTGCATCAGGAAGAAAGCAGCTTTAATTCCAGCAGTGTATTGAGAAACCTCGGGAGTACAAGACTATAAAGGTGCTTTACAACAGATGAGATGTTTTTGAAGTACTTGATTTGTTCCACTTTCATCTAGCTTTATTATTCACTGTTAAGTACTTGTAGAGACTGTGGTGTGGGTAAGAGGTGTAAGAGCAGTATATGGGCAAAAGATTTCTTAATAGCTTTTACCAAAAGGAGTCTGAGTACAGCTCAGTTGTATTTCTTTTCCGTGAACCATTCCAACTCTACTACTAAACAGTGTTCAGGACATTTGGTAGATTTTACACATTTAATCTTCTTTAACATCACTGCGCAACAAATAATTCCAGTATATATTTGTCACTTCATTTCAAATAAAACTATGACAAGCCAAAAAAGAAGATTTATTTTCAGTGAGGCAATAATAATGAAATGTGTTTGATTATGCGTTTTTCTTTTGTAATGGACTTCCCCTCACATCTACTGTATTTGTTAAATAAACGTTAATTGAATGCAGGACCTCCACAACAGTTTCTGTTTCGCAGCATGAAAGCCATAAGGACACCAAGACATTTAAAGAGATGGAAAAGTCTAGAAAGGACCCTTATAATTCCTTCCTCCCATGTGCAAGTACTAGTTTTATTTTGTTATTCTGCTTAAAAGGATTTGTTCAGATCTTTCTTTTCAGCTACTGTAATGAGCTTTTTAAAGAATATATGCATTTCAGTTTCCTTTGATTTGTTTCTGATGTGGTCTTCAGTGGATTCAGTTCTGAAAGAAGTAAGTATTTTTTGAATCTTCACTACCCTTGAATCCTCACTTTCTTGCATGGCAGAGTAGGCTGCTCTGCTCTTTTTGTGGGTGAAAGGGAAGACAGCAGCTGTCTCAGCAGCCCCCTGTGACTGAGGTGTCAGATAAATTACTTGACTACTTTTTTTTTTTTAATTACGTATTTTTTTTATTCCAAAGCAGAGCATGAATTAGAGGACAGAGCCCTTATAAAATGCATTTGTAGAATTGATATTGGCAGTACTAAGAGCTGAGGTTTGCACTAGTAGAGTTAACAAGTAGGGTTGCAGGAATAAGCAATTAATTTATGACTGCCAGGAAATCAGAGTTGTTTCTTCCCTCTAGCTGGTGCCAGGAAAGATGGTCTCTGACAGAAAGTTAGTTTCCAGCCAGCGCTAAAACTGAAATGAGAACTGATGGTGCAGGATTTTATGGTACCCATATGGTAAAAGTGTCACTACAAATGACTTTCCAACATGGCTTCCCAAGTACTTTCTTTATCTTACTATAAAAAGTTATTCTAAATCTAATGAAGCAGATGGTCTTGCTCAACAGTGCTGAAGAACCTTGTTCTTGTGTACAACTCAATCTTTCAACACAACTAGAAAGAGATGCTTCTATCTTCAGCAAAATATTATATTTGCTAGGGTTTTTATATTTCTGTAATTATCTTCCCATTTGGCATATCTTTTAAGATCTGTAGAAATACATCCCACTCACAGGATGATGGCTGTCTTTTAATGCATTTCGTGGCTGAAGGGGGAGGGTGAAATGAGGAGGGGCTTTGTCAAATCTCAGGAGAGTTACGGAGCCAGATTGAGCCAAGAATCATAGGGTTAGGGTTGCAGAGGACCTTAAGATCATCTGGTTCCAACCCCCCTGCCATGGGCAGGGACGCCTCACAGTAGACCATGTCACCCAAGATTTCCTCCAACCTGGCCTTGAACACTGCCAGGGATAAAGCATTTACCACTTCTTTAGGCAACCTGTTCCAGTGCCTCAACACCCTCACAGTAAAGAACTTCCTTATATCTAACATGAACTTCCCCTGTTTTAAGTTTTAATCCACTACCCCTTGTCCTATTGCTACAGTCCCTGATGAAGAGTCCCTCTCTGCCATCTTTGTAGGCCCTCTTCATATATTGGAAGGCTGCTATGAGGTCTCCACACAGCCTCTTCTCCAGGCTGAACAGCCCCAACTTGCTCAGCCTGTCTTCATGCAGGAGGTGCTCCAGCCACCTGATCATCCTTGTGGCCCTCCTCTGGAATGGCTCCAACAATTCCATGTCCTTTTTATGTTCAGGACACCAGAACTGCACACCGTACTCCTAGCAAGGTCTCACGAGAGCAGATTAGAGGGGCAGGATCACCCCCTTCGGCCTGCTGGTCACACTCCTTTTTATACAGCCCAGGATACGGTTGGCTTTCTGGGCTGCGATGACCTGAGGGACAGAGGTAGAGCAGTTGATGTCATCTACCTGGACTTGTGCAAAGCGTTTGACACTGTCTCACATGACATCCTTGTCTCTAAGTTGGAGAGACATCAATTTGATAGGTGGACCACTCGGTGGATAAAGAACTGGCTGAATGGCCGCACACAAAGAATTGTGGTCAATGGCTCAATGTCCAGATGGAGACCAGTAACAAGTGGTGTCCCTCAGGGATCGGTGTTGGGACCGGTCTTGCTCAACATCTTTGTCAGTGACATGGACAGTGGGATTGAGTGCGCCCTCAGCAAGTTTGCCGATGACACCAAGCTGTGTGGTTTGGTTGATACATTGGAGGGAAGGAATGCCATCCAGAGGGACCTTGACACGCTTGTGAGGTGGGCTGATGCCAACCTGATGAAGTTTAACCATGCCAAGTGCAAGGTCCTCCACCTGGGTGGGAGCAATCCCAGGCACAGCTCCAGGTTGGGCAGAGAAGAGATTCAGAGCAGCCCTGCAGAGAAGGATTTGGGGGTGTTGGTTGATGAAAAAATGAACATGAGCCAGCAGTGTGTGCTTGCAGCCCAGAAAGCCAACCGTATCCTGGGCTGCATCAAAAGGAGTGTGACCAGCAGGTCGAGGGAGGTGATCCTGCCCCTCTACTCTGCTCTCGTGAGACCTCACTTGGAGTATTGTGTACAGTTCTGGTGTCCTCAACATAAAAAGGACATGGAACTGTTGGAACAAGTCCAGAGGAGGGCCATGAGGATGATCAGGGGACTGGAGCACCTCCCATGAAGATAGGCTGAGCAAGTTGTGGCTGTTCAGCCCCCAGAAAAAACGGCTGTGTGGAGACCTCATAGCAGCCTTCCAGGATCTGAAGGGGGCCTATAAGGATGCTGGGGAGGGACTCTTCATGGGGAACTGTAGTGATAGGACAAGGGGTAATGGGTTCAAACTTAAACAGGGGAAGTTTAGATTGGATATGAGGAAGAAATCCTTTACTGTAAGGGTGGTGAGGCACTGGAATGGGTTACCCAAGGAAGTTGTGAATGCTCCATCACTGGCTGTGTTCAAGGCTGGACTGGACATAGCCTTGGGTGTCATGGTTTAGTGTGAGGTGTCCCTGCCCCTGGCAGGGGGGTTGGAACTAGATGATCTTAAGGTTTTTTCCAACCCTAACTATTCTATGATTCTATGACACACTACTGCTCATTTTAGTTTCTTGTCAATCAACACCCCCAAGTCCTTCTCCGCAGGGCTTCTCAGAATCGCTTTTCTGCCCAACCTGTAACTGTGCTTGGGTTTGCCTCAGCCCACGTGTAAGACCTTGCACTTTACTTCGACAAGTCCTCCCACTGTCCGTGTCACCTACAAAGATGTTGAACAGGTTTGGTTCCAAGACTTACCCCTGAGGGATGCCGCTCATCGCAGGTCTCCATGTGTACACTGAGCTGTTAAAGCTTCACTTCAGAAAAGCTGTTTTGGCAGTGTTTAAAGCTACGCCCCATGGGATTATTTTGCACATGAATCAAATACAAGGTCAGCAATCTGATAAAGCATTTTTGTCTTAAGATATTCTGTAGAGTAAGGCAACAGTTCAAAAATGGGATTTCAGTCAACATGCTTACAGCCTTTATTGGCATAAGTGCAACTTAAGAAGTAGCAAAGCTGAGAGGCTGGCCAGCGTTAAGGATATTTGCCATATTGCAGGCAGGGCTTTGGGCGATGCCATGGCACCTTGGCAGTTAAGAAAACTGCATTTTCTTGGGGAAAAAAAAGAATAAAATTGGGTTCTGAATATTGTTCCCCTTGCGCTTGCCTGTACTACTTACTACTGGTTTACAGCTGTTGAACGTCTCAGGGTGCCTGAAGTTGGCAAGGAAAGTGCGTAGTTACATAGTAACAGATTTATTCAGGATCTTGTCTTTTGGCTTGAAACTAGAATTCTTTGATTTCGAAGAATTTTGCTTACTTGTGAAAGGAGTTGCTCAACTACTAATTGCTTTACACCATTTTGTTTCTGCACTCTTTGTGGGGTGAGGAGCAGAGAGGAGGAAGGTAGCAAAGCAAATTTAGTATAAGCCTCTTCCTTCAAAATCTGTATTACAGACAGGGCATGGAAAGATTGCTTTTTCACGGTCTCATTTGGAATGCCAGTTAATTTGAGCAATGCTTTTGAGATGGTTTTCCATCCTTAATACCTTAAGATATAACCTACCCTTCAGAGTGTGACTTACACTTAAGGCTTTAAGCTTTCTCAGACTTGGGTTGCTAATCTCTCATAACATGCAGTCATCCACTGGCAGTGTGTGAAAAGGTTTGCAAACTCACTGTTTTCCACTTTGTTTATAAAGTAGTAATTTCCAGTTTTCAATTAAAGGATATTCTTCCACACATATAAAATAAATTATCTTCTCCATGTGTAATAGCAACAGAACTAACAGAATAACTGCGCAGGTCTTTGTTCCTTAAAGTAACTTGGTGGCTGATAACAGTTACTCGATTGCAAGGGGAAGGTGCATCCAACTGCTGCTGTTAATATGAGAATGATAGGTCTTTGTCTATCCTGTTGTGGCAGCAGTGAGGATGGAGAGATGGAGTTGATGAGGGTACCTGAGAGGGCCAGCTGTATCCTGCTCCAATCCCAGGTTACACTCACCACACTGATTACAGAGAAATTTGAGGTTTGCTGTATTTGGATCCAAATTTTTGCCTCCAGGGTGTGCGTAAAGAGCTTGGAGAAGACAGAGTGTGCTTTGTAAGGATGAGCACCTCTGGTATTTTAGCTCCTGAATTCTAGCAAGTCTCTGAGTTTACAGGAGATGAGGATTTGGGCGGATTTAACTACCCCTCCTCTCCCCTCCCTCCCCCCTCCCCCCCCCGAGGGACTTTTAACTTAGGCATGGTGTAACTGAAGGCATTTCTGTAAGATTTGGTGTCCCTTAATGAGTTTCAAGTCCCAGAAGCACAAGGCCATTGCATCATTTTAAGGAACATTCTCTAGCATAACGTAAACACAATGTATGAGAAGCTGAGGCAAAAAGTATTATGTATGAGCTACTAAAAGCTAGTTTTTAATCTTTGGAAGTACTGGGTGAATGTTAGAGGAGGTCAGATACACAATGCAGCAATGAACTTCTGGCACATCCAAATTTAGAGACTTGTCATCTCTGAATCACTTTTGCGAACTGTGATTCACCAGGGAGCTATTTCAAGTGTTTGGTCCTTCTTTAAAATATGTGCCATGTAAAGTAGGGCAGGTCCTGGTATATAAAATAGCGACTTGCCTTAAAATTTCCAAATCTGGCTATCTCAGACTTGTGTTCACTGTGCCATCATGAATTGTAGAATGGAGATCTTGACAGCATTGCTTGAAAAAAGGAAATTCTCAGTTCTTGTACTTCAGTCACCTGTGAGGTATGAACTTTTTATTCTTCAAGACTCCTTGCCTTTGCCCCCATCACTCAGGCATACACATGCATATCACTTTCCATCCAAACTGTGCTCCCTTCACATCTCATGTGTTTGCCAAATGTCAGCTTTCCAGCAGGGACAAAAAAGGCAAACAAACAAAAGGTATGGGTGGCCAATGGTATTTGCATAAATGCAGGCAGGAGCAGGGAAGGCAGAGACAAGGGAACTTTATTTTGAAGTGTTTTAAACTACAGTGGCAATGAGAGATGCGTTAGGATCAGAACTAGGGAGCTGTTGTATATCAAGTACAGCTGAGTTATGCTCTGTAAAAAAGCACAGATTATGTTTCCCAATTAAACTTTTTTCCTCATAGTTTATACAGCCAATGGTCTGAGATGGAGATAGAGGGCCACTGGTGAGTGCAGTTTCTCAGATCCCACAGGTGAGTCTTTCATCCCAATCTGTGGCATCGCTGGTGGCTTTTGGAGCAGATGACTGCTGCAGTGTTTTGCTGTTGTGATATGTATTTAGTCAGAGCTTTTTATCCTTCATCATTACTTATATATGTGTATGTGTGTAGAAACACAAACGCATGCTTTATCTTTTTCATAGCCTGTCTGTATCTTGGCCTTGCTGTACAAAGAGCATGTTTTTCATTGAGCTGCTCAGACTTGAAAAAAGTGTTTCCCTTATTCTGAAAATAATGGTGCACAGAAAAATATACAGTCAAAGCTTGATTTTTCTCTAAATATCATTGACACAAGGGGAATGTGAACTTTCCGTGAATCAAATTGATCCATATAAGTCATTCAAGTGGCAAAAGCAGGAAAATGCGATGTTCTTTAGCTGAACATAGGGATATGGGAAACACTGCATTTTTCATCATTAGGTAGATATAATCTGCCTAAATTTGGATAAGACAGGTGTAAAAGGCTGAATGGGGATATCAGTATGTTTCCAAAATAGCTGTGCAGGTGTTCTTGAAATGTTGTTTGAGCAAATAAATAGATCCATTTTTGCAAGTTGTTCCCATTCTTATTTACTTTTAGTCTGAAGGGAGCAAAATCATGTTTAAAAGCTGTAGCAGGGTTTAAAAGCTGTAGCAGCATTCAAATGCTGTGAATCAGAAGCTCATAAAAAATGAAAATAAATGCAGATTATATTGCAGAGGAGAGAAAAACTTTTCAGCCAGTAAGACAACAAAACTACTCCCTACATGAAGTATTTTATGACCAGAACCCTAAAGAGTCACTTGAGGAATGTTGTCAAAATACCACAGCCTAAAGACCTATTTTAATTTTAATACACATTTAACTTTCCTTAATGCTAAAAAAAGAAACAAATGGGAAGAACTAGTTGCAGGCTTTATTCTTGAAGGGTCTTTTCTTCATGTACAATCAAAAATGCAAGGTAACATTAAAGCATATGTATTCAGAAAAAAGGACAAACTTCCAACCTAGTCATCATTAGCTGAGAGTTCTCCCAGCATGCAATACTACATGTAGCTCTAATGCCTATCAAGTCTTATGCATTAAACTCTATGGCAAATAAGTTGTTGAAGTTAACAGGAAAGAAACAAGTATAGGGAGGGGTAGTTTTCTGACGGATTTCATGTAGGAATTGAAACTTAACTGCATTTGCAAATGGAAGTTACTGATGTAAGTATTAATTTCAGTTGGAATGAGAATGTGTGTATGACTTCTGAGTGTCCTTGGCTTGCACGTACCTGAGAGCTGATAACAAATTTGCAGAATATTTGCACCTAAAATGCTAATTTATCTCTTTCCTTCAAATCAGGTCGTGCAATTTTTATGTTGAAATCACTGAGGCCAAGGATTAAGAGGACATATATCCACCATAGTTTTCTCTTATTTTTCCTGGACAAGCTCCACATTTATGGTAAATAAGACAGTTTTGGAACTAGAAGATCTTAAGGTTCTTTCCAACCCTAACTATTCTATGATTCTATGAAAGACTTATCCCAAAGGATGCTGAAATACCACCTGGCTCTTAGAGGTTGGAATTCAAACATCCTCCTTGCGTATCGGTGAGACTGAAGCTTTTCTTGTCTTGGTATTTTAGAAATCCAGTGAGAGCACTCTGTTTCTGATGCACAGAAACATCATCTGTTTCTGTGTAGGAGCAGCCTGGCAACTGTAGAATAGCCATAGGCTTGATGCACATCCAAGTAGAGGCACTGAGATGGAGCAAAGCCCCTGGGAGAGAGGAGGCTGATAGCATATTCTATGTGGTTCTTCCACAGCACTGATCTGGAGTGCTCTACCACACCCTTTCTTTTTTTTTGTTTTTAACTTGGGGAATGAAGGAAGCTAATACAGTTCTTGAGCAATGTAAATCACTAGAATTATAGAAATGTGTTAATACATGAGAAGTGGACATTTCTTTCTTTCAGGGAAATAGATAAAATACATAATCTGAGTGTTCCAATATAAATTTCCTGTATAGGAGGTCTGCAGTAAGCAAAATTAATTCTATAAGGACATTTCTAGAAACAAACAAACAAAAAAATCGATTTCTTTGGATAATGGAGCTAAATATGCCCAAAATAAAACTGTAGCTGTTTGCTAATGCAAAAGGAGTTGGTCTCACAAGTCTGAAAAGTATTTCCTTACTTCACAAAGAAACTTTAGAGAAGGATACCCTGGTATTTATTACAAGTAACTCATACATAAAGACCTCTACTGTACAGTTAGTTTTATTTTGTAAATGAGGGTTGTTTTTTGTCTTTCCTGTATGTAAAAATAGTGGTGTTCTTTCAGTTTAATGTGTTTAGTTTCAAGCTGAAGATTTTCTGTGGAGCATGCTGTGTTAAAATGCTACTTCTTTACTTCAAAGACAAGCTAAGGAAGCTCCTCCAGACTGAATGTCTTCCACATCATATTTGCTCGGGATAAAAATTTACAGCAAACTTTACTGGATTTTTATCTTTTTTAAATATCTAAGAAGAGATAGAGTATTTATTGCTAATCATGTTTTCATTTACCCAATGAAGTTTGCAGATCTGAAAAAAACTACTGAAGAAAACTGGTTTGGGACTCAATTTTACTTTTCACAAGGACAGAAGTAAAACTTTTTTCCCCATAATGGACCTAAGTGATTGTATGCAAAATAAAGTTTAAATCTTCATGCATGGGTAACAAGTTTAGAAGAAGTGCAAGGCAGTGGAATTGAATAAGCTAGTGACAACATTACATATTATGGTTTATGATTCATGATAAAATAGCATTAAGTGTAGTGTCTTTTTTTCAATCTCATTGCCAAGCTATAATGGACAGTGAAATAGATTGATCATGTTAGAAGTGATCAGATACGATACTGTCTTTTATTTTCTGCTCTAAGGGGCTGAATTCCCAACAGACATCTCTGCTGTCATTTGTCACATTTGGCCACACGAAACATAGGATTATTTGACAGGTAACTGATAGGAACTCCTAGGTTCCTCTTACCCTCAACTTAAGCTTACTTTTTATGTTTCCTTGTCATCAGCTTTTAGATAACTTTTATTTATTATTTTCTGACTTTACAGTGCTGCCTTCTGTATGTGTTTCTTGGTGGAATGTCTCATGATATAAGCAGAGTACTCAGACATGGCATTTATCCATGGTTTTTGCCAACTTCTTTCTTGAATTCAGTATTTTCCTAAATGCCTGTGGTCCACTGGTAAAGCGATTACAGAGATGCCTGCAGTCCTTCCTTACCACTTTTTTAAACATTTCACTTCTCTCAGATTCCTGGAAATTGGTTGCAGATACAAAGCTTCTCTCTGTGTTCCCACCTGGCTTTAGTTCAGCATATTGGTAGGTACCCCTCTGTGTAAAATAGACCTTGATAAAGAGGATATTCATCCTTTTCAGCTGGCTTTCCAACCTCCTCCTAAGTTTTGAATTATGAATGTTTTTCTTAATAATAGAGTGTTGTGGGAAAACAGAAAACACTTCAACAGCACAGCCAGTACCACTGGCCATATAAATGCTACTTAAATGTGGAACGTGTTTTCTTCATGGTGTGCTTCTTCAAGCTCCCGTTCCTCCCCTTGTCTCCATCCCTCTTTCAGTTCAGAAATAAATACATTGAAACCAAATACAAGAGAAAAACTATCCTCCCCCATTTAGAATACTAATAGATTCAGGACTGTGTAAAGACTTGCATAGGTAGTGAACTAATGAATTTGCACAGTGTTGATCTTGTACTTATTTATCATTCAGGAAATTATTTGAAGGAGCATTAGATCTCTATGAACTGTACTGCTGCCCTCTACAAATTGGAGTGCTTTATGGTTTGGTTAAATGATAACACATAAAGCTCAAAGAAAGCCCTCTACAGTACTTAATGGTTCTTTCTGTGCTCATTTTCTTTAGAATCTGGGGGCAGAAGGCTGTTAAGAATCTGTTAAGAATTTCAAATTCACTGAACTTAAACCAAGAATAATAACAGCAAGAAAAAAATGCTTGTAATTTAGGAGTGAGTTTTGGGTAGTTCCACAATAGCCTTCTGTCTGCTAAGCTTCTGGTCATTTCTTCTGCTATCTTGGGTATGTATTGACTAAATATATGACAACATAATTTAATTTGTTTGATGGTTACTTAAGGCTGTTTGAAAGAATGATTTTTAAAACTCTGTTAAATAAAACAGAGGTAACGTTACTTATAGCATAATTAAAATAGCTCTATGTATGAACAATAAAATTGTGAGATCTATTCTAGGGCCATGCCTGCAGATTGCTGAATTTCTGCACATCTGACTTGAGCCTTGGAAATGACCTTTCTCAGTTTAATTTTTTGATATGTCTGTTCTATAAACTTTTCTGTAATTTGCTGGGGAGGTTAAAGTATTTAACCTAGTTAATAAAAGTATGAGCAAATGGAGACAGTGGAAAGAAAAAATACTTTGCCTTACATATATACTTCTTCCTGGTGAGTAGAAGTTGAAGATAAAATAGTGTCTTTATACTGTCTGCCATCCTGCATCCAAAATCTAATTTTACAGATACTCATTAAAGACAGGATGGAGCGTGGATAATAAAAATTATTTAGGATAGAAATAACAGGTGCAACAAACCATAATATTTAAGGTATAATTTTAGAATTCAAGTCTAGTAATGTTTATATTTGGCTGTGTGCATTTGTACATGTGGGTGTAGATAGTTTTTTATGTATACGTTTTTAAGTAGAAGTTGCAATTTATAACCTGAGAGAGAATGAAAGTGTCTGGTAAGGGGGCAGTAGTTGTATAGCCTTTCATCTAAATGCATCAGAGTATTTTGCAAGTAGATGAGAAAATTGAGGCTCAGAAAATTGATTTGTTCATACCATTTGGCAACAGATCTGGGAAGAGACTGCAGAGTCTCTGTTTACAGTCTTGGCTTTGACCTCTGGCTGAGTGACTCAGTAGTCAGACAAGCATCCGTGATTCATCCGACCACCTTCCCAGCAGCCCTGCTCCAATCTGGAGGCAGCAGGACAGGAGGGGACTGCAAGAGGGAACATGCTTCAAATCCCAGACAGAGCTCTCTACCAGCTTGAGGTGCAGAGCAAGTAGTAAGACAAAATTTTCCCAACAAACTGATGTCTAGTGTGGGCTCTCTTTCCTGGTCCTATTCTGTGTGTTTCTAAGACTGTCTTCTGGTATGAAACCAAGATCTCGTAGACTCTGGGAGCCAAGAGTGACACCAGCCAATGCAATGCTGTGGAAGCATCCCTTCTGTTGTCTTGTCTGCAGGGAGCCCTCCATCTCCCTGTTCTGCACAATCTCTGTTACACGTGGTATTTATGCACGTGTTTGACATTCTAATGAAATGTTATTTCTGAATTATATACTGTTGTTTGAATATTAATATATAGAGGCTGAGTTACTACATGATGGAACAAATAACTTGCTTATTGTTTTCCTAGATGTCAGTTGGATATGCTATTTCAGTATGGTGCTGGTGGTGAAGTATGAAATACCTGGAAGGATGGGACCGCTTTTCCAAGCTTTCATGTTAATTATTTGGATGTGAGTGTCATGGGTTCAGCAGCAGCAGTCATTTTTCTCCTTCATAGTAGCTGGTGCAGTGCTGTGTTTTCAATTTTTGGTCTGGGAACAGCGCTGATAACACCGGTGTGTATAGTTATGGCTTAGAATGTTTTGGCCTGACCAAGGACTTTCTGAGTCTCGTGCTCCGCCAGGGAGGCGGGGGGAAGCCGGGAGGAGGCAGAGACAGGACACCTGACCCAAACTGACCAAAGAGCTATTCCATGCCACAGCACATCATGCCGAGGATGTAAAACTGGGGGCAAGAACCCGGAAGAGTTCAGTTCACAGCTCGGTCATCGAGTGGTGAGCAATTGTATCCTCTTTCCTTGTATTTCCCTGGTCATTGTTGTTGTTGGTGGTGGCAGTGGTGGTTTGTGTTATACCTTAGTTACTGGACTGTTCTTATCTCAACCAGTGGGAGTTGCATTCTTTTGATTCTTCTCCCAATTCCCCCCCCCCCCCCCCCGCCTTGGAGTGTGGGGGAAGAAGGAGGGGGAAGTGAGTGGTCGGGCTTTGTATTAGAAGGGGTGAGCTATTGTCTTCTTTCCTTGTATTTGCCTTGTCATTATTATTATTGGTGGTAGCAGTAGTGGTCTTGTGTTATACTTTAGTTACTGAACTGTTCTTATCTCAACCTGTGGGAGTTGCATTCCTTTGATTCTCTTCCCCATCCACCCAGGAGCAGGGGGAAGAAAGAGAGGGGAGTGAGTGAGAGAGCGACTGTGTGATTTACGGCTTAAACCGCGACAGTGAGGAAATAAATGTTACTGCCTGGAAATAAAATGTCATCTTTTCTGTTTCTTTGAAATTGCTTACTGTTCCAAAAACTGAAACCCAGGTTTTAGTTTTTTGTTGTTTTGTTGGGTTTGTTGGGTTTTTCTTTTAAGTGGTTTGATATCTCTAGCCCTGAAAAAAACATCGTCAGCTATTCCAAGTGGCCACTGACATAAGCATCGCACCTCTCCTTGTTGGCTCCTCTATTACTTGCAGAAGGAAGCTATCTTCCACACAATCAAGGAGCTTCCTGGATTGCTTGGGCCGGGCCCTACCATCCCTCTAACAGATATCAGGGTGGTTGAAGTCCCCCATGAGAACAAGGGCCTGTGAGCGTGAGGCTGTTCCTATATGTCTATAGAGCGCTTCATCCACCGAGTCCTCTTGGTCAGGCAGTCTGTAACAGATCCCCACAATGATGTCTCCCATCGCTGCTCTCCCTTTAAGCCTGACCCAAAAACTCTCTGTCTCCTGCTCACCTGTCCCCAGGCACAGTTCCATACTCTCCAGCCTATCCCTAACATAAATAGCAACTGCCCCTCCCCACCTACCAGGCCTGCCTTTCCTAAAGAGCCTGTAACCTTCCATTCCAACACATCAGTCGTAGGAGCCATCCCACCATGTTTCTGTGATGCCTATGATATCATACCCCCGTAGATGTGCACACATCTCTAATTCTTTTGTTTGTTCCCCATGCTATGGGCATTTGTATAGAGACATGGGCTGGTTGGAAATGTGACGCTCCAGAGCAGCCTTGATTGCAGCAATCATGAGATGGTCGAAATAGAGATCCTCAGGGCAGTGAGAAGAGCGTGCAGCAAGCTCAGGAGCTATACATCCCTACTAGAAGGAAGTGCTGCAGGAGGGCCAGGAGACCTCCCTGGATGGATAAGGAGCTGCTGAGAAAAACTGGAAGGAAAAAAGAGGCTTATAAAAGGTGGAAGCAAGGACAGGCGGGCTGGGAACAATACAGGGATGCTGTCAGGGAAGCTAGGGACCAGGTTAGGAAAGCTAAGGAACACTCAGAATTAAACTTGGCTAGGGACGTCAAGGATAACAGGAAGGGATTTTATAGGTACATTGCAAATAAAAGGCAGACTAGGGACAATGTGGACCCCCTCCAGAAGCTATTGGGAGAACTGGCTACCCTGGATTTGGAGAAGACTGAGGTTCTGAATGACTTCTTTGCCTCAGTCTTCACCAGAAAATGCTCTGACCACACCACCCAAGTCTTGGAAGGCAGAGGCAGGGACTGTGAGAATGAAGACCCAGGGTCCACTGTAGGAGAGGATCTGGTTCAGGACCATCTTAAGAACCTAAATATATACAAGTCCATGGGACCTGATGAAATCCATCCACAGGTCCTGAAGGAGCTGGCAAATGAAGTTGCTAAGGCACTGTCCATCATATTTGAAAAATCATGGCAGTCAGGTGAAGTTCCCAATGACTGGAAAAAGGGAAATATAACCCCCATTTTCAAGAAGGGTAAAATGGATGAGCCAGGAAACTACAGACCAGTCAGCCTCACCTCCGTGCCTGGCAAAATCTTGGAGCGGATTCTCCTGGAAGGCATGCTGAGGCACATGAAAAACAACAGGGTGGTTGGTGACAGCCAGCATGGCTTCACTAAGGGGAAATCCTGCCTGCCCAATCTGGTGGCCTTCTATGATGGGACTACGGAAGTGATGGACAGGGGTAGAGCAGTTGATGTCATCTACCTGGACTTGTGCAAAGCGTTTGACACTGTCTCACATGACATCCTTGTCTCTAAGTTGGAGAGACAACAATTTGATAGGTGGACCACTCGGTGGATAAAGAACTGGCTGGAAGGCCGGACGCAAAGAGTTGTGCTCCGTGGCTCCATGTCCAGCTGGAGACCAGTAACGAGTGGTGTCCCTCAGGGATCGGTGTTGGCAGCGGTCTTGTTCAACATCTTTGCCAGTGACATGGACAGTGAGATTGAGTTCTCCCTCAGCATGTTTGCTGATGACACCAAGCTGTGTGGTTTGGTTGATACATTGGAGGGAAGGAATGCCAACCTGATGAAGTTTAACCATGCCAAGTGCAAGGTCTTACACCTGGGTCAAAGCAATCCCAGGCACAGCTACAGGTTGGGCAGAGAAGAGATTCAGAGCAGCCCTGCAGAGAAGGACTTGGGGGTGTTGGTTGATGAAAAAATGAACATGAGCCGGCAGTGTGCGCTTGCAGCACAGAAAGCCAACTGAATCCTGGGCTGCACCAAAAGGAGCGTGACCAGCAGGTCGAGGGAGGTGATCCTGCTCCTCTACTCTGCTCTCGTGAGGCCTCACTTGGAGTATTGTGTGCAGTTCTGGTGTCCTCAACATAAAAAGGACATGGGACTGTTGGAACAAGTCCAGAGGAGAGCCATGAGGATGATGAGGGGACTGGAGCACCTCCTGTATGAAGATAGGATGAGAAAGTTGGGGCTGTTCATCCTGGAGAAGGGAAGGCTGTGTGGAGACCTCATAGCAGCCTTCCAATATCTGAAGGGGGCCTATAGGGATGCTGGGGAGGGAGTCTTCATGAGGAACTGTAGTGATAGGACAAGGGGTAATGGGTTCAAACTTAAACAGGGGAAGTTTAGATTGGGTATGAGGAAGAAATTCTTTACTGTAAGGGTGGTGAGGCACTGGAATAGGTTACCCAAGGAAGTTGTGACTGCTCCATCGCTGACAGTGTTCAAGGCCAGGTTGGACATAGCCTTGGGTGTCATGGTTTAATGTGAGGTGTCCCTGCCCCTGGCCGGGGGTGGTGGAACTAGATGATCTTAAGGTCCTTTCCAAGCCTAACTATTCTATGGTTGTATGATTCTATATGTGCTTGGTTGCACCTTGTCAAAGCCATGTCAAAAAAGGAATACAGAGCTTCCTAAAACTTTATTAAAAAATGTATTTGCACAGAACCATTTTTTGAAGTCGTTTAAGAGGTAGATGGATAGAGCCATTTTTATCAGCTCTAATTCGATGGGTTTGCCTACTCATTTTAGTCAAAATGAGTAGTAAACTGGTTTTTTGGTCAACTTTGTAGAGAAAAGTCAAATGGAAACTCTGTATACTTCAGGAAGTATATTAACTGCTTATGTGGTTTGTAGGCTGCAGAGGGAAAGACAACATGGAAAAATGGTTTGCATTTTACACCCTAAAACTGTAAAATGCTAGGGCTATTATGTTTTATAAATATTCATTGTTAATAATTATTCTATTTCACTTACCTGCTCTGGACTGGGTCTTAAGCTGCTGACTCTGATAGCACAGAGATTTCGCTTTCTATCTCATAAATTCTCTGTTGGCAGAGTTCAGTTGTTTCAGTGTAATTTTGTTGTCAAAGTCTTCTGGAGAAGAGGCAATTTCTTACTGAGTAAAGCCAGTTTGAGTTTATTTGATTGGCATTTGAATTTATGGGTGTGACAGATCAGAAAGTACAACTGCAGAATTGTTTTCTCATTAGAGATTATTAACTTCCTCTTCTATGTGAGCTGAAAAGTTACTGTTTCTATCTACATGGAACCTTTTTTTGCTGTGGGATTTCCTTTTTAGGTGTGAGTAGGAATAGCATTTTTAAAATACTGACTGGAAAATAGAGAAATTCCTAAACTAGCCTTAATGACTAATACAGCAAAATATCCTTATCTTGTTTGGTGGTTGCTTAAGGTTCTGCTCCTCTTAACTGCGCTAAAATCCAAAGGACCGTAAAGGGTTAAGACCCTTCTCTCCTGTAAGAATGGAAAATGTAGAATGTATCTTTAATTACCCAGGGATTTCTGTGGTTGCTTGTACTGAGTCAGGTTAAAGCAGACTTCTGGAGTCAGGGGGAAATAACTGTTGCTGGAATTTGAAGGTACATATTGTAGCTCTTGTGCCACGTGTCAGCACTGTTTCACAAATGCCACACGGCTGGTCTCCAGTGTCCCGCTGGATGCTCTGGTTATCCTACAGCACTCTTCAACCACAGCTGGGCTGTAAGTCATGCTGTGTTTATCTTAAGAGGTCATTCTTGGCCAGGAATGAATACAGATCTGACAATCCAGAAAGTTTTGAAAGTACGAAGCACTTCTGGAGAAACCAGGCTTTCATCAAATCGGTGGAAAGTTTTAGAGTTGCAGAGCAGGCTTGGTGTGCGTGTGGGGTTGACAGGCAGTTGCTGGGAAACCTGTTTGTTTTCATGGCTCTGCTTTCCTTCAGCAACCATCCCTGCTGCAGGAGCAAAGGAGGAGGTGTGGATGTGAGGGACAGGACTGCTACACTGCTGCCAGAGGATCCATTTCCTGTATCACCCATTCAGCTTCATTGAACTTGGATGACACGTTTGGGAAGCTACAACAAAAATGTCCTGTTGCCATTTTAGTCCTGACTGACATGTATAGCACTAGGCAGAGGTGATGTTCCTCAGCTCTGTGTGAATGAGGCCTCTAAAACAAGAGCTGTATGGCTGCCAATAAAACAGCTGCTTACTCACTGGATCTCACCTCGTCACAATTTCTTCACTTCTTTGGTCAGGTTTCATTTCCCAGATGTATGGGAAGTATATATCCATCAAGGAAGGTGCTATAAAGGACAAATAAACGTCTGTGTGTAGTATATTCTATTCGAATTGTCATTTGGTTGAAGGCACTTTCAGAAATGGCTTTTGAACTGGAAGACTCTCCTATTACTGAAGTGATTTAGAGGAAGAGTAAAGCCTGTGAAACTTGAAGCAGGACTGGAAAGAGGCAGTAACTTGTCCCTTGCTCCTGTATATAGTTTGACAGTAGGTTAAAAGGACTTTCAGTTGCAGAACCAGCTCTTCTGAAAGCAGTTTGTATAGACAACATGTTTTCCTGTATCCTGACTTTTGTGTGGGGTCTTGGCTCCTCTATTTGCAGCCCATGAGGAAGAATCTTAGCTCAAAGGCATGTGCCAAAGCATGTGTCCCCGGGGGCACTTGCCATGAGCCCTGCCTGCAGCTGGACAGGAGCTCTCCCCACCCTGATGGGAGCTTTGGCCTCCTGTAGAAAGGTGTTGGGAGCTGGGAAGTGGAAACCAAGCCTTGGCTGCTCTTGGCAACATGAATCTCTTTTTTTTTGACACATAACAAGCCTCTGTTTTACTGCTCCTCACTTTCTACCTCGCGGAACAGAGTAAATATTTGTGCTGCATCTCTGTCATCTCCTAATATTTGGAAGTCTGCCCTGAAGGGGTGTGTGTTTAAGAACTGGTTGGGGAATATGGAGCAATGGTACTGTTGAAGCTGCTGCAGGAGAGTGAAATGTAGCTCTTTTTTTTTTCCCCTCTCTTTTTCTCCAGCAACAAGCCTGAGCAAAATTACCTCTTCAGGAAATGCAAAGATTTGCTTTAAAAATTTCCATCTGCTTTAACATACTTTCTTTGCCAGATGGTCTCTGGAATTCATTTAAATTCATTGTGTCAGCAGCCACCATAGCCTGAGCATTAATGTAAAAGTTTCTAGTGGCTTTCATTGACTACTTGCATTATCCTGATGTTTAATCAACAGATTGATTGTGGCAAGAAAGATTTCAGAAATTTTACTTTGTTTGCTGGTGCATGGTAATTTCTGATATGAACTTGGCTATTGTTAAGGAAAAATGGTGGTTCTTAACAGACTTTATTGGACAGATGTGTATGAATGTTGATTATGCTATTTGTTGTGGAGATCTCAACTGACTGCATGCTAATCAGCTGCCTTTTCCTTAGCTACTGTGGCATTGTTTTTCCAGCAGTTTCTTCTTTCCTCATTCGCAAACCACATATGTACTTTCTCTCCTAGTCTTTTATTCTACACAGATGCCCTGTTGGTGATATTTAAACACAGGCAGGGAAAAGCCCCTTGTCATAAAATATTTTTTTCTTCCTTTTTGGCAGTGAAGCATTTGGCCACGTCTCCATGTTCTCTTCCTACCACTATTGCTTCCAGATGTTTTCTTGCTGCTTCTTTCTTGTTTGCATTTGGATTGTTGCTTGATCATTAGCACTCTGTTTTCGAGAGGGGAAGCCTTTGAGTTGGTAGCAACTAGACATGAACCCAAGCCACAACTGTCTGACCTCTGTTTCCTCAGTTTGAGGTTATGTTTGGATTTGAGAAGTTGGTTTGACTTATACCAACAGTCAAACACAGCCACAAATTCATTTCTGAATTCAACGGTACATTTTGCCAATGATTCAAGTCTACTCAACTTCTTGCTTTGTGTTGGCTACATGTAAACTCTAACTATTGCTAAGGATTTAACCCCCTTTTTCATTTTGAGCAATGGTACGGGAAACTTGTATCTTCAGTGAAAATAAATTACCTGGATATCTGGGCCTTTTCCAAGGTGATTATGCTCCAGGGTGCCATAGATGTCATCTTGGAAAGGAGGACAGTCTCACTTCAGAGGCTGGAAGTAAGACCATCTCTCCCTGCGGTTTGCAGTGACCCTGGCGCAGAACTGAGCTGTGCTGCTCTGATAACAGGAACTGAAGCTCAGTTTCTGCCTGTGGCTGCCTCAAGCACCATTTCCTTCCCTTAGCGCTGTGCAGGTCATAGAAGAGTCTAGGGGAGTCCACCTCATTGGAGTGACAGTGGTGACAGCACTATGAAAAATTCCCTAGGGGCTTTGATGCAGGACAAATGATTAATTATCAATTTAAATAACAAAACAAGCCCTACTTTCTGTGTTCATCAGGGTTCTCACTAGTTGTGCATCATGCACAAGAAAAGGAGTACTGTTTTTTCTTACATAGCCCAGGTATTTCCATCTTGTCTCCTGGCCATCGCTTCAGGCATGAAGAGATCAATTATTAGCTTACCAGTATTTAAGTGCTGTCTGTGTTTCACAAGTTGCTGGGTTTGGAGCATTTCCTACTTCCTGCTGGTGGGGAATTTGCCCCTTACCCCATCCTTATGAAGTGGAATACTAACTGGAGACCAACTTAAATACCTCACATCCCCAAATCAATTCAGCCACAATTCAAAATTCACATGGGTCCCAAATGCCGTCTGTTACAGAAATAGGGACCTACAGCTCCCATTTGGCAAAAACATGGGAAGCATATGAGTGACAAACATTTAAGTGTATTATAATGAGGCTGTTGCAGAGAAATTCATCCCAGCCTAGGCAAGGGAGAGGCATTCATCAGACTGGAAGCAAAAATGGTTTTTGCTTGGGGGTCCTCAATACTGAAGACTCCATTGTGGGACACCCCCACTGTCATGAGGCGAAGGATGGAAAAAAAAGAATAAAAATCAATCTGCCATTCAAACCTGCCGAAATAGCTGAAGAGTAGTTGGGTTTTGCTTTTTGTTTTTTTTTGTTCCAGCAAACTTCATGTATCACCTCTTCCCTCAGCTGGAAGAAAGTCAGCATGAATACTAGTGTAAGCTGTGGCTGATTTGGCAAGATGCAGATGTTTACTCCTATGGCTGATCCAGAGCAAACTTTTACCAGAAGTAGTCCAGAAATGATTAAATGTGAAGAACAATGTTACATTTACATGATATACAGGGACCCAACTCATCTGTGCTTGCTCTGTCTCGGCTGGAAAGGAGTGGATCGTCCCCAGATTTCTCTTGGTAAGGTGAAGGTGTGAATTCACGCAACAGCTCTCCCTTTTTTTGGCCCACAGGAGGGCAACATCGAGCTGCAGCTGAAATGAACAAGCTTTACCAAAGCAGATGTACAGTTTACTAATTTGAGAATTATTAAATTGAAGCAAATTAGCCAATTCAGAAATATTATAGACTGTGGCTATTTAGCGGTGTGTCAGTCTGCATCCACTCTTTATGTTTTGTTGTATTTGTGGTTAATCTGTAATTGGCCTAAATTGCTTTTGTCATCTGTGGCCAACAAGAATGTGTTGTGAAGAGTAAGGCAAAGGTATTTGTTACATGGCAGCTCTGTTTTTTCCTTCATGCTTCCTTTCCAAAACTGTATTGCATTAGTTAAGTGTTGTGCTGAAGAAAATGGACTATTAGTAGTATGATTTTTGAATTGTGGAGTTATCTAAGAGTACATGTGTGTTATGGACTATGTTACAAGGATTTCAGGCTGAGAATTGCATGATACTAATGGTTTGAAGTTATTTGGGCAACATATCAGCTGTAGTGTTTAATGCAGGTAGTTTTCAGTTGTCGTAGTATAGGAAATGGAGGTGCACAAAGGGTTCTTGTTTTGCAATAACCTGTATATCAAAAAATTCTGACCAAATTATGGATCTAGGTGCTTTGAGAGAAGCCTGACTCCAGAGGAGCTGAGATATCAGTACGTATCCAGATCCTAAGAGGCTGAGAAGACAGATCAAAGGGAACTTGGCACTCATGCTTTCTAAAACTCTGCATATGTGGTATTTTCATGTTGCAGTGGGTTAGTAAAATAAAGCATTTCTTCCTCTGTACAGGTAGTGGGACATTCTAGAAATAGTATGCAAGTGCAAAGGCACATCAGGTTAGGAATGGGAGCATATGTTTGACACCTTTGCATGCATTACACACAGGGGTGAGTAGGCTCAGAGCTGGAGCATAGCAGAATAGTCCAAGAAGCATATACAGCACCTTACATACCTTGAAGTTCTGTGCTAGCCAGGTGGAATGAGAGCACTGAGCATCATGCTGATACATGAAAGGGTGCAGAGACCTTCAGGAGGGCAAGACAAACAGTCTGCTTCGAGCACAGAACCTGTGAGCCATGGCCTCAGGCTGAATGACGAGGGCAGGACTGAGGGGTTTTGCTCTTATAGAAAAGGTACATAGAGACCTCTTCATCATTATTGCCACAACCACTCTGTATAGATGAAATGGGGGAAAATAGTAAAAAATAAGTGACAAAAGACTTAGTAGGGAGATGCCTAAGAAAGTGTGATATGCAGGCCTTACTCTAGAGTCTGGAACCCATTTCCATTGGAGGATGCTGGGCCCCAGGTGATGGCTGAGCTGGTGGTGAGAGATAAGAAAGGGAGGGCCAGTGACTGCAAAAGGAATGTCACAAGCCTGTCTTCAAACCTCACATCTGCTGTATCCCTTTGGCTGGCAAAGCTGGTTTTGCCAGGGTAATTGCTAGGGTGCCCGAACTTTCAGGACTTTTTCTGCAAGGGGTGTGGAGACCCAGGTGGAGGTTGCAGTTTACCAGGCACTAATAACATTGGTGTCACTATCCAAAATGATCCTGGGGGACAAACAAGGCAAAGTTATTTACTAAAAAGTGGTGTGTTTTACTGGATTGACTGATCCATAGTCATGTTGAGGGAGCTTTCAGGTTTTACTACCATAATTCATGTATGGTAATGGTACAGTTTAAGGGAAAATAATTCTATTTTCTGCATATATATTTGACTTATTTTTGATGGCTTATGTTGTAAAGTTTCAGGGTTTTTTTCCTACTCCATATTACCTCATCCTACTGCTTTGGCAAGATCCAGTAAGAGCAAGATGCTCTATCCATCTTTACAGGGGGAGGACTGACCAATAAAGATAAGAGCAGTTAAGTATATCAAATCCAGGAGAAGGAAAAAAAAGGAATGTGAGGTGCAAAATAAGCACACAGAGGTATACATATGGAAATATGCAGGTGTGGACATGCTGTGGATGGGTAGGTTTGTGGCCTCAGGTTTGTGTCAAACACAGCATTTTCTCTGGCCCTAGGAGTTCCCACAACAGAGGCAGCCATCAGTGCTCAGCCAGCTGTGACATGCTCACACAATAGGTGAAGCAATCCCAGACTTGCAAAGTCCTCCCTTTCACTCCTTGATTTACCTAGAAACCCTAGGTTAACACAAGAGTAGGTAAGACATTCATTCAAATGAGCACAATATCTGCCCTGAATTGCCTCAAACTGAAGTACTACAAGTGTTTGCATGGGGCCTTGAGCAAACAGGTCTAGGGGAAGGTGTCCCTGTAAGTTTGCTGATGACACTAAGTTATGTGGTTTGGTTGACACGATGGAGGGAAGGGATGCCATCCAGAGGGACCTTGACACGCTTGTGAGGTGGGCTGATGCCAACCTGATGAAGTTAAACCATGCCAAGTGCAAGGTCCTCCACCTGGGTTGGAGCAATCCCAGGCACAGCTCCAGGTTGAGCAGAGAAGAGATTCAGAGCAGCCCTGCAGAGAAGGACTTGGGGGTGTTGGTGGATGAAAAAATGAACATGAGCTGGCAGTGTGCACTTGCAGCCCAGAAAGCCAACCGTATCCTGGGCTGCATCAAAAGGAGCGTGACCAGCAGGTCGAGGGAGGTGATCCTGCCCCTCTCCTCTGCTCTCGTGAGCCCTCACTTGGAGTATTGTGTGCAGTTCTGGTGTCCTCAACATAAAAAGGACATGGAACTGTTGGAACAAGTCCAGAGGAGGGCCATGAGGATGATCAGGGGGCTGCAGTACCTCCCATGTGAAGACAGGCTGAGCAGGTTAGGGCTGTTCAGTCTGGAGAAGAGAAGGCTGTGTGGAGACCTCACAGCATCCTTCCAATATCTGAAGAGGGCCTACAAGGATGCTGGGGAGAGACTCTTCCTCAGGGACTGTAATGATAGGACAAGGGGTAATGGGTTCAAACTTAAACAGGGGAAGTTCATGTTAGATATAAGGAAGAAGTTTTTTACTGTGAGTGTGGTGAGACACTAGAACAGGTTGCCTAAGGAAGTGGTAAATGCTCCATTGCTGGCTGTGTTCAAGGCCAGGCTGGACAGAGCCTTGGGCAACATGGTGTAGTGTGTGGTGTCCTTACCCATGGCAGGGGGGTTGGAACGAGGTGATCTTAAGGTTTTTTCCAACCCTAACCATTCTATGATTCTGTAAACATGAAGGATTTCTGTTAATTATTCCATAGCCTTGATAAATCAAAAGCTTCAGGTAACATCTTCTTAAACAACAATCCCCACTGACAGCCTCTTGGAGAAAGCTGCACACATCAAATAAACCAGTTAGGATGGTATCCAGCCCAGTAGTTTGCTGCTAGCAAATACTTATGAGTACTTTCTGGCCTAGTTGGATTTTTCAATTGAAAAATATTAATGCATTTCAAAGTGAAGCATGTGTTTTTGTATGCATATATGTGTGTTTGTGTATAAACTCACTGATTTCAATCAGTTCCTTGGCCTCTGGGCCAGTGGTATGTATGCCAGAACCAGGCTATGATTCACTGCTCTTGAGACCTTCTTCAGTAACTAAGGATGTGGCAGAAATCCACACAGCTGTAGTGACTGACTTATTCAGGAAATTCAGAGTCTATGCCTAGGCCAATGAAGTAGAAGAAAGGATGAGAAAATTTAACCAATGTTTCCAAATTTTGTCACTGAAAAATTTGTTCAAGTCACCCCTGCACTTGCACCCACAATTATTCTCCATGAAAAGTGCTCAACATTCACTGTACCCTCTATATGTAATCTCTGCGACACCTAAATTCCTGGCCATTGAACATTCATAAATTATTTGAAACTTATTCCCCAGCAGTGACTTCCTATTGTGGAGGAGGAGTCAGGTACTCTACAGAATATTCTGGGACCAGTATTGACTATAGGCAAAACCCTCAGATAGACCTTTGAAGGGCTGGGAATATGAAGAGAGCTTTTTATAGCAGGGCTTCAGGAGGCTTGGGATGACACATTGGCTGGTAGGAGGCTGCACATTGTGGCTACAGTGAACCTCGTGGCAACAGTGAGTGTATAGAGCTTGTGCAGTGAGAAAGCTTGGACCCCAGTAGTGAGATAAAAAGGAAATCACCATTAGTTTTTTACTTCACAGGCTGGTGTTGCTCAGTTGTGTCTTGTAAATCTCATAAAGCATTTGTACTAAGTATGGTGACATGGTACGAGGCAGAAACATGCCCAGCCTGGTGCAGTCAGCTGAGAGCTAAATCACAGTCCTAGCATGGCACTACTGAGGTAGTAAGTCCTGTGGAGAAACAAGTGTGGGCTCTGTGCCACACTCATGTTGTCAGGTGGCTTTTACGTCAGGGCTAGCTTGTGTCCTTGCACTCCAGGGCACAGACAGAGTGAACCCAAGCTGACGCTGAGTGTCATATGTAGGCAACAATTTGTTTAATTGTAAAAAGTATGGGAAGCTCTCAGGTGAGAATAAATACCTTAATTCTTCTGAAATGGCTGGCTACGTATCTCCTACAAACCTCTTGCTTTGTGACTTTGGCACTTGGCATATCATGATGAGTTGTAGTCCAGGAATTCTAAAATCGCTAATGGCACTGAGAAATTAAAATCTAAGCTCTGGGCCATCAGTGTAAAGAAAGTACTGTATATCTTAACTTCATAGAGTTCAGAGTTTTCATTCTCTTCTTCAATAGTGGAAATTTCTTTAAGGAGAGGGAGAGGTGTCCATTTTAAGTAGTTTAAAGTACATGTCAGAAGAGCAGACAAGTATGCATGGAGTAGGAGCATGATTGATGGGTGGATGGAGAATAACTATTAGTGTGATGCTTAATATTACAGGCTAGCGGAAAACAGAAATTGATGTTTTCATTACATTTTATGTCTTCAAAAGATGGTAGATTAAGGGTGGTCCTAGACAGCCATGTGCTTTTCAAAAGAAGTAAGGGAACAGCTCTGAAATCGATGTATTAGTCATTCTGCTCTTTGTCCTCTGAAGGATGAAAATGCAGCATGCCAGATTATGGAACAGTGCTTATGGTGTAATTTGTCATGAAAAACTGCTTTCTTTCTCTGCCGTCTTTGTTGATGATTGATACCTATTCTAAGATCAGAACACTTGGCATTTGTGTAGGGACAGAAAATAAAACCTCCAATAGAGGGCCACAGATAATAAACCAGCCTTTTCTTATGCCTTTTCTTATGCCTTTTCTACTGGCATTTTGAGAAGAAATGTCACACTGGAGAAAATGCTTATGAAAACATTTTAGAGTGAATAGTCAACGAGCCAGTATATCTAGAAATGGTAATTACAAGGAGCATCTGATGTTCTCATTCTGGGGAAGCAGCAGTATAGATGGCCTTATATGTTTGTTTTAACTTATTCAAAATATGTGCATTGATAGGTAAGAAAACATTTTTTCAATAATAAATATAAGAAATAAAACCACTACTATTTTAAATTTCAGATTATCTACAGTTTTTTTGAGGATCTATCAATCTGATTGCCAGGAGCAATTCTCTGCCTAGCAAGTATAAATAAGTCTGTGGTCTCAGCTGTCAAATTTGAGTCAGGATCCATTAGATCGAGCAATACGCTAATGCTGTCTTGAAGAGCAGAGTTTCTCAGAGCTGGTGTTTGTGTTTCTCTGGGTATTCTTCTAACCGCTGGGAGCAGTGACCATATATCAGTTCTTGACTGCAGGATGAAATATTTGGTGCCAAACTCATTTATTGAACAAGGTGTCCATCGGACTATAAGTTGTAGTATTCCTTTTGGCTAGACAACTAATACCACTAACCCACAAACCTGCTATCCCTGAAGAACTTGTAAGGACCACGTGCTGTTGATTTGAACTGACTAGCTCCTTTTGCCTTAGGTGCCTCTGTTTAGAGTTCCTGAATCTAGAAAGCAGTGCTAGATTTTTTTTGTTGTTGTTTGAAAAGTTGCTTTTCAGATAGTTCATCGAAAAAAAAAAAAGATTTATCTTTCATTTCTGTTCCTAAAAAATTCTGCCAAATGTCATCAGTAATGGAAACTGTGAGTTCAGTGTATGCACAAAGTGAGCAATACCAGCACTGGCACTGAGCATTGGCAATGGTGCTCAGCTGTGTTTTGAAAGGGCCACCTCCAGGAGCAAAAGGCAAATTCAACTACACAGCTCTCATAATATTTTCCAGTTTGCTGAGAGTGCTGATGATTTTCATACTTCCAAGATGTATTCATTCCATCAAGCTGTAGAAGGAAATACCACCAACATAAATGTCAGAATATCCTGGTTTTATCCAGCTCTCCTTGGGTATGGCTGGTTTGCATTTTTTACATCACAGCTATAATGGTTAAAGCAAGGCATTCTGACTATCATAGCAGTGGAATTGTTTCCAGCAAACACTTTAAAGGGCCCTGGAAAAGGACAAGCAAATGGGGTGGATTGCTGGCAGTTCTAAATGCACGTTGGAAGAACTTATTTTAAAATTCTCATGACAGATTTGGATGTAAGCAAAAACCCAATTCATAGCACTACTCGACAGCAGAAAGTACTGCATATATTAATTTTAGTTAGCAGCAGGAACCTAGTGACCTTCCTAAGAAGACATGTTATTTCAGTGTATATACGAGAAGGAACTGCTAATCCTGTCTCTTCAATAAAGTAAACAAGGGACAAATATTCATTTCCCAGAGTTTAAGATTTAATGATTACTTGTCCTATGCATTTCATTGGTCTTTTTACATTCCCTTAGTTTACTCTCTGTTTGCTGTCTATCTTCTCCATACATTTATATGTGATGCATTTCGTGAGGAATGGTTTTTGGGTAGTCTCGCTATGGTAAAATTGTATGAGCACTTCAGCCCCTTAAAATTAACTGTACAAACCTTACTCATTAAAAATAATTGCATAGCTCAATCCATTATTTCTTTTGCAATGGGATGTTATGCTTTTTCCTGTAGATATAATTCAAATACATATTAAAATATTAATGTGCTTTTCTGGGAGACATTCATTATGTAACAGTATTTCTGCATTTGGTACCTTAGCATCAAGCCCTTCTCTTTTATTAAACTAAATGCATATGTTGTCTAGTTTGTCCTGCCTGGTGTTAAATATCTTTGACTTTCTTTGAATATACCTTGTGTCTTGAAAGTATGAGAGTTTGAAGAGAGAGTTTGGCTTGTGACTATTGACCATCAGCAAACTTCCATACAACTGATTAAGCAGTCTCCTTCTGATATAAAGAGTTCTTACAGGGAGCTTTACAAATTTTGAACGAATGGTGTTTCTATTAGCTATGATTTCATAATCATTCCTATTTCGTGTTTAGACAGTGTATGTGTATATATGTAATAACAGTGAAAATAATAACAGCAAAGCCCAGGAATACAGAAAACACTCATACTGGGCTCATTTGCAGTTAAATGCAATAACGTTGAACAGAAAGCAAAAGTAAGTATTAAATAAAAAAATAAGAAAAGAGTTTTACAAAACCAAAACAGCAGAATATTTCTCCTGGCAGTTATGTTTGTTCCCAGGAAATAACCCTTTTCACATCTTTTCGGGGCAAACAAGGTCCTTATGCTAGCACAAGCCACTACCATTTAGTCTGTCTGCAAACAATCTGACAGTGTTGGAGACAGGTAAGACTCAGGAGAGCTTCAGTGTCCCTCCGTGAAACTCCTCATGACACGAAAGAGAAACCAGATACACAGATTTGCATACTGTGCATGTGTACTTTTTGAGGAAATGATTAATCAAAAACTCTGAAAGCTTTCAATTTAATATCAAATCTATTTCCTCCTCAAAAAAAAAAAAAAAAAACAAAAAAAAAAACCAAAAACCAAAAAAACCCCCAACAATAACAAAAAAAACCTCAAAACCCAGCCCCCCGAAAACCCCCAACAACAAAACAAAAACCACCAAAAAAAAAAATATCTAGAAATGACATATATTATTTTGGTTGAATGGACTATGTCAGCATACAAACCTGGAACGTAAATTCAGATTTCAATTATTCTGAAGATTGCACACAAAATTTCATAGGAGGATTTTTGAACAAAGAAAAATTGTGTGGGTTTTTTGTTCGTTTGTTTGTGATATTATGGGCATCTAAAGGCACATGTGTGATTTTGTGACTTCCTCTATAGACCTATACCTATGAATGTGTATATTTGTATTGCAGATTCCGTATAAAAAATAGAAAAAATACCTCTCCCACTGAAGGAAGAGTTTGAAGGGATGCAAACTGGATGTAGGGTAAATACAGCAGATCTTGCTATAAAGCAGAAGGGTGGAGTTTCCTAACTTTCACCATTACTGTGCATGTGTTACTATTGCTTACTGTACTTTTTGGTGAAGAGAAGACAAGTAGATGCTAAAGAGAATATTCAGATATCTTTCTGAGATTATGTTTGCAAAATGGCATTCAGCATTCCTGAGTCTGCTTGAAAAGAAGTTTAGTAGACACTTTAATTTCAGCAATTAGGGTAATATTCATGTTTAAGACATGAAATTTAAAATGTTTAACTGAATCATGTATTTCTTCAATGTGTTCTGGAGATCTTCTGACATTTTTCAAATCTTGATTACTTAAAAGTCCAAGTATAATACTGCATTAGTATTCAGAAAGAATGTTTGAATCTTCATGCCTTATTTGATCAGGCTAAGTGTGCATCCTGCTTTGATTAAGACTTTGCTGATCCTGGAGTAAAAATCATTAAACATTCATAAAAGACCATTGCTTTTTTCTCCACCTCAAGAATGTACTGACATATTTCATGCTATTATTTGCCTAAAGTATCTTACTGAACTTTTAACCCCCTTTACAGTCTCTTATGCCTATTTATATGAAGTCCCAAACCCTTCATTTCAAAGCATTTTTAAAAGCTAATATACAATTCATTTGAGCTCAGTGAAAGTAAAGTTATGAAAAAGCACCCTTGTCATGGAGGAACTCACTGATAATTAACTACATGGGCGGCTTCCTTTGAGGAATAATTTCTCTCAGTTCTGTAATTCCCAGGTTAAAATGCCTTTGGGTCTAGGCTCACCTTTTCAAAAGATGTTTCTGAAAGTGACAGCTGGATACTGTTGTCCTCCAAGGTAAAGTGTGGTATCACATCTCCTGCTCACACAACTCAATGGCATGAGGATAGACAGGGAATTTAATTCACCAGAGATTTTTTTCTTTGGAATTTTTTTTTTTTTTTACTTTTACCCTGGATTTTTATATACACAAATTTTATTCTTTTAGCACTCCTCAAACTCAGTCTCTCCAGTCTCTCCATTCTTTCTCATTATTTGTGCATGGTCTGATGTGAGAGAGAAAGAGAGGCAACTTTCCAGGGCTCCAAGCTGTGCATTGGAGAACTGAGCCCATGTTCAGCCCCAGACCATGCTACCGCTGCCAGGCACCATTTTCTGTTCCCAGGGGCATGATGGAAGCCCCCATAAACTAAGCTTGTCCTTGTGGTGCTCATGGACCTGTTTGAGTACATGTATAAGCTTATGTCACTGTTTGGGGATTGTCTAGTACTCTATGGAGGAGTGGTATGCAGGGAGAAGGGCTCACAGTCCTGCAAGACCCACGGGCAGTGGCTTTCCCTTACTGCTGAGCTTTGTAGTCTCATGCTCTAACTCTGAGCTGGAGATGTAAAGGCCCAAAAGAAACAGATGTAAGCCATTATATTCAGAGTCTGCAATATTTTCATGTTGGAATACTTAGAAAGGAATTTGAATTGGTAGGTATGCAAAGCTGGGAGAGTAACCAACTTTTTTCCATCATCTATTCTAAGTGTAAAAATTCCATTGCAGAAATCTATATAAAATGCTCTTAAATATCCAGTCTTTTTATTAAAACTTCTTTATTTAATGTGTTTAAAAATTTCAGATGTGTGCTTATTACAATTAAAACTGATTATAAACCCTAATTAGCTTCCAGAGTAGGGATTAATCAAAATACTTAATTATTTATTACTGGAAAAACACCTGCACAGAATTTTAAGTTATCATCAGACTTGTTTACTTTTGATGCTTTGGTTTAAATGTAATGTGTAGGGAAGGCCAAGAAGGATTTTAGTACAAAATAGGAAGGATATGTCTATATTTAAGGAAGACATACAGTTTATGTTCTTAGCAAAAGCTAGATAGGCTTCATTTAAAGGTGAACTTAAAGCTCCAGAAAAGATGTTTTTGTTAGTTCTTTTTTCTTAGAGATTTTTTGCTGCCTCCTCTTTTTCTGCTGTGTGCTTCAATTAAAAATCTAATGCATTACTGACATCAGAGATACCAGGAAACAAACAGTTAGGCACTAAGAACAAGTGAGAATTTTAATCAAATTATTAAATAAAATTCAGGGTGAATTGTTTTTTAAATGCCTTTTATATCAGAAATCAAGAATGGAAAGATTTCTTATGTGTCTGCTCATTCACAGCATAGGATTTGAAGTTGTAATAGTCATCCTTGATGCTGAAATTTCAAAAATATGTATTGCTGATATTTCTAATTCCTTAAAGAGAAAAAAATTCTGCAAATAAAAGTCACACAATATTTTTTCACTCCTCCTTTACAGTCATTAAGGCCATGAGACAATTTTTTTAAGTAAGTGTCTAGCTTGCTCTTACATATTTAGGACTTTTAATTTAGCCAAGGGAATACTAAAATTTCCTCCAACTCTTCTGATAATGTTGCTGACAGTCACGTGTAATCTGAATGAAGTCAGAAATAGCTAAATATATGAGTAAAAGTGTCCTAATTTCTGTTTCAGAATGAAAAGTGAAATACATCTTTGGTGAGCCATGACTGAGACTTGTTTTCAAACATTTTGCAATGTTTTTTGCCATTCACTGCTTTGCTACCTAGATGTGTGTTTTATATCTCATATTTGAATTTTTTATTTTTGCAAAGCTCTTAAGTAGTCATTCTCTTGAACAAAGTTTCTAGAAACTACTTGCATTATTTGACTTTCATACATGTATTTGATGGGCAACTTGCCGAAATTTTACCAGCAAAATTTTATCCTGGATGTAGTCTTTAGTGTTACAGGCAAAGGAAATGTAGGAGTCTTAAAAGATTACTATTCTTGATAGAGCTATGAAAAAATAGCTGTTGTCCAAAACTACCCTATCAGGTATTCTGACTCCCTTCATTGTCCTCAAGGTTATCTAAGGACGAACACAGGCAAAAGCAGAAAAGGCACAATAACCTTGGCTTTGGAAAAAGAAAAAAAAAACGTATGTGATTTCGACATCTTGCATAGATGAAAATAAACCTGAGTGCTGCTTTTCCAGATTTTCCTCATTTGAATCAAAGGATTTCCTGGCATTGTTATTTATAACTGTAATGTTGTCAGCTAGATCTGTATCCATGTATATAAATATACTTGCTTAATTTAGAGTAAATATCTGCAAGTACAACTTTCTAGAGTACATTAAAACATCATAAACCTGCTCATATTTCAAACCACTCTTGCATTTTATTTTTATTTTTTTAATTTGCCATGTTCATTACAAAGGAGTTGTCTATAATTTAGCTCTTGATGGAAACAAATTCCTTGTCAGTAAAATTTTTAGCTTATTAACCTTCAGGGTCTATACAGCAAGAGTAGACTAGAAAACTACAGCAGATGATGTCTGTAAAACCCTTTCACTGTTAATATCAGAAATCTGTCAAAACCTGTAAAGTTGAGTTTCATTTGTTGACAACCAGTGAAGCTGCTGAGGCCAAAAAAAGACAGGTTTCAGGTAGTTTTGTCTTTAGAAATTGCTCTGTGATCTTTGATGATTATACGTTATTACTTTGGTAAGACTTGTGTTTCACTTCCACAGGTAGTTTGCTGTTTAGCCAGAACCCTTATCAGAAGGTTCTTCAGTGGCAAAACAAAGAGATCTTGGTCTTGAAGGGTTCACATGTCAAGAGGTATGCATCTTGTCTCATGTTGCTCCATTTAACTGTAAGAGTTGTTTTCTTTTCAGTCTAGCTTAAGAACAGTAAGTCCATCTAGTGCAAACCATCTAGCAAAGATTTGCTGAAATGGTGGTGCCAGCTAGTGAAAAGTGTTTGAAACCAACTGTGCAGTGGGCAGCATTCCCTGCTATCATAACATAACTCAGCTACCATCCCATGATAATCTAGTTTTCTCAATCACCTCCCCCATTATTACTGCAGTTTCAGAACTGCCTTCCTAAATATAGAAGAAAAATCTTGCTACCCAAAAAGTCTCTGTATTGCTGTTGGACAGAAAACATTTTTTTGTAACATAACCTGTTGTGCACTGAAAACTATATCCTCTTTCTTGCATAAAGCTTTCTAGAAAGCTTTGGGAGGGATGGAAACTGTTGTGGCAGTATTAAAGATACATACATTCCCACTGCTCCTTGCCCGATCCATTCTTTATGTTGCTCATTTTGCCACAGAAGTTCAGTGAGGCTGTGTTATACAAATTGCTCCATCACTGTTTCCATGACAGTAGAAAGGATCAGTAGAATGTCTGTTTGTGGATGCCTGTTGGTTTTCCTTTAGCAGCATCTACAGCCCATAAAGCCCATAATGTTTAGGTGGATCCTGCAGCAGACAGAATTACTGATTATTTAATAATGAAAACAAGATAGAGTCAAGGCACAGAATCTTTATCATGGTGAAAAAAATAGCACTTAGGTACCAAATAAGCATCATAATGCCCGCAAACTGCCTAATACAGCAATTTCAGTACCTGATCAATAGGCTGGGAAATATTAGATCTATTTTAGTAGTGTAAAAAGTTTATTGAAATATTTTGAAAGGGTTGCAGTAAGAAGGCTTTAAAACATGAGCCTTTTATTTCAGGATCAATATTGTAAATGAACTGTTTGAAGCCAAACTGCTTCTGTCACTGCAGCAGTGAGTTACACAGGTAGGTTATACTCTGAGTTAGGTGATATTACACAGCAGTGGGAAAATATTCTACAGTAATTCACATTTACTTTTAGATGCTGCCACTTGGACACTCTAAAGCATCCACAGTGGTGAGAAGGAATCTGGCGCTTGCTTTGAAAATCTTCAGACAGAAGGCACTCTGTGTTGTGTACAATGTCTAGTAAACCACATCATTACCTGAAGCATTTTCCTCCTGAAGCAGAGACATTACTCCTTTCTTCCTGAGGAGCTTGCCTGGTTTTCAGCATGGAAAAAAACAGATTGGAAAAACACCTGAGGCTAAAACCAAATTAAGCACCTCCCTGTTTTGGAGAATGGTCCTGCCTCCCTGAAGTCAGGAGTGTTGCATACTACTACTGGTGCCAAAACATCCCCTCTTTCTCTGCGCCTTGAAAAACTTAGGTGCAGGTCTAAAATATTGAACTCTGTATGTGTATCTGCAATGTGTATTTGGGACAGTCATTTCAGAGGCAATAGGTGTGTGGCAGTTTGAATTCAGTGATGACCACGGTAGCTTGTTCTCATCTGTGCCCTCCTATGCTGCCTATGTGATAATGCAATTATTAGTTGCAAATGTAGCCGGAAATGCCTAACTGCAAATCATTTTTATTTGGTTTTTTTTTCAACCATTCAAATTTTTATTTCTTTTTTTTACAAAAAAATGACCTTTAGAAATCTGCAAGGAAGCCTGAGAAACCTGAGTTTTGGGCCTAAGTATCGAACAGATTTTATCATTATACTTACTAAACTGCATCATTATTGTTGAAGCTCATGCTAGTGTTGCAGAAGCTACTCTACCACTTCATTAAATTTAGTGGAGAGAAACTGGGAGGAGAATTAAGTCCTCTGCTTATGTCTGTTGTCCTGCAGGCATAACTATATAATCCCAGGGCACTTAATACCTTGCCAAATACACCTTAAAGTCCTTGTGATTTGGCAGATAACTTCGAGGCCTTGCACTTACATTTTCCTGCTATTTCATTTTATTTTTTTTAAATTATCTGTTTTTCTGTGTAAGCTTCATGTTGTTTGTATTAATACATTTTTTAAAGCCATGGTTACAGACCAGTGGTGATAAGCTACTCAGTCCTCAAACTGTTCACAGCTGGAATTTTTTGTTATGATAAGGACAGGGAGGGTGGGAGCAGAAAATAGATGAGAATCTCGGGAGTTCCCTGCTTAGGCACCATCTTGCAAAGGTCAGATCTGGAATCAAAATAAAATTCAAATGTACTTTCTTGCACATCAATGGTTTGTTATTAAAACTCAGTATGTGTAGCTCAAAATTAATTAAATTAGCCTAACCTTAATAGGATGGCTTTAAATATTCATCTATATGACCTTAATAGGATGGCTTTAAATATTCATCTAATTTATGTGTCCAAGGACCACATAAATTAAGCTAATTGAAAACTGCTCATAAATTGCAAATGTACATTGATCCTTTCTGCCCACCCTTGCTTTGGAGTGGAGCTCATTTTCAGAAAACCTTCTCTCCCTGAAAGCCTATTTGTACGTTTGGAGCAAGTGCAGTCAATACATTGACAACACACACCATTTGTAAATAGATGAGGATAACAAACAAGTCAAATTTGTTTTCATGAAAAATACAAACTATCCTGGATGACACCTTACCATTTCTGTGCTTATAACTTAGCAGGGCCCAGTTAATTTTCTCACAGATTCAGCTGCATCCCTGTTATCAGTAGAACTGACCAGAATTTTAATGCTGAGATAAGTAGAATGCTTAAATGCAGTCCTGCTTCCAAATCCATCAATGACAGTGTTTAGTCTTCTTTGGGCAGGAGCATAAGACCCTAGAATAAACCCTATCCCATAGGTACGGATCTTTAAGTTTCTTGAACCACGTCAATATCTACTCTGAATACCTTCATTAGAAACACTAACTGCTTAGACTGATCACCTTTGATCTGAGGCAAGTTGTCATTATGGTAGAGCTTGCTAAGATGCAGCAGCAAAGGAGCAGGCCTTGTTAGATATAAGTCTCCTGTGGTCTTATTTTCTGTGGAATAAAGTAATAAACTTCTAAGGCTACCAGAGAAATAGGACTTCTTGAGTCCTGTTGGGTTACAGTAGTCGCTCTTTGTGTAAGAGCCAGACTTCAGCAGATGACACAGGAATGTCCTGGGTCCCAAGGCTGGAGGACTGAGCTCTGGGTTAGCTTCCACAAGAAAAGTAAATTCCAGCCTGCTGGGGAATTTCTGGCATGAGCACAGGGGTGTGGGAGGGAAGGCCATTAGTTTCTTCCCTAGCATGTATTTCCTTTTTTCTATTAGACCACAATGCAGTTCCAAGCACTTTGAGTACTATTAACTCCTTCATGCTGCCAGAAAAAACCCAAGGAGTAGTTCATCAGGTATGAAAGGAGAAAAAATCCTGTGTATAATAATAATGCAGGACCAAGATACATAGACAGTATTTTCAATAATGAGGTCATTAAAATATTTCCAGTTCTTTCATATTTATTTATTCTAGGTAACCATTACTGCTTTGCCATTCTTGCTGCATATGAAAGATTAGCTATTTTGTATTCTTTAACTTTCCAGCTTGATTTAGCCATTCGGAGACATGATGACTTTGAGAAATTAGGTGAAAATTCCCATAAACCACTCATAAAAATCCCAGTTACACATCTAGAGGCACATAGTATTCAGAGCCAATATTTCTGCTGGAATAAATCCGCAGAGCACATTGCTCTATTTTCGTTTGGTCAAGCTGACTTTCCAACTTACTGACATGCACTGTTATTGACAACAGCATTCCTACTGCTTTTTATGTGAAATCAAAAGGTTTATTTTCTATCAGTAAATTTTTCAAGAGGTTTTGTTGTTTTTTTCAAGTTCATACATTCGAAAAGTAATTAAAGCAATTTTCTGTCTCCAAAGTTGTTTTTAACACCTTTCTGTCAGGAAGAAATCAACATTCAGTCTCCAACTGTAGAATGCCCACATTCTTGGTTTAGCTGTCTACTAAAGCTAGGCTCATATCAGAAAAGAGGTTTTGTGAGCGATTCAGAGAAGAGGTTTTGTGAGAGATTCAGAGAAGGTATTTAAAAATAAAAAAGTCTGCAGGTTTTAAAAACAGATGTGATAGGACCCTATGAAATCATTTCCTACTGCTATCGTGCTGATTAGCTGCACAGATTGTATTAGTGGTCTCTTGAACAGATGGTCTATACTTCCCTTGTAAACTTCAGAGTTACTGGCTGACAGAGGTATTTAATTTTGATGTTCTTTAAGAAAATAATCCTGGTTTAGATATATTTCTTGATGAAGATTCACATATTTTTACCGCTGAGTAGATTTGTCCAAAGCTTAAATCCCTACCACTTTATTTCTGGAATTACTCACAGGCTTTGCTTCCAACTTTTTCTGCATTATATTGGTCTGGCTCCCAGTTCTGAGTGCTTTGTTTTATTTTCTGTCCAGTGACGTCTACATTCCACCAATCTCCCTATACAACTGAAAAGAATGCAACATTAAGCAAGCTTTGCTTACAGTAGCATCTTCCAGAGGATCTTGGATACATTCAAACTGTTTTCTTGGGTAAGAAAAGAACTATTGTTCCAATAACAGTCTTGAAAACTTCTAGATAAACACGAATAGTTGTATGAACCAACTTTACAACTACGACTAGTCAGTATGACACAATCCAGCAGTCAAGTACAGAATACACAGCTTGCTTCCATCTGTCTTTATGTAGCACATATTTTGTCTGGTAGGGTGGATCATGCATATATATTTAAGTAAGTTTAAATACTTCTTGGCAGTATAAGACAGTCCCGTAACAACTATCAATGCTGCAAATTGCACTGAACATTCTATGAACTCAGAATTTATGTTGCTGTTTAGTTTTGTTTTGCTTTTCTGCCATGGGTTTTCTTAGAAAGGCCTCGAGCTGACAATATATCAAGTGAGCTCTAACTTAACAACTTTACTGCCTTATTTTATATTTCTAAAAATTATGTTGGAGAATTTAGTACCTGTGAAACTCTTAGTAGCTTTAGGGCTAAATTCAATACAAAGATCTATAGCAGCACAGCTAACACACACAATGGATAAAGAAGCTGCAACTCCATTTGCTCAGGAGTTGCATAAATCAAATCTGCTTGCAAAAGCTGTGACTTTGTGGTAAATACAGAGTTATACCAGGCACAGTCTCATATGGGCTGCAGGGCTCATCTAAGCACTCTTACACCTGCTCCTACATGGGGAAGGGTGCTTGGTCCCTCAGAAGCTGTTTTCTGGACGTAGGGCCATCCACACAGAAGAGTGTGACTAAACGTCTCTCCAAACTGAGAGACTGAGTAACTTGACTATAGCCTAACTCCAGGCCACAGTTTCCTCACCTATCACCTCCATGTTGGCTGGCAGCACCACTGCTTTTCTGGCTGTTTGTTTCAATCATGCAACAAAAATCAGTGGCAGATATATAATAGGATATTCTGATAATATTGTTTACAAGTCTGAGATCATCCAGCTTTCATAGATCTGACATAAAAAAATGACAGATCTGACAAAATAAAATCAATTTTAATTTTTTTGTAGTTGAATTTCCTGACTCATCATCTATGTGAAGGTCTAGCACACAGGACACTGAAGACAAACACTTCATCATGGAGATTGGTACTGAATGTCTGTTCACACATGCTTGAAGGAGTTGTACTTTTACACTTCTTGCTGAGCACAGAATGGGACGTAAATTCCCTGACTCATCATGTAGAAAAATGGCTTACACAAGGGGTTTTCTCTTTCTCTTTCTCTGTCACATAATTCAACACAGCCAGGTCTCTGCTTGCTCTTTTACCTGATTTAGTGCCCTCTTACCCAGAAGAGACAAGGGAAGGTACCTTTCTTGCACAGTCTTCATTACATTCTCAACTAATTTCTTACCATCCTCCCTGGGTTTAATTTTTGACTGAGATAACCCATTTGAGGAGGCAGATCTGAAGACAAATCCCTGCAAGTGAAAACTGACCCCGGAGTCTAGGGAGTCCTTAAGGAAAAACTTGCTCTTCATATTCCACAGAATTACCATCTTCCTTCCTCTTCTGTCCAGCAAGCACTTTTCTCAGAGAATTGTAGGAGTTGTACATTGTCTCATGCATTTTTTCATGGAAAGAGATGACACGACTTTTATTGCATTATTTTTCCACTTTGTTAGTTACCAACTTACAAACTTTCCCTACAAATCAGTAAGTCATCATTAGGTAAACTGAGATGCTGGTTCTGCAGAAGAGGACCTGTCTGTGCTTATAATCTGTGAGAATTTATATTCTAGCACCCAAATAGTTCTTTCTTTATTTTTTTTTTTTTTTTTGGTTAGAGAAGCTCCAGGAATAGATTGTTATACCTGTGAATATTCTTTATATTCACAGTGGCTTTAGTGTGCTTTTTTGCACCACTGATGCTTTCTGTTCTCCATAGGGAAGGAATTTCAACTGTAGAGAGGTGACCTTATGTATTGTTATTAATTAACACTTCCACATAGAAATTAGCACCTCTATCATAGCATGCAGAGAGCCTGCTACTTGAGATACAGTGCAGGAAAGGAAGTTACCAGCAACTCTGTCCAAAAGTGGGGAGTTCATTCCAGCAGCTTCTGCCAAACCAAGTAGAAGTATACGCACACATCAGTCTCCAAGACAAAGTAATATTCCTGAGGATGTTAATGGGAAAGTAAGTTATACTGACAGAACATGTGACCTTTAACACAAGTCACATTTACTGGTCTCCCAGAGTACCAAGTGCTTCCCAATTGCAGGAAGCACATAGACTGAAAATTCTTCTGGGATGTCTAAACATGGGCGAGTTAATTTTTTTTACATCTCCAGGACCCAGAAGATTTAATTTCCTCTCAAATATTTTTTTATTTGCTCTGACAACCTATAGGGTTATCTGTTAACATTAGAAAATTTAAAAGTCTGTGGGATTGCTTTACAAAATTGCTCGAGTTTATATGCTTATCTAGCACAAAGTCAGACTCTAGAGGGACCAGTTAGCTTAGAAATTCTCTCAGGGCTGTAGCAAGAACATAACTAGTTATTTTTTACTATAGCTGTTCCTTGCACCTTCAGCTTGATTGCATAGTGTGGATTTATAACCTCCTTGATGCTAAACCAGCTTTTTCAATATTGATTGGAGGAAGGCCATGGATCTGCCTGCCATGGGATTGATCAAATTAATTTTCTGATTAATAGTAGGCAGTTAGACTGCCGATAGTCAAAGTAACAGTTGGAGAACAAAATAAAGTGTGCATAGAAAAAAACTTTACCCTTTATTTCATCATAATAGATGACAAAATACCTGTGTTGAATATCAACACTTGTGGGAGTAAGGACTTGTTCATAAAGATAAAAAGTTCTCTGCCATGTAAAAAGTGCTATCTAAGAAAAGTTTAACCTTTGCTCTTCAAATACTTTTCCCCATATTCAATGTCACTGTTGAATAGCAAGAGGACTGGGTGAGCTGCTGAGGATGGCATAACCAGCTGGCACCTGGTATTAGGCTTCTTCAGTCTTGGTGTTAGGGAGCCATTGGAGATCCCTCACAAGGTTTCTTCTGAGCAATTAATTTTCCTCTATCCTTCTTTCACTCAGGGCTCCTCAGAGGCTTTGCTTGCAGGGGCTTGGTTTTGCTGTTTCTGCGGGCTTGACAACACAAGTCAAATCCAGAGACTCAAGTACCTGAACCTAAGGGCCAAGAAGGAAATATTGCTGTTGTAACCTTTACTCAACTGAGTCTATTGGGCCTGGGTGGCTTCTGTATCCCCTCGGTGTTTGTAGGGGTCATCTTAAGGAGACACTTCCTTGAGGCAGAAACAGGAGCCCTCTGCTAGAAGGCATTCTTCACACCGTGAGGGAGAGACATGCTCCTGAAATGGAAGCTATGTCTATTCTCCTCCCAGAGTGCCTCCCAGAACTCAGTGTGCTCTAGTCTCAGGGGCTAAACGATGGCTCAATTGCTCAATCAATGCTGGTGCAATTTTTAACTCTGGTTGCAAGAAGTCTGTTTATTTAATGTATATTTAGGCCAGGGAATAGTGCCACTTTTCTTATGTAAACAATCTTGCTGAATGAGATTGAATAGTACCTATAAAGTTGGCATTCCTAACCTGTAAAAGTGTGGCAGGTACACCCGCTCTGACAAAAGCCCTGTCAGGGGCAGTCAGCAGACAGGAGTGAGGAATTTGGATTGAGAGCCTTCCCTTTTTAGGTTAGTGGTTGTGTATTTTGGATCATTGGCCATAAATGTTAAGATTCAGCAGTGAAGTGACAAATCCATGTGGCACCCTGAATCTGTAGTTAGTGTTGGTGGAGCTTTAATTGAGTTTGCACAATAAATTTTATTTAGCCTCAATTTTTTGGTTCTCTGAAAAAAATTTATCACAAATGGGTAGAAAAATGTCTCCAGCAAGCTTCTTTTCAATTCATTCAGAGGAGAAACAAGTTTGTGGTTAACTTATATACAATCCTGAACCCTGTGAGTTTGGCATTTACTAGCTTTATGCCAATGAGACAACCACAAATGTATATGTACCATCTCCTTTAACTGGAATGTCTTCTCCTTCATCCTCCCAGAGACAGAAATGTTTCCATTTACGAAAAACAGACCATTAAGCGGTGCGGTGGAACTTACTGCCACAAATGAAGATCTTTGATGAAAATCACATGGATAGGTTTGTTCAAACTCTACAATATATAATTTGCCTGCTCCACAAATGGAAACAAAAGAACTTGGTGTCAGATGGCCTTTGCAGGCTGGCGTGTTATATTGTTTATTTAAACAGATCAACAATTCTTAGGATCCATTGCACAGCTTAATTGATACAGTAAATAGAAATGGAAGAGAAATAATTCAGCTTTACCCTTTTTTCCCCTGCTTGAGGTATGTATTTAGGAGTAAACATTTCCACTGGGACCTAGGTACTGTAACTGAAGTGTAAACACTTTGCACTGGTAGTGCTAGGTCCTATCTAGAACTAAGCTATTTAATAGCTCAGTCTGAAGCCACTCTCCTATTGGGAGAATTCATCTAAAAAGATATTTCTCAGGCAAAAGTATTTTAAAGCAATTATTTAAATTACTCTTACTGTTATTTTTTCCACAGAGCCTGTCAGAAGTAAAACTGTAATTTTACTTCAGGAAAACCCATGGAAGTTTTTCCCCTTGACTTAGAGCTGGGCAGGCTGGGAAGCTTCCTGGCAGTTCAGGATCTCATGGCGAGAGGAATTCTGCAAAATCTCTCATAATTCCCTGCATTCAGTGCTGTGAGTACTGCTGCGTGTTTTAACCCTACAGGTTCATTTTTGCAACTCAGCATTCATACACTTTCAGGTGTCAGGGTGTTGCTGATCCTTGGATATATACCAGTCAAAATGGGTGAGAGACTGAAACTAATTTTGCCAATCTTAGAAGAAATCTTGTAGAGAATATGTGTAAAAGTTACTAGTTAGAGACTAAACTTTAGGCAGAAGAGATTCTAATGTAACTTAGTTAAACCAGTAATATAATTTAGCAACACAAGTGGGTTTTGGTGGACAAAAATATAAAAAATAATTCAGAAAAAGCATGAAAGCTTTTAGGTAATGATCAAGGTGTTACCCTGTTGTGGATGCGAGCAATTAATACAGAGTCTTGATGAAGTACAAACAGTGGGTTAGGTTCTGTAAGTAAGAGGGTTAGGTTCCGTAAGTAAGCTTGGGAAATGCACCACTGGATTTGAATTTTAGTGGAAATTTATGTAGCTGAGACCAGTATAAACATCATATATATACTTAACTTTTTTTTAAGTGCCCTTGCTACTTATTTCTTTAAGGTATATTATTTTTGTCTGCGTCAGTAACTAGACAGAAGGGCCAAAACAAAAATTTAGCTGTATACTTCATTCCAATTCTGATGGATAAATTTTAGAAAGCAACAGCTCCTTACATGTCCTTTGGGAACTGCCCTATGTTAGGAATTGAGTTGATGGAACTTTTCTACTTTTGCTTTTATTTTATGAAGATGACAGACATGAAATGTGGGTGACTCGGACAAAAGTGTGTTTTTCAAATTAGAGACAACTGCAAGGTGGTTTTCTAATGCTATCTTTAAATGTTTCTAAAACCTCTATGCAGCTTTGTTAACAAATAGTCTGTCATCAAACAGACATCAATAACAGTGAAAGTCAGTCTTGACTTCTGCCAGTAATGAACTGAATGAGCTGGTGTCGTGGTTTAAGCCCAGCTGTAACTCAGAACCACGCAGCCGCTCGCTCACTCCCCCTCTTCTCCTCCAGCTCCTGGAGGGATGGGGAGGAGAGTCGAAAGAATGTAACTCCCACGAGTTGAGATAAGAACAATCCAGTAACTAAGGTATAACACAAACCACTACTGCTACCATCAATAATAATAATGACAAGGGAAATGACAAGGGAAGAGAATACAACCACCCACCACCCGCCGATCAATACCCAGCCATACCCGAGCAGTGACCTAGCCCTTCCGGGTAACTGCCCCCAGTTTATATACTGGGCATGGTGTGCTGTGGCATGGAATACCTCTTTGGCTAGTTTGGGTCAGGTGTCCTGTCACTGCTTCTTCTGGGCTTCCCCTCCTCCCTGGCAGAGCATGAGACTCAGAAAGTCTTTATTCAAATTAAACATTTGAGCAGTAACTAAAACCATCGGTGTTATCAGTGCTGTTCCCAGGCCAAAAGTCAAAAACACAGCGCTGCATCAACTACAAAGAAGGAGAAAAATGACTGCTACTGCTGAACCCAGGACAGCTGGAACAAAAATTATCTCAGGCTAAGCAGAAATATTAAGTGCTTGAGACATGATATCCCTGTACTTATTATTTTTTAAATCCTCCTCAGTCAAGAGGCTTTGGGCTAAAATTACATTTGAAAAAAAAAATCTGTAAGGGCAAGTTCTGATTCTAAAGAAATTGAATCTATAAAGGCAAGTGAGTTCAAGGAATACTGGTTATTACTTGTCTCAATATTTAAGACATGAACTGTATGTAAGAAACAGAAAACATTGGTTTGGGTCCCATCAAAAATTAAACAGTGCAAGCAAAACTGATCTTTCTCTCTCTGTTTTGAGTAGATGTGTGACTGACACACTGGACCTGAGCCACTGTCCCACCCCATGGAGAGAACCAGGGAAAACACTGATGAAGCCTCTCACATGGCACAGACCATGAAGGCAGGGGTCTCTGCTTATCTCTGCAGTCTGACTCCTGAATATGAGAAGCTGTGTGCACTCAGCTTTCTCCTTAATTAATGGGAGTTTTCTCCATAGAGATGCTGAACAGCAAATCTTGAAATAGGAATAAGTGCTTACCTTTTAAATTGCAATCTGCTGCAAGACATGTTTGCTGAAAATGTGGTGAAAGCAGTTCCTAGGGGACACATAATGGAGCCACAATAAATCAGAAGCACAGGAGACTGAAAGGAAAAAGAAACACCCTCTTGTGTACACTGAACCAATTACTTGATAAACTGGAGCTGTAGCAGAGCTGTGAACTTTGTGAAACAAAGCACACCACAAAGCTTGAGATTTCACCACTGCTTTTCAGTACACCATGCTTCAATCAACTGAATAAAGGCTTAGATGGAGCTGGTAGCAAAACCAGAGCCATAAAAACAGCAAGCCAGTATTGTGCCCTACTGAGCCAGCATGCAATGCAAACTTCCCAAAGAAACCAGGTGGCTCGGGGTGCCGTCATGAACAAATGTTCCACTGTAATTATGAGCTTCAGCGCCTCTGATGGATGTGTTGGCAAGCTGGCTGCTACCGGCATTATGAAATGTATGCACAGACACAGGAGAATAAAAATAGCACTTTCATTTCTTGTTAGATGTCCATGGCCAGAATATTCCTGTCCAGATTAATAAAGTCATTATTAATTTAGAAAAACATGTCTCATATATCCCTTTATATAAATCTGCCTCTGTGGTGATAGCTAAGCAGCAGGACATCTTAGCGCTTCACCTGCGGCAGCCTGCCTAACATTAACCAAGACACAGGCAGTCTCCAGACACCACCTGTAGTCATACGGGCAAAGCAGCTGGCATTACACCTCTAGCTGTACTAAGAGGGACTTGGAAATGTATAATGCTATATTAGTAAGTAAAGCCTCTAGTTAGACAAACTTAAAGTAGCTGTTAATCTTTGCTAATGAAAATCTGTGGTTATGATCTTAAGTCTTTTTTCCTGTTTCTCAAATACTTCTGAAGCTTTGGGCGCAAGCCAACACCTATTGACTTACAAGCAAAAATCTGACTAGAGAAGGCCACATCTGCTGACAGTCCTGTACCAGTCCCAGGGGCTGCTCAACATGGGAGGAGTCAGAATTCAACAGAGGCTTCCCTGACTAGCTTAATACTTCTGTTATACTCACATGAGCCTCTTGCACATGCCACTAGCAGTGCAGTCAACAGTCACTGTGCATCAAACTGGATGGAGTGTCTACAGTTTTTATCCTCTACTGGGTGAAAATCACTGCTGTTACAGCTCAAGTGCTCCTGCAGGTAGCTCTTTTCCCTTCTAAACTGATGTCGAAGTTTTTGCACAACCAGAACCTGGGGTTCTAGTTTTTATAGTGGCAGAAGTTGCATACTTGTGGGCTGAAAAAAGACTGATCGAATTTGTCATTTTTATTCTTCTGCTTATCCAGAGTGGAGATGAGCCTCCAAGCAAAATAATCTGCAGCCTCAGGGAACCTTTGGACTTGGCACTTGAGCTTCACTTTGAAAGCATCTCTTTTGCAGCATGTCTAAGCTCGAAATGGCAAACCTGGACATGACAGCTGAGGAAAACGAGAGCAGGTTAGGAAAGCACTAATGACTGCAGTTCACTTTCAGACTCCCCCTATATCTGGGAGAACTGACTAATGAGTTTTGAGTAGTGTAACATTAATGCATCTGTGCCTTTCTCCCTTCTGTAGCCCCGAGGCTGCCTTGCCCAGAAGCAGACTGTGGCGAGGGCGGGCTCTGCAGGTGCTCTGCCACTCATGTATTTTCCCTTACTTTGGGAAGATGTCTGCGCAATTTGTTAAGTAAGTTTAAGACTGCTCAGCTCTGCAGAGAAAAGCAGAGGAGCCTCAGGAGGGCCAGCACGTGCTTGGAGACCGCCAGTATGGGGATATGTCATTATGCACAGGGAGTGACTGCAGAGTGGGCCCCAGGATGGGAATGAGCTTCTTCAGTGTAAACATCGACAAGCCTCTGCATGAAACTTACTTTCATTAGTGTCATCACTGTATCCTTATGTCATGTGTAGAGAGACAGTGACAGGCAGGAAACCTGACTTAAACTCTTCAGGAAGACACCACCTCCATTGGTGAGACAGGACCTCTGTTTCTGCCACGGAACACTGTTGCAGGCTCTGTACTCAAGTCCTGAGGTAACATTTCAGCAGGCCAAAATAAGCCTATTTAATGAGGTCCAGGGGGCATTGTGCCTCTTGCCAGCTCCTCATTAGTAAACTGACTGCGCTACAAATAGGCAAAACCCATCAAGCTGTTACAGTCAGATACTGCTGCTGAGTCTGTTGCTGATTTACAAAGATCAGCTGTTCTGGGTTAAGCAATAGCATATGGGAACTTGTCAGGAACTTCCTTGAAGTAAGCCCTAAAGTAAGTTACAGCTTTATGGGAAAATATTTAAAAATAAAACCATATGAAGGAGCATGCAGGAATAATGGCTCGAAGTACAAAAAGCTCTGGTTTTCTTTTGCTATAACTCACTGTCTGCATCTGGTAAAGAAAAAGGAGGAAGAAGCACCTTCACTAAAAGTGAAGTTACTACTTCAGGGGTGAAGAAAATGGTGGTTATTCCAAACTTAGCATAAAAGATTTTTGTTGATCTTAGAATTATTTTTTCTTTTTTAACTCTCCTCTATCCGGGCAGCAGAATTTAAGGGGTTTTTTACCTTCATTTCTGTTTCTTCAGTTGTGAGAAATTGTTGTGATTGGGCCAGGCAGTGAAAATAGCATAAGCTGGAGTTGTCAACACTCTCCCATGTCCATGAGTATTTCAATATTGTTTTCATCTGTACTAGTGTCGTGGTTTAAGCCGTAAATCACGCAGCCCGTTCACTCATTTCCCCCTCCTTCTTTCCCCCCACTCCAAGGGGGGGGGGGGTGGGGTGGTGGAATGGAGAGAAGAATCGAAAGAATGCAACTCCCATGGGTTGAGATAAAAACAGTCCAGTAACTAAGGTATAACACAAACCACCACTGCCACCACCAACAACAACAATGACCAGGGAAATACAAGGAAAGAGGATACAATTGCTCACCACTAGATGACCGAGCTGTGAACTGAACTCTTCTGGGTTCCTGCCCCCAGTTTTACATCCTGGGCATGATGTGCTGTGGCATGGAATACCTCTTTGGTCAGTTTGGGTCAGGTGTCCTGTTTCTGCTTCCTCCTGGCTTCCCCTCCTCCCTGGCAGAGCATGAGACTCAGAAAGTCCTTGGTCAGGCCAAAACATTCTAAGCCATAGCTGTAAACATCGGTGTTATCAGCACTGTTCCCAGACTGAAAGTTGAAAACACAGCACTGCACCAGCTACTACGAAGGAGAAAAATGGCTGCTACTGCTGAACCCATGACAACTAGGCTAAAGTAGATCCTCTATGTGGGATGGTGACTCCAACAAAGACAAGACTTACTTAGAAAAAAAATCAGTTGGTTTCAGCGCCAGTGTAATTGTAAATTTGACCATATGAAAAATACTTCATGTATGACTCTAGGACAGCTACTCCATCAGTAAACTCCAGTAGCTGAGAAGCTATGATACAGAGCCCATAGTAGAGTCCATCATACATGAATTGTATATGAAGGACATCAATTTATATGGTTTGTTCTTATGCTGGTGCTAGGAGAGCACCAGGGTAAGAGTGTTTAGTTAGGAAATGCAGTCGCAGTTTACAAGAGATTTGATGGAGGCTTCTCAGGAATGATGGGCTTATGGTACACAGAAAATTGTTTAATTCATTGTCTAATTCATGAAATGGCTTCTGCTGGGCAGGCCCAGACTTTGCCTTCCTTCAATTTGATTTGCTGGCTTTCACACCTCTAGGAAAAAGGCCCATATATATCTGCTCACAACATTAAAAATTAATTACTGGCCACTTTTAGACTCTGTTCTATTTCAGTGTGTTTCGCCTCAGGATTTGGTTTGGAGTTGTTATCACAGTCCACAAGGCTGAAGGAAAACATTTTGAGAAGTTGGCAGAAGCCTGCTAAGAATTTAGCAGGAAGCTGAACACTGTATTTCCATAGCAGTGGATGAACCAAGATCTTTTTATAAGTAAGAGGAAATGAAGCTTATGTTTTGTGGGTTTTAAAAATAAGTTGTCATATCTTCCACATATTACATGCAAATAAAGGGTCAAGACAGCTAAAATTATTCACATATGCATAGTGGCACACACAATTTTATCTTACAAATATCTGGATTTGATACATACTGATACATTTGATACATTTTGATACATCAATAACTAAATGGTATCTATGACCTCTTAAATTTTGTTTAATCTTAGTGGTTCTATATTTCTACTTCTCTCTTCTAATTACTGCAGCCTTCACAGATTTGCAGAGCTGCCAGCATGGAAGAAGGTGATGGTAGGACATAAGAGCAGATGGATGCAGAGGGTTCAGCTGCCTCTCTGGTATGCTCCTGGATTCCAGATGCATAATCAGCAGCCCCAGCAGACTCCTCCAGAATACGGAGTGCAAACCAGTGCTGCCCCATTCTCATGTAAACACCGTGGCTGCAAACAGTACATGATATGGCATAGCAGTTACAGAGCCTTTCCTGAAACAGGTGAATATTCCTTGACTTCACATCTTTAAGGATGAACATTTTAATTTCAATGATCATGGCATGTTACCTTTCCCTTTTTGTAAATGCAAGTTTTATTTTTGCTTTCCCTCTATCACAAAGCGTCTCAGGTTTGACCCTGTGCCAGTTCTTTTAGTATGCTGGATGGAGATTCCTTGTGCGAGCACATAAATTTCAGCCTTAGATGAACCATGGATATGGTAATTTTAATTTCTATTATCACAGTTCATTAGCCAACCACAGTTTTGTCCCCATATTCTACTTTATTATCTTTATTAAAAATTTAAGCATATGTTACATTTCATTTTTGACTTAAAAGTTTTTGAACTTTCTACCATCCTTACTGTAAAACAGTTCTGCTTCATTCTTTTTTTCCTGCTTCTTTTTTCTATTTATTTGTCTAACGACCCTTTCAGAATTCATGTTTTAAACTGAATTTGCAAATTCAACCTGACCATGTATTTTGGCAAACTTCATTTTATTAATTTGGTCTGTGTCCATTACAACTTGAATACTTTATTTTCCAGCCTGTCTCTATTTACCTGCGCTCTAATTTAAACAAGACTCATAAGTACAGCAGAGCCATTGTTCTGCATATATTTGTTGAAAATTTGCACTTACTTACCACACAGAAGCGGCTGAATATATTCTTCATTTTGAAAATGAGAATCAATAGGATATTAGCAGGAATGGGTAGCTGTAGAAAAGGCGCATAGAAGCTAAATGCTTTTTATATGCAATTGGTGGATACCATTTCATTGACATTAAGTATAAACAGAAGAAAAAAAGAAAAAAAATAATTTTCTAATCATGTTGACAGACAAGGACAGAGCTTTCAGAATGCAAATTTAAGGCTCTTTTAAACAGCGAATATATGTCCTCTCAGTTCATTAAGGAGTTAAATTTCTAACTAATATTTTTGTGTTTTCCAAAGCCTTTTGAGAAAGATGACAAGAAATGCTGGTGCTGCATTTGTAATAGAAATGGAGAGGTACGAGCTATATTATAAAAGTTGATTTTTTTGTGAATTTTGTTTGTGAACTACTTGATAAAATTGTCTAAAAAGTGTAGTCCTCTTGCTAAAAATAGCTTTTCTGGAGTTTTGCAAATAAACAATAAAAGAGGGCAATTTTTTGCCCCCATGTGACTAATACTGGGCATGAAAATTAATTATTATTTTTTAAAAATAATCACAATAAATATTTTAAGCCTGACAGAATGGACTCAGTCAATGGACTCAGAATGGACTCATGCCAAAATTCTGTCAGATGCAAAGGTATTGCTCATTTTTAACACCTGCAAAAGGCTGAAGAGAAATAAAGAGGAGAGGTTTGAGGTTTGTGAATTCACTGAGAAGTGAGACAATTGTAAACAGATACCAAAATTAGTCTCTTTTTCTGAAAATACTGTTTACTCTCTCTGGTATTTGCTTACAGCTCCTGGATGTTGGCTAAGGACATGAATCTTATCCTTGCATAACCCCTCATGGATTATGCTGGGCCTTACCAGCATCCTCTGGCCAGTAGACAAAGGCATGTATTCAAAAGCTGGACCTTCCCTTTGGTGCCAGCAGTTACTAGAATAACTCCTTACAAAAGCAACTCTTCAGCAAAATGTCAGAGTTGTAAAGACTTATGCTCTTCTCACTGTACCTGAGATGACTGCCTGCTTCTTACTAAAACACACAGCAAAGAAATGATTTTAAATAGTGTTTTGTCTTTTCTTGAAATGTTCACAAACACACCTGACATTCTCAAAACAAATTTGTTATTTATAGCTCTGATGATCTGCTGTGGTAGATACTAAAATATAAAAGAAAAAGCTTTAGAAACAAGGTTTCCAAGAAAACGCCGATAGAAAAGTCATCAACCAAGCTCTAACTAAAGGCATCTGAACAAAGTATGTAACAAAATAAGGTACAGAGAGAGTGATATGAAATTGTGAAATTCTTATTAAAACAGAAAAAAGGGCCGTGATTTCTTTTTGTTTGTGTTCTTAGACTTTCCCTTTGTGATTCCATATCCCAAGTCCCAACATCCTGTTATTTCTTACACTACACCTGAAGCAAAGGGACAGTCATCGTGTCTGAGGTCACTGAATATCACTCTAGTCTTATCTCCTAGGCTTCAGTACCAAGGCTCACATTTACTTTCTGTGAGCCTGAGTAAGCAATCTAAACGTATCAAAGCACAGCAAACTATAAACTGATAGAATCATACAACCATAGAATAGTTAGGGTTGGAAAGGACCTTAAGATCATCTAGTTCCAACCCCCCTGCCAGGGGCAGGGACACCTCCCACTAATCCATGACACCCAAGGCTATGTCCAACCTGGCCCTGAACACCACCAGCGATGGAGCATTCACAACTTCCTTGGGTAACCCATTCCAGTGCCTCACCACCCTTACAGTAAAGAATTTCTTCCTCATATCGAATCTAAACTTCCCCTGTTTAAGGTGTCTTCCACACAATCAAGGAACTTCCTGGATTGCTTGTGCCGGGCCATACCATCCTTCCAACAGATATCAGGGTGGTTGAAGTCTGAATATTATCTTAATTGTAATCACAGAGATCTTTTCACACTTTCAGTTTCATGCAAAATATGATACAGAAATACTGTTCTATTTATACTAAAGATATAAGGACTCTCCTGCTTTTTTACTTAATATCACATTAGTAACTTTTCTGGTCCATACAGTGAAGAGCAGCTAATACCATCTATTTCACTGTCGGCTTTTTCACTTATAAGTGAGTCTTCTACAGCTTCACTTCAGGAGTGTCCTGGGTTCAGCAGCAGCAGTAATTTTTCTCCTTCTTTGTAGCTGGTGCAGCGCTGTGTTTTGGCCTGGGAACAGCACTGATAACACCGATGGTTTTAGTTACTGCTCAAATGTTTAGTCTGACTAAGGACTTTCTGAGTCTCATGCTCTGCCAGGGAGAAGGGGAAGCCGGGAAGAAGCAGAGACAGGACACCTGACCCAAACTAGCCAAAGAGGTATTCCATGCCACAGCACGTCATGCCCAGTATACAAAAACTGGGGGCAGGAACCCGGAAGAGTTAGTTCATGGCTCGGTCGTTGGGTGGTGAGCAGTTGTATTCTCTTCCCTTGTTATTTCCCTTATCATTATTACTGGTGGTAGCAGTAGTGATTTGTGTTATACCTTAGTTACTGAACTGTTCTTATCTCAACCTGTGGGAGCTACATTCTTTTGATTCTCCTCCCCATCCCTCCAGGAGCTGGGGGGAGGAAGGGGAGGGGAGTCTCCAGAGACTGTGTGGTTTTTCTGAGTTACAGCTGGGCTTAAATCATGACAAGGAGTCATATTCAATTTTTGTTATTTGAAGTTGTCTGGCCTGCCAAATTCTTTTTCTTCTTACTTAGCTGCTTGCCTCTTGTCTGCTGACATGTTCTTCAACATGTATTTTTTCTGCACCATTGAGTGCACTGGACTCAGGAGCCAGTGCATCAGCTTTTACACAAATGTCTTTATTCCCGCCTAGCCATTTCCTGTTTTGGCATTATCACATAGTGTTGCTGCTCTGAAAGATATGAAAGGTTAATCATGTATGACAATACTGGTATCAAGCAGAAATGTTAACTAGCCTATTGCCTGCTTATGCATACACTATATATAACATTTTTACACAACAGTTTTGCTTTACTAATGCCTATTCAGCATTACAGAGAGAGTGGAGAGAAAATCCTTTACAGAGCAGTGGATTTCTTATGACAAATTTTAGGCTATGCTATACAAAGAGGTGCTGGAGGACAAAAAGAAAGTAAGTAGAGTCTTTAGACATGAAATTCTCTGGGCAACCTGCCTTTGGTGAGGTTTGGTGATAGTTTTATAACCTCTGTAGGAAATCTCTGAGTACACGGAAGTATCAAATAATAGTAGCAGCAATAAATAGCCCATTAATTGATTGGAAAATATTGTGTTTTTTCAATGATTTTCAAGTAGATAACACAGTAAAATTATCATTATTTTGTGAAGTTTTAATTTTGATATAACTTTTGCACTGAAAGCATTCCTTTCTACACAGGGACATTATAAAAAGCAGCAGAATATCTACACTACTTATATTTCCTTGGCTTTTATTTTGATTTACTCCCTCCACTATTAAAGTTGCCAATCAGATATGTATAATAAGACCTTCTAGGCTTAGCTAGGCCAGAAATGCAAACATCTCACAATAAGCCTGAAGGAGATTTCAGATTGTTACCAAGTAGATTAAACTTTTCTGCCAAAGGTCAGTAATTCTTTGTCACAGCTCTTATCTCTGTTTCCGCCTTGTTTTCTGTTTCTTTAAGAGAAGCTCTTTTCTTTCTTAGAATATTTTCCTGGTTCTTCTGTTTTCTCTAGTTAATGATTATCATGCTGTTCTTCAGCAGGTTTATGTAGCCATTAAAACACTGTAGAAAGACTTTGACTTTCTTACTATATTTGTTGAAATATTCAAACAAGCAGACTGAATTTGTTTGAATTGTAATGTTACTGAAATGGCTAAAAATATATTATTTTCAAAATTCTGTGAGACTTGTTTGTCTCACTACTTTGTTCAGGTCTGAAACATTTAGACTAGTGCTATGTGAATTCATTCTTTCTTCATGTTTTGGGAATTTTATAATCTTACAGTATGCTAGCTAAGCTGTCCCTGAAGTAGGCTGACAAGAAGACTGGAATGGCTAAATGACTTAGTAAATACATTACAGAGATCAAAATCCATCCAGATGCTTGAGAGGTGGGCCCATGTGAACCTTGTGAAGTTCAACAAGGCCAAGTGCAAGGTCCTGCATCTGGGTTGGGGCAATCCCAAGCACAAATACAGGCTGGGTGGAGATTGGATTGAGAGCAACTCTGGGGAGGATTTAGGGGTGTTGGTTGATGGGAAGCTCAACATGAGCTGGCAGTGTGTACCTGCATCCTAGAAAGCCAACTGTGCGCTGGGCAGCCTCAAAAGGAGCATGACCAGGTCAAGTGACGTGATTCTCCCCCTATACTTCACTCTCATGAGACCCCACTTGGAGTCCTGCATTCAGCTCTGGGTACCACGAAGATGCTTGATGGCTGAAGCACCTCTTCTATGAAGACAGACTGAGGGAGCTGGGCTTGTTAAGCTTGGAGAAGAGAAGGCTCCAGGGAGACCTTAGAACAGTCTTCCAATACATAAAGGGGGCCTACAAGAAAGCTGAAGTACTTTTTACAAGGGTATATAGGGATAGGACAAGGAGCAATGGCTTTAAACTGAGAAAAGTTTGATTTAGATTAGATACTAGGAAGAAATTTTTTACTGTGAGGGTGGCAAGACAGGCTGCCCAGAGAAGTGGATGAGGCTTGGAGCAACCTGGGCTGGTGGAAGTTGTCCCTGCCCATGGCTGAGGGGTTGGAATTAGATGATCTTAAGGTTCCTCCAAACCCAAACCATTCTATGATTCTATTAAAACAACCAAATGAGACTATGCTGTAGACTGTCTTAGTCTCTGTACATTACACTTTGAAACAAATGCTTCTTTGGCTTTTGAGATTCAATATACTCAGTATACTGAGAGATGCTTGCTGTATTAGGTCCTACATCTGTGTGGATGTATCTACTCTTGTACCCACTTTAGAAAGCTGCTACTTCCATATTATGTTTTTATTTTGATATTTACTTATTTTTTAAGCAAGTTGTTTAGGCACTGAAGTATGGGAAGGTGAATGCTTAGCTATTTAAATATATTGCCAGTGTTTCTTCTTAAAGCAGTTGGCAAGACACTTTCCTTTAACATACTTTATGGTCTAAACAGTTGGCCCATGCATTTAGTTATAACAGCTTTTCATATTGGTGTCTCAAAAGAGAGTGAAGTATATTTTTAAAGTAAGTATATTTTTATTAGACTTTGGATAACTGTAGTCCCTTGTGGTGTTTACACACGTATAGCACCAACAGTGTATTTTTTTCAATACTTGAAAAAGTGGGGTTGAAAATGGTTTAGTTAGTGACAGCCTGTAAACAGTGTCAGTGTCATATGAATAGGATTACAAGGAATAATGCTGGAGAAGATGTGACTTGGCATGCTGAAGCTAGGATAGAGTAGTAGCCTATGGAGTGGTTCTGAGTGATGTAGGGACTATGTATTTTCTTCTACTCCTCCCTTTCAATCAACATGCTGTCATTTAGAAAGACCAGGATTTGCCTTCAAATGAAAATATTGTGGCTCTGTTTTCCTTACAGAGAATATGTTTCTCATTTATTTAAAAATATGAGTCATGGCACACTGTCTCACTCAGCTCACCATCTGCTAACCCACTATGGAGTTACTACAACTCACAAGTTACAGATAATGTGCCAACATTTTAGTGCTTCAGCAAAAATGTGTATACTATTACACTTGTTAGTGATACTGTACCCATGCATGGGAGGTTACTGATTATTGTTAGACAATTGTTTTCTCTCTGTCTAACCGTCCTTTAGGAGAAGAGGGACCAGGGCGTATAATCTCTGCTTTCCAAGGCCTTGTTATGGGTTGGGCTACGACAAATCCAAAATGGGGAAGGGGAATCAAAATGAAGCCTTGCCAATCAGGGAATATTCTGTCCATCTGCAAACTAGTCCCACTTCTTTTAACACATGATCAGTTTTGCGTAGCTTTTTAGAAACCTGTGGGTTTTTATTATAAAACTCAAATGACCAAGATTTCATATAGCCTTTGTTTTCCTAATTTTGCCATTTTTTAATTAGGTGACAATGAAAATTTTTATCTTTCCCAGGCATCTTTCTGGAGGAGCATCTTTCCTCCCCCTTCATTTTGTCCAGTCTATTAAAACTTTAAAAGGATGGGAGAGGCTGTACAGGGCCTTGAGCAACCTGGTCTAGTGGAAGGCGCCCCTGCCCATGGCAGGCTGGTTGGAACTAGGTGATCTTAAGGTTCTTTCCAACCCTAACCATTCTATGATTCTATGAGAGTGACTGCCTCCTATTTCATGGCCATGGCTTTGCCCCAAGGAGCTTCTAATGTCACCTGGAACCCTTTGACCTTAAGACATAGTGTTAGCTGTGGCATTTCTCTGTAATAGAAGCAATTAGCTGACCTTGAGTGTGAATTCCAGTTAGAGAATCCCCAGAAGACATATATACCTGCTGTAATATTGTGTGTTAAATATTTCTGTTTAGATTCTTGTGGCACATTTAACTGTCTGAGGATTATTCACAAGAAATAATAAGCAAGCACATTTCTCCATACTTGAGTTAAATGGTTCTAACTTTGAGAGTTAAACTTTTTGGAAGAAATTAAAACTGAATTTTAACTTACTTCAAACATATTCATTTTTGTAAGCCTACAGCAGGCCACTTCTGACCAATTTCTAGAAGTGAGTTTTTATAATTAAAACAAACAAAAAAATATTTAAGAATAAGTATTAGACAGCCTAAGCTGCAAGCAGCACTGAGATCTGTGCAATGAATCAAAGCTTCCTCTGTGACACTCATTTGCCCCTTTCACTGAATTCACAACTCTAAGACACTCTGCAATATAAAGCTCAGGATTGTCCACAGTTTGTAAAAGACTCGTGTACAGTGAGAGAGACTGATTTAAAGCACTTCAAAACAACAATATGATGGACTACAAAGCTAGCACACTATAATGGACTGTAGTGATAGTAAGGGGTGAGAGCTTGCTGCAGCAAAAAGGGAAAATGATAGGCAAAATAATATCAAGTGAACAGTGCAGGGTGTAAAACTTCTTCATCCAATACATCACTCACTTTATGGTGTGTAACATTAGTATATCTTGGTTGTACTCATACTTCCTGCCTCTCTTTTAATATATTTTGCAAGTTTTGCAAGTTTGCTTCTTACTAGTATGTGTGTTACAGAACCTTCCAGAGGAGGGAGGGTTTAACGGCGTGCAAGGACCGCTTCATGAAAAAACCAAACCCACTCTTTCATTTTTGCCTTAAGGAGGGCAGGGAAGGGAGTAAGAATCAATGGGAAAGATTTGGGAAAGATTTTGCTAAAGCTTTTCTGAAATTCTCTATAATAACAAAGTCTTCAGTGAAATTAGTCTCAGAGACAAAGGGCTGGGACAGTTGCTGTCTCCTCTCAGGATGATAACATTTCAAAGCAGCACACTCTCCCAAAGCCTTTCAATTCTTTACTAGTAATTGCACACCCAGCCACTGCTATTGTAAAAGCTGTTGTATAAATCTAGGCATTCTTTCAATAAAGTAGTCTCTGCTTTTGTCAAGTAACAAAAATAACTGTAAGTCCAATATGTAAGTGAAGAATGAGGGAGGCATACATTAGGCATTCCCCTGGGCTTCAGCAGCCTTGGCTGCTGGCTCTAGCACTGCCATGATCACGCATGCTGCCTTTGGGTGGGCTGAAATTCTGTGAAAAACAGTGACAACTTTCACAAGGGGATAATAAGGGTGACTCCTGAGCTTTCTTTGTGAGAACATTTTCATGAAGGTGTTCTACACCAGTGTATCTTGGTAAAATTTAGTATGAGTAACACTACTGCTAATATACCAGTACTGCAGTTACCCATGTAACTCAGGGATCTGGATTTGCTGTCCAACTGGTCTTCATTATCTCTCCTTCATTAATTCTCAGGGAAATAAATCAGCCCGACAGGGTCAGAAACCACAGATATCTGCTCTGCTTTGCCCCTCATGTCCTTTGCCAAGAAATCACATGTATGCCCTGGCTCAGTTTATTTACACTCTATCGGTCAGAAGCAGCCTTGGCTTGCTAGGCTTCATAGCGGGAAAAATGTAACGTGCAAAGCGAGCTTGTTTCCATCAGGACCCCCATAGACAGCTACAGTTTAAAAGACTGGGAGGGCTATTACACAGGATCATTAGAAATATTCTGTTAACTAAACACATTACTTTGTGACCTATGAGCTATTCTGTTTGAAAAAGAGCCCATTTAATATACAAAGCCAAGTAATAAGACACATTAAGAAACACACTAAATGCAAATATAAACCTCATGGTTTTGTTAATGTCAATACTATTGAAATACTAAAGAATGCTCAGTTTTTCTTGAGTAGTTACTCAGGAAGCTTTACACAAGACTCATTACTTTTAGTATGTGCTGTGAAATCAACGAGTTGCAGGTGCTTTGACAGGGTGTATTATTTGAGCAAGTGAAGGAACGTTTACCTTATTTTGGCCAGTTTGGGAGTGGGATCATGGGGTTCCACAGAGTAGGCAGTCTGCTCTGTAGTGCTTCTCTAACTAAATGGACTAGTTCAGGTTGTCCTACTGAATTTAACACGTTTCTGTTACAAACATCTGATAACATTAATGAAGGTGATTTAAAAACAGCTTACTCCAAACCGAGAATTGTAATTGTAACCAAGTTCTGTAATGGAGCAAAGGACTGAAACAAACCAACCCAGAAATATTTAGGTCCCTGCAAATGCTTGCCCATTTCTTCTGCTTTGAGCGTGGTTCTCTAAACTGGTAAATATGAACTGCTCTGCTGCCTTACCACCTGGGAAGCTTGCAACCTGTAGTATCTTTAAGCCAGTGATCTTAAACAAAGCTTGGGAAGATTTCCAGACAAACTGGACACAGGCCAAGGATATTTTTTAATTAAACAAGCTTAAATAGTTAATGGCCAGCTATAATTCTTTGAAGTCTGACTGTAGGATATCACAAGATGAAACAGCTACTGAGATGCCCATGCTAGCTAATGAAATAAATCAGTAAAAATACCATAGAGTCCCAATCACTATTATATCTGCTTAGTGACTGGTTCTCATCTCCAGGGGAAATTGCTCAGTGGGCATGTCTAGATCTAGAGAGAAAACTGAGACCTAAGGAAGATGTGAACAGTGACAACTAAGGTGGACTTCATATCAAGTAAAGAAGAACTACTAATAACTATAACAGTTTATAGTTTTGAGGTATTAAAAGACATTTAAAAAAGGCTGAAACTTCAATAATTTCAAAATTATAGGGTTTTTTAATAGCTTTTTGATGATAGCTTTTCTTAACAAACAAAAGGAAAGAAGAATTTTAAAGATGTAGAGTAACCGTCAGAGAAGATGGAACACCATATCTAGAGAATGAGAAATTAGAAGTCGGATGTAAAAGAAAACACAAGGTAAGAAATTGGGATTTGATAGTCATTTATGTTAGCTTGTCTGTGATAATTTCAGTGAAAAATCCAGTTCTTCAGCAGACTAATATAAATCCTGATTTGACTGCTTCCTTTTTCAGAGCTGCTGTGTCACCCGTTTCATTAAACTACCCTTCTGCTGGTTATGCAGCAAATATTGCTTCCTCTAAAACCCTACAATGTTTGTGGAGTAGTGGAAGCTTCTTCCAGATAGCATAAACTTCGTTTTGAAAACATATAATTCATGAAACATTAAGTGCTTGGTGGGAGAAGGAGTGTGTCTGTAACACAAGATGGGAGTAAATGCAGGCCTGGGTTGGACCAGGCATGGTGTTAAAGAGCATGAAAAAATGTGTGTTTGGGGCTACCAGTACATAATAAGTGTGGCATCATTTGGTATTCCACTGAAACAGAAGTTCATGGGAGCAGTTTTCAAGTTTGATATTCAGTAAAAACTTACTGAATGGTTCAGGTTTCAGACAGAAATTTATTGAGGTCATGTTACTCAATTCAATCTGTGATCAGTTCCTTGAAATCCAATTTGCAGAAGGGAATAAGCCTGAAAAAAATATGGTTTGTGCATAAATGCCTGATTTGAAATCCATGGTGGTTGAAGGCAGTCCTCATTCTCACTGTGAGGTAATTCTGGAAATCATACTACTTTTTAAAATAACTGTTCTTGTTTCCTCTAGGTTTTCAAACTTCCCACAAAGTAAAAGAGACATCAAAAGGGCTAAACAAGTAAAGAACCTAATCATTAAGCTAAAACTATGGCAGATTTCTCCCAAACCAAAGAAGTGTTTGTTGTGAAAGGTTTATAATGTTTAAAGGTTTAAAATAAATCTAAAATCATATATTTATGTCCTTGCAAACAGCTGCAAATTTCTTCTGTCTGAAGCCTGATTTACTAAAATAGGAAATCTGGACTGCAGCACCCCAGCTCTGCTGTACTAGCTGATATTTAAACCGATGCATATTTAATCAACACACTTAAATTGAAAAAAACTAAATTATATAATGTCATCTGGAAGCATATGTTCTAGATTCAAAACCAGAATTAACTACCTGCTCCCATATTTACTGACAGTATCTGTGTCCTTTTTTAGTAATACTTGGAAGCATATTAAGTAAAAATGAGGATTGGCTATCTTACCAAAGTCATGTTCACCATGTCCATACAATGTTAACTTTAAGGCTCAAAGTGTTAATATAAGGCTCCAAAATGGTAATATTGTAATTTAGTAGATTTATATTATATATATATTATTATATTATATATTATTCTATATTATTCTAGTCTAGTCTAGTCTTGTCTAGTCTAGTCTAGTCTATTATTTTCCTGGGGTGACAGCTAGACTTGATAATATTAATTCCAACCTAGTTGATTCTGCGATGAAACTATGATTAAAATAGTAGATTAGTGTTCCAAAGTCCTCATTTTGATATAGATTGGGTATGAGGAAGAAATTCTTTACTATAAGGGTGGTGAGGCACTGGAATGGGTTGCCCAGGGAAGTTGTGAAGGCTCCATTGCTGGTGGTGTTCAAGGCCAGGTTGGACAGAGCCTTGGGTGGCATGGTTTAGCGGGAGGTATCCCTGCCCATGGCAGGGGAGTTGGAACTAGATGATGTTAAGGTCCTTTCCAACCCTAACTATTCTATGATTCTATGATATTTGATATGGTGGTTTTGATCTAATTGCATGCAGTTTAGCATTTGGATAAGACTTTTTACCCTTACACACAGTTGTCTTTAGTTTAAGGGCAGAGAATAGACTCCCTGTGACCTTCTTCCAGGAGCAGTTAATGCTAAAGTCATTAAGTGAGCTTTGCAGCAGAACACACATAAAGGTATATCCCAGTATGGTTTACTTTTGCATAAGAAACAAAACATTTACAGTCAAAGTCAGCCACACAATATATTTTCAAAATTATGTTAAATGTGCTTTATACATTCACAAAAAAAGATCAAATGTCAAAATTACTTAAATGCAGTCTATGTGATTTTGAAGACACAAATGAGATCAGATGAATAAGTACTTCAGAGAAAAGGTGTGAAACCTTCTAAGTTGAAACAGAAGAGCAACTCTGTGCCAGTCTGAAATTTTACATGTATTTTTACGGAGATATTTCTTTGATACATATAAAAAGCTATTTTTGACACCTTATTTAAAAGATTGCACTCTGTATGAAACAATTCTGTATTAAGTGGAAAATAGTTTAAAATGCACCCTTGACTGTTCTGTTGGAGCAATGATTTCAGCAGTTGGTTGAAATTTTGTCATATGTTCCTGTGATTTCCATAACCCAAAGGCAGCTGAGGAACCATGCCGCGGTTCAACATCCTTTGAAGTCAACATGAGTCCTTCCACTGACTTCATCAGATTTGGGATTACAACCAAAATTTCATTCTATATGTGAACTATACTGCATACCTCATTGGTTTTAGATCCACCCATGAATTGATTCCCCCCCTTTCCCACCCTGCACCCCCCTCCCCACCCCAATACTATTCACAGAATTGAAACTGTAGAGCAGATTTCTTTTTTTATACCTCACTTCTCCCAGTCAGGTATTAGCATCTCTTTTTAGCCTGTGGTCAGTATTTTCTAAGGTGTATTCAGACACTGTTATAAAGTCCGCTGACCTTCTCAGAAAAATGCCGAACTCAGCCAGGGGTGCTTTCACACAGGTGATATAAATGGGGCAGTACACACTTAAGAGTTGGATGCATCCAGTCTTGAAAACTAAGTCTGGGCTTCATGGCCACTACCTTTTATATATGGAAAATCATGGAACTGAATATACCTCTGTCTCCTATGAAATTTCCAACTGTAAAATTAATGTATAGCTGAATAGCTATCATAAATTATTTCCTGAAAAACATTAGGCCACAATACTATTAACATAAATTATATCCTATGAGTTAGAGTGATACTGCTTACTAGTCTCTTTTGCGAGAGACATTAATGGAAATCCTCCTTCTCTCATTATGCAGACGAGGAAAAGTCTTTCTTTAAGGCTGTTGTGCAGCAGGACTTGGAATAGGCCAGCACAGCATACACTGTTTCTACTTTTCTAGGGATTTTCTAGTATGAGAACCTCCTCTATTTCCAAGAATAACAAAACCCCTCTATATTTTAGTTGTAGGCCAAAAAAGTTAAAAACCATAAATACAATGAAGATGTAGACATGTCTGCTCAAGTCTCTTGAACAGTGAATAAGCAGGTTTTTCAATCAAACAATCTTCAGTTTGATCTTTTATGAAGAATGTTGGGAAAATTCTGGCATTATTCCATTATTTTTTTTTTTCCCCAAAAGGTCAAATTTGAAGATGAATTGAAGTTAGAGAAACAAAAGTAGTAATGTTTGTGGAGATATTTTGCTTGATCATCTAATTATTTTATTTTTTAAATTGGAAATCAATAAAAAGACGTGAGAGGGAGAAATGTTTAAAACATTACTTTCCAGGAGAAATGACATGAAAAGTATTAGGAGAAAAATACCCCCAAAATCTGAAAACAGTTGTGTTGCTGTGTTTCTTTTTCTATTTACATGCACTGGGTTCTTTAAAATTTCTTATTTTCTATGTTCCTGATTTTCACTTTTTCTTGACAGAAGAAAAAAAAACCTCCAAAACCTATGAAAAACTGAAACAACAAAACCCAAAATATTCTTATTATAGGAAAAATTGCCATTTCTATTTTTATATTGTTGAGAATGAGGAGAAAAATGAGCACAGTATCTGGTCATAAATTTCTGGCATTACTTATGAAGATGGCAATGCACTACTCCAGAAGGGAAGGGATGTCAAAGTCCTTGAATGCTCCACAACTTCCCATGGTTAAAGTTTCTGTGTTTTTGCAATGTAGGGAAGTTGCACTGCTGTTTCTGTCTTCTGAGCCAATCAGAAAAGGGTTAAAACTTAAGTGATTATTCAACACTGTTAGCAAAACCAAATCAGAAGAAAGCAAACCCCAGCATAAATTCATGTTCAGAAAAATACATGTAATCACAAAATGGGTGTCAGCAGTGACATACAAGAACCAAGTTTTCCTCTGATACTGCCCAGAGAACTACTATCTCCCTATTTTCACTGATACTTGAACCTTTGGGTGTTGCTGTCTTTCTGCCTTCTGTAGCCTTGATCAAGACATGATTTCTATATAAAATACTTTGAGGGTACTATGGTGAACTTTCATTTGATATTTCTTCAACTATGAGAAAGAATTACTGGATTTATTCTGCTGTAATGGTGAAACCTTCTTGAAAATACCCTGGCACATATAGGAATAGTTTATTTTGTTCCAGTTAACATGTGGAGCTATTTACATTATCCTGCATATTCATTTAGCTGTCATCACCATGGGTGGGTTTCCATTTTCCACTGGATATCTGAATAATGAGTTGCTAGAAGACATTTACTTTGGGAACACAGGAAAAAGGTGATCTAGAGTAGCCATAAAAGCAGGCTAGGAAAAAGCAGGCAGGAAATCTGTCTTACTTGTTGGTATTGATATTTCATTGCACACTTCAATCCCTATTGATCAATTGCTCATAAAAATAAAATGCTCTGGTTTAGCTGGCAAAAACTAGAAATGCCATATATACTGCAGACTGAAGTCTTGGGAAGTAACAGTCCATCACACAATTAAGAGTCCCATTGTGCATGAGATGTAGGTCTTACACACCCCAGAGAGCATTCCTGGCTTGGAATATGGGAGTGCATAAATGATAAATATGACAGAGGAAATAAATAGATTAACAGAAAAATCAGAGGTGTTGAGGATCCCATATCCTGAAATGGAAGTAAAGATGGCATTTCTTAATGCGTAGTTCCTATTACCAATGGGAAAAAAATCCAACCCTCCCAGCCTCTAACTATTGCCAGTATTTCAATGAATCCCTTGACTGCATGGTGTTCTCTTTTGAATTACATTATTGCTAACAGACATAGAACAGAACCAAAATAGTTGTTTCAGATTTAATTTTCGATATTCCTCAATAGTACAAAGTATACACATTTAGTTGATTGAATGATACTTAAGTTGCCATTTCTTTTGCTGGGCTTGTCATTTACTGTCTCTGTACACCATGCTTACGCCTATCATGCAATGCTTATCCTTTTTGTGCCCATGCCACTTGGGCAGTACTTATATATGAAAATAATTAAGCGTTTACCTAGAGTAAAATTTTTGTATCAGCAGATTGAAATGTTACAATAAAAGCACTGAAGCAATATTTTCTTCTGAAGATTTAGAGAGTTTTCTACTTCAGATTTTATTTTAGCTGTGACATTTTAGAAATTGAACGACAAAGATTTCTAGTTTTAATGTGGGTTTTGTTGCGTTTTTGGTTTTGGAATAGGTATTTTGAACAACATGAAGCATTATTCACTAAAGTTCTATGTGGCTGCAGAGCCTTGTAAGATATTTGGATTCTTCCCATAATTACATCACATTTCTGTAAGCCTTCTATATAAACATCTTGTCGTTTGGAAAATCATTTATTTTGGTCTTCTGTATTCTTTGCTTTTATGATACTTGCGTGACTGTAAATCTTTCCTGAACAGAGCAAATTACAAAGTGTAATTGGAATAGCTAAATTCCATGGAAAGGACCCTAAATAACAGACTTAGAAGAACCACAGGATGTTGACAAAAAATTGCAAAAGCGTACTACCTTGTCTATTCTAGAATAAGCCTTACTGTGCTAACGAAAGAAGGTGGGAAGCACAGAAATGTAAGAGATTCATTCTGTGATCAAAATCTTCTGTCTGAATGTAAAACCCTGTTCCACAAATGTATCACATTATTAAAAAATATTGATCTCTGCTTGAGATTCAGAAAAGATAAAGTTGAAAAGTCATATTGTTGAGTTAAACATAGTAATTGGGAATAAACAGTCTGGGATAGGCAAGTTCATTTATCTGTGTTTGCTTATGTACAATCTACCTAAAGAATGGTGCAGATCAAGATAAGAGCATTTGCAAGCACTCATTGCTCTTTCTGAAGCCTGAAGGCTTTCTCTTTGGGTGGACTTGAACTCTCTTACAAAACCTTACCAGTCTAGTAACAGTGACTACTGAGAGAGATGTACGAGAACAAAAAAATCTCCAAAAATCCTATTAAAATGTTAGGAAAGCTTGCATGTATTAAACTACATTTAACAAACATTAGAACAATAAGCATGGGTGGCATTTTTACTTTTTTCAGGGAAATACTATTTTCAAGTTCAGCCATGTAGGAGGTGCTGGCCTCTCTTTTTTGTTTGGAAATTATTTTCATTGCTTACTTTGTAAGAGGAAGTCTCTAAAATATCTCTAACCACACTTCAGACATGACCTTAGAGATCAACCTCTGATTAGTTTACTGACCTCTTTAATTTATGTTCCTTGTTATTGAACTTGTCTAAATCCCAGCAGAAAGGGCTGGCTTGAGATTTGAAAGATCTGCAGCTTGATTTTATCTCTGTTCCTTTTCTGATGTGTGCTTAAGTCTGCATAGACATGATTAAGGATACAGCAATTGGGTGACATCACCCTGGCATCCCTGCATCACGGCAGACCCAAAGGACATAGTCACAGATGTAAGGCTGAGCAGATGCACACACACTTGCAGTCTGATATTGCTACAATTTCTACTGAAGAAAGCAGTCCTCTAAGTGCTGTGTATACCTCTTAAACCATGTCTAAGTTGATAAACTCGAATATTTTGGGGATGACTGTAGAGTGTGTGTATGAAATCTAAAGGTCTGGATTAAGAAAAATGTAAAACTCTCTTCTCTGTCCTTGAAATCTATAAATACTCTGATGCTTAAAAAATCGTAGCCATCCAATGAGATGGTGAGGAAGGACTTGAAGAGGACAAAAATCTGAACGTTGCAGCTGAAGAGGAGCTGAGCTGAGGGACTGACCTGAAGGCAAAGAAACCTGCGCTGACTCTGGTTGATCTTTTCACGCAGACTGAATCAGACATTGTCATAGCTCCTATGGACCACTTGGTGCATTTCTCCATGTGCCTGATGAGCCATGCTGGGGAAACAAGCCCATTAAAAGTAACAGAATTTTTAAAACGTATTTTATTTGTAACCAACTCATCTCTGTGATCAGATCAACGCTGGCATAGCACAAGGAAGGGCTCAGTAATAAAAGACTGGCAGAGGGAGGAGGGGGGAGACTGTACCACTGATAAGACAACAGATCTAGATCAGCCTGAAACAGTAATGAAGCTTCATCCTGCAAATGTCTGTGTCCATTCAGAAGAAGTTTATGCACTCATAGACCCCTGACGCATGTGAGCTTTGACAAGGTAAAGCTAATTTGTTCAAGTGCAGAGGGAAATAGATAAGTAGGAGAATATCTGTGCCTCGCTGAGAATTGCACAAAAGAAAAAAATACATCTCAAAGGCCAAGGGAAGATAGAGAACTACTTGGTAGGAGCCAAGGTAGACCCTGATTATACAGATAATTTTCTTTGGCAACCTAAGTAAAGTGATGAAGAAATTTTCTAGGCTGAGACTTAATTTTATACTAATTTTTCAATTTGTTTAATTTTGAGCTTGGCATATGAAGGAGGAAGACGCTATTTGAAGGAGCCCAATTTTCTTTGTGATTCACATCTAATAAAAAAATTGTGATTTTTATGTCATTAAATGCTAACAGCTTTCCCCTATCAAACTTTATTTAAATTATTTGTCACTCACATTAAGCTGTTCCTAGCATGTTTTCTAAAGATGTATGTAATATATTATGCTGTGCAAATTTCTTCCAAAGTAGCTGATAAGGATAACTAACTTACCTAGAAATAACTTTTTTTACTTCTCTTGCAATGCTCTTCTAAAGCTGAGTAGAGAATAATTAAAATAACAGTGATTAACCTGTCTCATGGAAAGCATTGTAATGGAAGTGTTGCTTCAGGGAAATTTCTGTTGTAAAATCAAAAGGATACACAGGGAGCAAAATAATATTTAAGGTGAGCTGCCAGTCAAATTATGTTTGGACAAGTTCAGTTCAGTTGATTTAATGTTCCTTTGCTGTCAGCATCATGGTTTTGAAGAACATACTAGGAGCATGTAAGTAGACATAAATATAGAGGATATAAGATGGAATAAAAACAACATTGCAATTTAGAATTAGAAAAATTAAATAAATTGAAAAAATATATACTCGTGGGAAATGAAAATAAGCCTGATGTAATTAGGCTTAGATCTATTATTTATGGAACTCTGTTTTTTATATTTCTTACTGAAGAAATTGTTTCATTTACTGAGGCATGTTGGTAAAAGCATAAAAAAATATTGGGTAAGACCAAAGTTCCCAGTATGCTGTTCCAAGCAGTGACCAGAAGAAGATGTCTAGGACAGACCAAAGATGAAATCAGAAAATACATTGGCTAGAGAAAGCTGGTTTGTTTATATTTCTTAAGGGTTTTTGTTTATTTGTCTGTTTTTTGGTTTTGGGGGTTTGTTTTGGGTTTTGCGTGTGTGTGTGTGTGTGTGTGTGTGTATTTGACCTTGTTCTTGATGGTCCCTGACATTTGGCTTTATTTTTCTACTCCCTGAGCTGATGTTCTCATGGATTGTGTATTACTCTGCAAGATGCATTCTGCAGTAATCAAGAACCCATGATGTTATATATGAAATCTTAACTTATCTTTCCCTCATCTATATAATTTCACATTTAATTTTTTTCATTTTGTCTGTCATTTCAATGACCAGTCACCCACCTCAAAGTTGTGGGGCTTTTTAATTTATTTCATGAAGATTCAATCTCTACTCCTACTCTCTGTTTTACCTCTATTCCTACTCTCTGTTTTCAGCTCTCTAATCTTTTTCTTTTGGTAAGGGACGTTTTTGAGAGCCTTTTGGAAAGCCAAATAGATTATATCAGGTCGATCTTGTTTATCACATACTTTTTATCTCCTTCAAAGAACAGTACAGAATAATGACCCTCATCTATATTCTAGTTCATATATTTCCATTTTTCTTTCACTTTCTAATGATTCTTAAGGTACGGCAACCAAATTTACTGGCTTGTAACTATGTGGCTTTCCATGACACATGAAAATATCACACATTTGTGATATTTTCTGTTTTTCAGGCCTCAAGTACCAAGGTCATTGAAAGCTAGAGGTTATAAAACAGAAACAATTAAGTTATTAAATGCCAGAGTGCTTTTAGAATGGCTGGAGATGGCCCTGACAAATCTGCCTCTTACATAAACTAGTCTCTTATCTGGACCAAACTGATTTTATTGATGCTCATGTTCATAAGTTCTCAACTAGCTTTAGATATCTCATATCTGTTGTATAGTTGAGTTTTGACTTTGACTTCACAGACAGGCAGTGGACACAGGAAATGCCATAGTTTTCTTCTGATGGGCTGTTCCTTAAACCAGCAGAACTGGAACCATGCTGTAATGCAAGACAACCCTCTTATACTCTTAAGGGGAGGTCAGGCCTCTGCTGACTGGAAGTTTTGCGGCTAATTCTAATGGATTTAAGTTGCCAGATTCCAGAATTTAATTTCCCAACTCAATAGTTGCGAACGAATAGAAGCAACAGGAATATCACTTTTACAAGCAGAGGAACAGCAAAGTGTTCATGCCATTTGCCTGCTTGTTGAGAAAAAATTGCCTGCACCTAGAAGCACAAATATTGAGGAATGTCTAGTACCAAAAATCTAGTCTTTTTCACTCAAGAACATAAACTCTTCTCTCATGAAATTCTGGAATTATCATCAAGAAAAGAGTACCCGCCTATCATTCATCTGCCTTACTTGAACAATATTAGGAAGCATATAGTGGAGACCTGACCTAGCAGAATCTCTCACTATATGTACTTTAATCAAGAAAACTATTCTGCACCTCTTAAACCACATAATGGTTTTCCAAGGACTCAAAAAATATTCAGAATGCCACAGCCTACTGCTGCACCAACTGCATGAAAGATAACAAAGGATTCCTACTAATATAAAAACATTAATGTTCAGCAGCAGAGACCATGAGCTGTAATGTCACACAGTTGGGTTTAAAGAGAAAGAAATAACTGAAATATTTTTTAAAAAAAGATAAAATATCCTAGGAGAGTAAAACAGGAATTAAGAGTTTCTGCTGCAGGATGAGTCAGATATTGTAGTGACAGCCAAACCACTGCCATGACCAGCACATGGGCTGATGGCATGCACTGCTTGGGAGGCTGATGAAAGCTGGAGAATTTATCTGGAGCCAAAGTCCTTTAAGAATTATTGTAGATTAATTTCTATTGGTATTTAAGGTGCATCTGTCCTAAATCCTTTGCTTGTTATGAGTCTCCTTTGCTCAGGCAGACTGGAGAGGCATAAGGTTGAAAAAGGCAAATATTACTAGGGAAATAAATACTGCTGGGATCTATCCATCATGAGATGCTTCAACTTCCCAAATGAAGAACAAGTATTACCGAGATAATTCAGTCACTGTGGGTTGTAACAGGTGAAAGATTTCTTCACCATTTATAAAGCAAAAGATACTCTTCATTCAGCCATGAATTTTGGTGAACGCATTAGTTTGAAACTGATAATGGCAGAAGTGATGTAAATTGAGAGCTCACACGTTAATTTTGCATAAACATCATCAGCAAATAGTAAGCTTCAGTTGCAAAAGGACAGACTTTTAGAAAGTATGAGAAACAGTTTATGAAATTAGATGGGATACAGAGGTTAGGTTATTTTTTAAATAAAGGCAAAAGCTGTCTGAAATCTTATCCCACTAAGATATGAAAATTAGTAGTTGAGAGATTATTAGACGAATAACCTCCTTCAGCAGGACAGCAAAGAGCAAACAAAACTTGGAATAGAGAGATTTATTTGTAACAACAGATAAATATTAGAGATTTAGGCAGAGAAAGGAAGATCTAGGGAGAAGAAGAGAGAAAGTGAAAGTTGCCAGACTTTCCAAATGAAATTAAAAATACAATTCCTTGGATAGGCAAATGAAAGAGAACAGCAGAAGATGGGAGATTAAAGGCAACACAGAGGGACTCTACAGCATATGAGCACATTACATTTTCAATAGGAATACGTAGCTTATGGCTGTGAAAACAGGCTAGTTAATACAGGACTGTATTGGCTAGAAAGTGTGACAGCCAAGCTAGCAGTCAAATTCAAGGACCTCAGTACACTCACAGTGAAGGACTTAATTACTATTCCACCCTCACAGTGCTGAAAAATCTGGCACATAATGTTGCAAGACTATAAAAAAGAAGTTTAATAATTCTTTCAGATGTTGGTATAAGTGGTAGAGAATGCCTCATAGCTGTGAACATAAAATATGGCAATGACACTGAAGAATGGAAAGAGATAGGGAAATAGGTGGAGGAGAAAGTTACGTGATGGGAAGGAAACAGAATGTGAAAACTGTTCAGCCTTTTGCCTTTGCTTTTGGATGGGATTTTCAGTTGTGCCTCAGGTCAGGAAACTAGTCTAGTTTGGAGTGTGCACTCTCCTTTTCCACTTATTAAAGAACTGCACCCATTCCCAAGCTACACAATACCATGCATCTTTAAATGTGTATTCACATGGACCATAGATATTTAGATGCTGACAGGCAGCAGCTAATATGATTTGTAAAAAGTAATGAGGGAAGTTCAGTGCCTAATCTCATAACATTTGCCTACTAAGATGGAGTGCTAGTGTTTATAGACAGCTGTGGTGTATGGCATTTCTTTTGGACTAGAGAGACATTTATCTACACATTTGTCTACTTAATATGGACATTGCGTTGCCAAGCAAATAAGGACAAGTGATAGTAGCAAGTTTAGTAATTATTTTCATTTTAATGTGTGGATTTCAATCTATTTGACATTTCCCATTCTGCGGTCAGCAGGACGCAATCATTTTTATCAGCACTTCAGGTGCTACAATATGACACCAAGACTGGAGAAAAATGGGTATGTAAAAGTAATCTCTGTAACAGGTAGGGGTTTTTACATATAGATAGCATGCTTAGTTGGATAAATAATTCTTCATGTAGTCAGATATTTTTCTAAATATCTGCTATCAAGAAAACACCTAGAAGGTGCCAAGTTCCATTTCTGTTTTCTAGATACAACAAAATGGACTGAATTTATAAATGCCATTTGTATACCACTTGTTTACTGATATTAAGTTCTGAAAATTGTGAAGAAGGACAGCAAATGATAGGCTATTTCATTTTCATATAGAAGTGACAGTTCTGTGACCTTTTTATGTCATGTTGCGTAATGATCTTACCAAGCAACATGAGCGAAAATGACATTTGGAATGAGTGTCCAGTACAGTGAATATAGACACAAATGGTTGTTTTCTGGTTTTTCCAGGTATCTGTCTTGAAAAAAGGGGAAATCTGAAAGTAAAAAAAATAATGAATTGTGATTACAACATAAAATTGAGTAAAATTTTATGATAAAATTTACTGTATTAGTTCACCATGCCAAAAAAATAACTGGGTTATTAATTTCTTTGTTCTTTGCTTTGTTTGGCATTTCCATGATGACTTCAATTTAAAATAGGAGAATATATAGAGAGAGTTTGTTCTAAAAGAAAACATATGAAGACACTGTGTTAACAGGGTAACAAAAGCCAGACTCCTAAATTTACCAATTGCTGGTTTGCATTTTTTTTTTCCCCAATACAGATTACTATTGTCCCAGATTAGGAAAAAAAAAAAAAAAGAAGACAACATCAAATATGATGTAAAACATACACGAGTGTTTCAAGACTGTTTTTAAGCATGGTGTTGGAACACAGTATGCAAACTACATGGGTGGACTATAGTGGCTACACTGTTTTTAATTCCATGTGAATCTGGATCTGATTCCCTACCTGTTGCAGTGATGATGCAGCTAAAGCCTAGGAGGGGGCTTACGCTTGATCATCATCTGTCCCCAGGTTCCTCCCAGCTCTAGAGATGTGATACTGCAAGCAGGTCAGCAGAATTTTCATACCTTCACCCCCGGGTAGCCATGGGACAGTCCAACATTACATGATGCACAGAAAGCAAATACTCAGTAAGCAGCACCCCATGCTTTGCTGGGCAGCTAGGAGCATTATGCTCTCACTGGAATGAGTGTACCCCCCTCCTCCCAGCATGATGACTGACTTTTTCAAAATGCAGGAAAGAACTGATAATGCCTTACAGCCTTTTTTATTGTTGCTCTTTCTGTTCTTGCTACTTATTTTATTTGGCAGATCTGTCCCTACTTTTTTTTTTTAATATCCTTTTTCTTCTTCCCACAGAACCTGCCCCTATGGTGGTTGCAGGTCTTTCCAATTTATATGAGTAGCCAAGGTTAGGCTGAAGCATGCTATAACTGAGATCTATGCATTTCTGCCAGACCTCAGTTCTTCTGCATTATATATCTATTTATATATATAAATACACACATACATATACATACACATGCGTGTATGTTATGCAGATATAGATACATATGAATATGTAAATCAGCATTTATATACATACATATGAGAAACCTAAAAAAGAAAATTTGCATTGTGGATTTCTTCCCTGGGGATTAGACTGATCTGTATGAATTCTGATTTATAACAAGATACTCTGCCAAAATCAGCGGTACAGTAATTAAGTATCTTCTGCCAGGGATAGTTTTTGGCACTTTACTGTTTCATACTATTGACGATCTGGTTTATTCCATTTTAAAGATGAAATATCTACCATTCTGGTTTGCAATAGAATTCACAGAGAATATCCATTTCCACAGCGGGAACATTTCTGCGAAACTGAAGCAGGCTTTTCTTTTTTCCTAGTTTTCATAATAAAAAAAGACTGACCGTCTCTGCTAGAGGAACTTAAGTGATGAGAAAAATCTTTCCCTATTATTTTTTCATTTTACTTTTTAATAACCTATTTATTAACTATATCCAAAGAAGCACATTTGTTGCCTTATTTAAGTAAGTACCTTCCTTTACAGCCTCCATCATTTTTACAAGCCTTAATGGCATTTTTTGGCATGTAGCATTTAGATGAAACTCAGAATAACTTTATGAACTAGTCACTGCGGTAAAATACAATGGAGGGAAGGAGGAAGAACTTGACTCTCCTTCTCAGTCTCTCTGGCATCATTTATTTAGATGGGAAGAAGTGAGGTCCCAGGATTCAGAAGAACTGCAGGGAGCTTTTAAGCTCCCTCTGTGCCCAGCGCTGCTTTCCTCGCACCTGGCACACTCACATGCCAGGCAGGGACGAGGGAAGCAGGGTGCAGGAAGGGTTAGCAGACCAGAGCAGTATTTCCCCAGCAGGTAAGTCCCCTCCTTATGTTTGCAACAATTCCTTTTTTTTTTTTTTTTTTTTTTTAATGAAATCATATAGGTTATTTTCTCAGTTTCTAGGAAAGGGTTAATGGATGTATTTATTTAACTGATCATAGCCTGCTAGGACAAACTACAGCTGCGAAAAGATTTTAGCAGCTTTCCCAAGCTAAATCTTATTTTTCATGGCTAATTAACTTCGGCGAAATCTGCTCCAGGCTTATATTTTACAAGATGATTCTAGTTCTTAAATGTGTTTCTTAACAACTGATAAGTAAAAATGGTTGGCAAGTTCAATGTTATATAAAAATAAGTCATTAGTGTTAGACACTATGTATTTACAGGGCTTGAAAATGTCAGAAAAATGTGGCAAACTATTATCACCACTAATTATCTTCAGCTCTGTTCTGAATACATTTACGGTAGCTTTGAAGGAAGTGGTACTCTTCGATGCACATGAAATAGGCTTATATTATTTTGTAAAAACTTTAGCTATAATGTCTTTGTCAAAGGTAAAGGGTATTCAAGATTCGAGCAGAGAATTATGTTAGCAGCCAGCAAACTGTCCTTTCCTTCACCCGCTCCCAGGGCTGTGCAAGAAGAGGAACATCTGGCAAAGCTTTCCTCATTCCTTCGCTGGCTCATTGAAGTCAATAGTCACACTAGGGTGCTCACAGTCTTCACAGCAAGCTTTTACTCACCACACCAACCCTGGAGAGTGGCAGAGCCCTGCTCTGTCCTCATCCCTGGGCAGCATAGCCAGAGCAGAGCACAGGGAAAATGCGCAGACCTCCTGCCAGCTGACTGAACTCCCCCTCGCAGCTAGCAGCGAAACAAGGCTGTGAATGTTCAACCCCAGAATCAGAACTCATTCCCCAGTCTGAGCTATGTGACCTTTCTGATCTTCTCAGTCAAAGGTAGAACAAAATAACTTTCAGTCATGGAGTAATAATTAAAATGAAGATGAATCTCTAAATCATCTTTGGGTATATAATGGGACCCTGCCCACACAGGACCGCTATTATGGATGCAGATTACCAGATTATTTAATGCAAAGTGTGTGTTCTCCTACTACCCCTCCCATCACCTGCAAATGTGCAATAGTGACATGTTGCTCTGCAAATGGCCCTGGCTCTCCTGATAGACCACAGTCTAATATTTATGGAGCAGGGAAGGGCAAGCACGTATTTGACACTGCTTAAACTACTCCCACATACTTAGCGTGACACGGCTGGTAAGAGGCCAAGGCTACTGAAGAAAAAATAGTAAAGAATACAGTTAACAAGTTTTGTTTCTGTTACTATGCTTTTGATTTACATTTTCAGATACTAACAGAGCTTGGTCTTTAATTTCCTGCAAAAAAATATGGTTGGATTTTTTTTTTTGTACTCCCTTTCAAAAAATGATTTGGGGTTTGTCTTTTTGGAGGGGTTGGGGAACTAACTGCCTCATTTAAACACTTAAAGCAACATGGACCTTGATTTTCACACAATAAGGGCAATGTTTCTACTATAAAGTCAGTTTGAAAAAAAGCTTTGAGAGAGATGTTGCCACAGAATCCAAACCCAAGTCAATACTTTATCTTTTCAAAGTCAAATTACTTTTTAAAAGTAATACATATTTCACAGAAATTGAATTTATTGATGAAAAGAGGGGAGAAAAGATGTTTCCAAAAGTAAACTTTTTTTTTTCTAATTTTTTTTCTTATAGGTTCTTTTTTTTTTGGAAATGCTTTTTAGGCTATACTGTATATCATATGACTGAAATTGCTTGAAAGAAAGTAAAATTGTTTCAATATGTATGAGGAATTTCCTTTGATATGTCATCAGAAACTGTTTTCTCATGAGACGGACAAGATTTACATCTTCTGAGATGCAGTAACATGACACCAGCCAGGCTAGTGAACGGCAATATTTTAAATAGGCAGAGGGATGACTGGTCCAAAAAACTTTTTAAAAGCCAGCTGAAATGACATTTCTCAGTTTGCTGGTGACTGGAGGTCAATGTTTCTCTTGGGTTTGAATAAATATGATCTGTATAATTATTTCTTAAAATTTTAGCATCCTTTCTTCCTCCCTTGTGTAGCCATTCTGTGCTTTGTTATATCCCTAACAATGACGTCTGGGGCCTAGTTTTCTTCCTTTCCATTTCCAAAGATGACCTTGCTGGTAAATCTGTTTTCAAAGGTCCCTCAGCTCTATTTAAAATCCAGACCTTTAAATGTGGTCTTTAATAGTTGTAAAATGTTCTCATAAATTCCAAGCTATGTATTTTCTATATTGTTTCTTTCTGGTTCATTTAGTGTGACATTAAAGAAAAATTCTAAAAAGACATTTCCTTCACAATCGGTTTTGAGTGAAGTGTCAGGAAAAATCACTTGTAACTTTCTGCTTGAGCCATTAATTAGCACAGTGCTTGTTAACTGCTGCTGTAACTTTTGATTCATTGGCACCAACACACCTCTGGTGTGATGGATGTGCTAGAAAGGCTTAGATAGACGGCCTGAAATGTATTTACATGTCAAAGTAAAATGAGATGTGACATTCACTTTCAAAATGATCCCTAGAGGATAATACTTTTTAAAAGTGATTATGTCAATCTGGATGTCGAAGCTGTATAAGTAAATATAAACAATGCTCCATGTGTTTTATCAGCCTTTGTCAGAGTAACCTTTAACATAAAATCAAGAAAAAATCACTGCAGTATTTTAAGATGAAATAAGCATTATTATAGATAGCATAAATAACAAGTCAAGAATTTATGTCAGCAGCTGTGAATAAACATACAAAGGTTTCCTGAAAGGTTCTGCTGTGAGGGAAAATCAACGAGCCACGTAGGAGCTACTGGAAAACAGACCTCTTGAGATGCAAAGGAATTTAATGGATGTAGATTTATTTTGATTCTTCTCCCATAAAATAAAAGAAGTTTTAAGATTGACCAACAATTTTCTATGTGAATGGTGTATAATGAATTGTGGTGTAGAGAGCTTTATGTCTAACAGCAATTAGCAACCGAGAAAAAACAAAAGACAGAGAGAAGTATGTGGAGTTACCACAGCACTGGTCACCATCCTCTTTCTTGTCTTGATGAAATGTGGGGCCATAGGACACTTGTCTTCCAAATGTCCTGTAGTGCTGTCATAGATAAAGCAGTGTGGATGCAAGGCTTCTGGTTATCATAAGGGTGTTTACCCACACAAACTTGTAAAAGTGGCTATGGTGAGCTGAAGGGTCACATCTACCAGAACAGTACTGGGTACCCACCACAGTCCAAGCATGGCACTACAGATAGATACAAACAGTGTGCAAAACTTACCCAAGCAGGTGGTTGAGTGAGCTCATGCTGACCTCTGGGCTTTCAGAATCTTCTCTTTGAAGATCTCTACGTGCCACAGTCGTGCTTTAGGTGTCCTGCTGCAGCTGCAACTATGGGTATGGCTTTGAAGCTGCTGAGAGATTAAAAGCAATGTAGTGATCAGATGCCACTGTAATGAAAGGGCTGGAAAAGTACCCCAGAGAGAAGACAAACAGATAAACCACAATGGATTACTCACTCTGGTTTTGTTGGTCACCAGCAGCTATAGCACAGCAGTAAAAAGTAAGGCATAAGCAACATGTGTTATTTGGCCAGAATGAATGGGCTCTGAAAGCAGTGCTACTGCTGGAGTGAAAGCCAGCCTAGTGCTGTGATTTTGCATGGAGGAACAGGGCTGAGTGACTACCTATCACCAGACCCTGCTCCATTCTCCTTTTGGTCCTTACATCTGGTGCTTCTGTATGTGGCATAATTATAACACTTTTTGGGTAAAGAAAGTTTCCACTGTCAGAAATAGCACCAAGCCTCAGTTATAGGAGAACCATGCAGGAGTTTCTTTTGGTTGACACCAGTAGAATTAATGAAAGGATAAAATATAGTATTGATAGAAATAAATGCTTTTGGAAGCTATATGAATCTAGTGAATAATCTCACTGAGAAAAAAAAAGAGAAAATATCAATAGTCAATACCACATCTACCTTCTACAGAACTTTGTATTATTAAGAAAACTCATATGGCTGTCAGCATTAAATGAAACTTTGTTGTGTTGCTGTGCATCATCACAGGACAGAAAAGTACTATACAATGCCTATATTTAATGTATTCTACTTATATCAGTCAGTAAGTGATAACGTGTCCTATCTAATTAAATCCAGATTTCATGTGCATCTTTTCATTTACTTACTGTGCAAAGAATGGAAGCTAACATTAAAGTATTAAAATTGGATAAAATTGCACTTCATATTAATACCATGTGTGGAAATTTATAATTTAAAGCATATCTTATGGAATATTATCTCTTCTATATATTGCATAGAGCTCTGATATTGATCAAGAATTTCCCAGGAGTGTATGATGAGAGAAAATGAGTATGTTTCCCTTCCTCTAGGGATCAGTCAGCTTCTTGCTGATCTTTCATGCTGCTGCTTTGATTAAAACTGGTTCTTGTTTGGTTTGTTTTCTTTTTGTTGTTTATTAAGAAAGACCAGTTTCTAAAAGGAACATCAGAATTCAGACAGCTTCTCTCTAATCAGATATTTTGCAGAGCAATGGGTTAGCAATCCATGGCCTCTTCAGCTCTGTCTATTTTGTGATCTCACTGGAAATGAAACACTCTACGTGTGGTATACAGTTTCCTAAGACAAACTTTGCTTTATTTTCTGACTTTCAGACAAAGAAAGGCCTATGGGAGCCAATACTGTCTCACTGACAAAGGCATGGATATCGGCTGGACTCCTGGTTTGAAAGCTGCCCTTAGCAAAAGGAAGGCACTCTGAAGTGCTGCAAAACAGGCAAACTGCAGTTACTGCTTTCAGTAAGGAGCACCTGGACAACCTGATTAGACAGTTCAATTTGTTGCAGAAGGCAGCTGAACTTTAACTTTGCATCCAGTTTAAAAACTGTCATGGGTTCAGCAGTAGCAGTCATTTTTCTCCTTCTTGGTAGCTGGTGCAGCGCTGTGGTTTTGATTTTGGGCCTGGAAGCAGCGCTGATAACACCAGTGTTTCAGTTACTGCTTAGTGATGTTTTGGTCTGGCCAAGGACTTTCTGAGCCTCATGCTCTGCCAGGGAGGAGGGGAAGCCGGGAGGAAGCAGAGACAGGACACCTGACCCAAACTGACCAAAGAGGTATTCCATACCACAGCACGTCATGCCCAAGATGTAAAAGAGAGAGCAGAGACCCGGAAGGATGGGGGTGCACTGTGTGGTCAGGCTGGGTTTTAGGTGGTGAGCGATTGTATTCTTTCCTTGTATTTGCCTTGTCATTATTATTATTGGTGGTAGCAGTAGTGGTCTTCTGTTATACTTCAGTTACTAAACTGTTCTTATCTCAACCTGTGGGAGTTGCATTCTTTGGATTCTCCTCCCCATCCACCCGGGAGCGGGGGGAAGAAAGAGGGGGAAGTGAGTGAGAGAACAGGCTGTGTGATTTACGGCTTAAACCACGACAAAAACTTAGCCTGTTTAGAGATGGAAAAGGTTTTATATTTACTTTCCTAAATACTGCATCCTTCAGGATAGTGTGTTTAAGCAGACTAGAACCAACCCTTTTATTGTTTTGGTTCTCATGTCATTCACACTTTTTGTAAATCCTCTAAAGTCTATGGAAATTGTGTTGGGCAAAATGCAGTAAGAATCAGGTCCTGTATATTTCTTGTGCAGGATCTTCTCTTTTCCAGAATCTGCTATACCAATGACGCCTATCTGTGACTAAGGATTAGTATTTTAAATCATAGTTTTTATTTGTAACAAAATCATTCATATATAGCCCCACTGTGCTAAATACATACACATTTATAATTAAAGCTCTTCAAAATCAGTGTCTCTTATTCCTCCAAAATAAATCCTGTAAAAATTCCATATATGTAGACTTAAGGTAGACACTCGGTACTATTAAAATTAAGAAGGGCTTTCAAATATAGGAAATTGTATAGCATTAGAGACTTACCTTTTAATATTGAAAAGCAATGCTTTAAAAAAATTTATTCAAGCTTATACACCAGCAATATGGAAGGTGTCAGGTGTCCTGCTACATTTCTGGAAACCAAAGCAAAAACAAGTGATGCAGGAGTCTGAAAACTTAAATGAAAAATGAACTCATAAAATGATGGCAGGAAGGTTGATTATATCCACAGAACAGTAATTGTTACAGTTGTTCAGATTTTTTAGCTTTTTCATGACAAAGGCAGTTGAAAATGTTCAAAGAAGAAAATTACCTCAGAAAAATGAGACCTTAATGCTTTTCACTCAGTGTTATGTTCTCCCTTGGAGAAGCAAAATTATCCTCCAAGTGTGAGATGATTCCTTTGTTTAAATCCTGACTGTCGGGGGGGGGGGGGGGGGGGGGGAGGGGGAATCTGCTCTCTGCTAAAACTATTTAATTTTGTAGCTGTCTCAGTAATACGGCTGCTTTCATCAAACAATGCCTTTTCTTCCTTGCTGGTGGAATACTCACTTGCAGTCCATAAACAGTCACTTTGTATTACAGAGATTATTTCTGAATAAAAGTGAAGAAGTGGGCTTTTGACAATGACAGGAACAACAAAGCATAAAGAAATCAGAGAAGATCAAAGATGCTTATTAGCTCAGGTAGTAAAAATAAAGCCATTAACAATAACAGAGTATCTTTTTCGTTACTCCTTCATATTGTATGAAAACCTATAATTGTCACATCAGAAAAAGCCTAACTCACTTTTCAATAATCAAATATTTAAAATAGATCCTTATGCTTTATATGACATAGTAGAGGGACTTCCTTATTTACTGTATTACTTTGATGTATTTTTTTATTACTTGAAAAGTCAATTCAAATTGCTGAGTTTTTATAAATATTATATAGACTAGGTGTTCTGACTGATCAGACATATCTCTCTCTTATATGCTCCTGGCTTACCTCTCTGCTGTACTCAAACTAGGCCAAGCACAGGAATAGGCTGAGGGAGCAAAACCCTAGTTGAATCATCTCCCATATCCCTCTATTTCTAGTCATAGCTTTTCCAGAACAGCTACTGACGTTTCCCATATATATATAGCTAAACATATCAATAGTATAAAGTCATTTCTTTTTCATGGCTCTTTTCTGGTAAGACATACTTTTATAGAGGGAGAACCTAATCTGGGCAACTTCAGGTTATAACCTTTGACTTAGTTTAACCTAAACCTAGTCTTGATATTTATTTTCTTGCATTAAATTATAAATATATGTAAATCTCCTCGTAAATTGTTTATCTGACTTAATAATACTGTTTCCCTGCTCCATTTGAATTTGAAATATAACAGTAATACAACTGATTTAATTAAATTTTTACTATTTATTTATGCCTGCTTTTGATTACAAGACTGTGGCTCTCTATATATACTCAATTATTTTTATTCAGTAGCATATCAATAGTTACTAAATTGTATTCACTATGGGCTTGCTTTCTGTATATCCTGCTGAAGAAAAAAGGAGTAGTGTATTTACGATATTGTGAGGAAAAATACTGGACAAAGCAGTGGATGCATCAGTGAAGGACAAATGAAAAGTACATTAAAATATACCCTCAGCATCCATAGTAAGCAAAATGCATAGTGAAGAAACTAGCCCACTCAATGCCACAATACTTACATAAAGTGCTTGATCATAATATAATCATAGAATCATAGAATAGTTAGGGTTGGAAAGGACCTTAAGATCATCTAGTTCCAACCCCCCTGCCACGGACAGGGACACCTCCCACTAAACCATGACACCCAAGGCTATGTCCAATCCAGCCTTGAACACCGCCAGCAATGAAGCATTCACAACTTCCCTGGGCAACCCATTCCAGTGCCTCACCACCCTTACAGTAAAGAATTTCTTCCTCATATCCAATCTAAACTTCCCCTGTTTAAGTTTGAACCTGTTATCCCATGTCCTCTCAGGATAAGGTTGGCTTTCTGGGCTGCAAGCGCACACTGCCGGCTCATGTTCATTTTCTCATCAACCAACACCCCCAAGTCCTTCTCTGCAGGGCTGCTCTGAATCTCTTCTCTTCCCAACCTGTAGCTGTGCCTGGGATTGCTCTGACCCAGGTGGAGGACCTTGCACTTGGCATGGTTAGACTTCATCAGGTTGGCATCAGCCCACCTCACAAGCGTGTCAAGGTCCCTCTGGATGGCATTCCTTCCCTCCAGCATATCAACCGAACCACACAGCTTGGTGTCATCGGCAAACTTGCTGAGGGCGCACTCAATCCCACTGTCCATGTCACCAACAAAGATGTTGAACAAGACCGCTGCCAACACCGATCCCTGAGGGACACCACTTGTTACTGGTCTCCAGCTGGATATGGAGCCATTGAGCACAACTCTTTGCGTCCGGCCTTCCAGCCAGTTCTTTATCCACCGAGTGGTCCACTTATCAAATTGTTGTCTCTCCAACTTAGAGACAAGGATGTCATGTGAGACAGTGTCAAACGCTTTGCACAAGTCCAGGTAGATGACATCAACTGCTGGATAGACCTTTCTATTTGCTACTAGTGAGAAAAACCTCATCAAGCTATTTCTGCTTGCTTATACAAGGTCTGTGTGACCCACATTGCTCAGAAGAGCAATCCTACTTCAGGCATTAGGTCTCAACTACATTGTGAGAGGGTTGAAAAACTAATGTGTCATCCAGTTACATGGCCAGTGCTTCACCTGCTCAGAACAATTTTGTATGTGCTGTCTAACCTGCAAGTCAGTATAAATGGTTTAATGACATTTTACACTTACTTGAACCATAAACTTGCCAATATTACTGGGTTTGTACAGCAATGTATTCCCATCATCTGAGCATTTAGTGAACTCCAGAAACAGAGAAATTTGTGTCGGTGCTTTAAGAAGTCATCGTGCTTTCTTCATGATGAACAGACAGGAGGTTAAGAGTACTCTGAAGTTATGGGAAACATCCATAACAAAGAGACATGGGAGGGTTTGTGCAGATCCTCTCCTTCAGATTATGTTGTTGCAGAGTCTATCAACAGCTGCTGATGTGGTTAACCATTAAAAATGATAAAATATCAACACTGGCAAATGTTTGCAATGATATGGGTGAACTGTGAGAGAAATGGAGGGAGGACGGGAGGGAAGTGAGAGAAACAGAAGACAGATTGTAATCACTTATGTCTGCTCCCAAGATAGGGACATACCCAATGTCATTCAGCAACATGAAGGGGATATGATTTAACAATAATCTTTAAAAAATGGTAATAATGAATTAAGTAATGCTTCTCTGTGCTCCAGAGTTTGCTAAGAAAATTAGATCACAGAATCATAGAATCATAGAATAGTTAGCGTTGGAAAGGACCTTAAGATCATCGAGTTCCAACCACCCTGCCAGGGGCAGCGACACCTCACACTAAAACATTCCACCGAAGGCTCTGTCCAACCCGGCCTTGAACACTGCCAGCGATGGAGCAGTCACAGCTTCCCCTGACAACCCATTCCACTGCCTCACTACCCTCACAGTAAAGAATTTCTTCTTCATATCCAATCTAAACTTCTCCTCTTTAAGTCTGAACCCGTTACCCCTTGTCCTCTCACTACAGCCCCTAATGAAGAGTCCCTCCCCAGCACCCCTATAGGCCCCCTTGAAATACTGGAAGGCTGCTATGAGGTCTCCACGCAACCTTCCTGCATTATTTGGCAGGAAGTCTTACCTGACTCCAAAAAAGAGGATATAAACCCACAGTATGGCACTGTTAAATAGATTTTGTATTCCAGTTAGATACTAAATTTCCTTTATTAAATATTAATACTTGGAAAAATTCTATACTGTGTTAAAAACCACAATTTCAAATTCTTTTCTTTTAGCTTACCTGAGATTGACATAGAAAGGAACCTTGGAAGCACATAAAGGCTATAGGATTTAAAACCTGTTTACATCTTCCCTAAAAAAATTATCAAAACCATGCTTGAGTAATCACTTTTAATGAAAGAACGTATCTCTGTGAGTTAAATGCTCATCGTAAGCCTAATGTGAAAGAAGTGCATCTCGAGACTATCAGGCCTAATTACTGCATATTTTCAAGATATCGTTATTAAAGCAAACACCTTTTAGTGCTTGTTAACTGTCACACTGCTGATTTGCAAGTATATGCAACTCTCATATTTTTCTCATACCCTTTTCTGATACTTCTTTTCTCATTATGCCTCAGTACATGGAACAGGACCCTATTTTCAACAGGGTTTGTTGTTCCCCATCCTCGTAACTCCATCAGCTAATGTAAAAATAAGGTGAGGGACATATGCATCATGCGCGGAAACATACATGTAAATTACTACATATTTTTCTGTTAGAGTGTTCAATTATTTAATACACTGATAAAGACCATGCTGAAAGGTGAGGCTGTAATATGCAAGCCAGCTACAAACTAGCAAACATATTGGTATTTTCTCCACCTATGGCTCAAATATGGAGGTGATAGGGGAAGGAAGAGAGACCTACTACACAGTAAAAATTCTGCCAACTCAGCCTGAGGGCAGAGACATTTTTGTGGTTCTGTGATCTAGATCAGTCATGGGCAAGATCAGACCTAGGCAGATGGATCTGACCAAGGCAGAAAAAGCCCAGCAATAAAAACCTCAAAGAAATCTTTCAGTCTACATATCCCAGGCTCTTCAGTATGCTCAGAGCATCACTAAGTTTTAAAAAGCAAAGTGTAGGAAGCAAAGCCATTTGCCTTCCATTTTTATTGAATCCTGCATTATGTTTTCTTTTACACAAAGCAGGCTAAATCTAATGACTGTAGCCATCTTACAACCTACATGCCATTTTCTGCCTGCAAGCTGTGATTTATGAAGTACACTAGGTAAAAAAAGGGCAGCCCAGAGCAGGATGCAAAAGCTGCTGTAGCTGTCAGATCTCTCCCAGGTGCCCCCCTTTTTGAGCAGCAGCACCTCCAAACTCATGGTATAGGGTAAGAAAAATCTTGAAATAAAGTAATTTCTTTGACAACAGTAATATCATCACTGAAACTTATCATAAAAGCATTTCACTTCACTGATTTCAGGGCAGTCAAAATTTACTTCCAGCATATATGAATTTAAGTAAAAGACTCAAACTGTGTCAGCTTTTAAATGATTTCTTGATCTTCAAGATACTTGCAATCTGATACCAGAAATTCCACATCCCTTTATCTGTTTTAAGAAAAGCTTACAGAGCTAGAAGTCATTTTCCCATTCTATCACAATTCTACAAAGGATATGAGAAAGGTCAGAAGAAAAGCTCTGGTTTCTCTGGTTTAGACCACACAAGTTCTCCAAAAAGCATATTGAATATCATTGCACCCAAACAGAGAAACTTCATACCATCATCTTTTTTGTCTGTGGTAGAAGGCATTATATGGTAATAACAGAGCAATACAAGGGCAACCTTGTCTTTTTCTGGGTTTCATATAAACCAAATCCCCCAAATGAAGCCCAAATTATAAAGAAAAACAAAGAGACTTGAACCTTAAATGCTAGATTACATAGGTGTGCCAGTTCATTAAGAGTTCTTCAGGAGATCCTTTTAACTCAAAGCATGTGCAAGTTCAAAATCCAAATTCAGATAACCATATATTTTTCTCAGCGTGGCCTGTGTGCTTTGGTGAATCTCAGGCTCCTTATTATCCAGATTAGGATTTGGACCAGAGAGGAAATGCTGGAGCCTATGTGGGTCTGGCTTTATTTTCCCTGGAAACTGAAATGCAGGAAGCAGAAGGAAAGCTCTTATTTGCACTAGGGTCTCCCCTGTGTAGGTGAGGCCTTGCTGAACCAGTCCTTCTGATAGGCAAATACACAGTCTTCCAGATAACAGTGCAAAATTCTTGCTGTAAAACATAATATTCTAAAGCTATGTTAAAATTTGGCAACTAGTCAGAATAAAAAAAAAATTATAAAAAATATTATGTATTTACAGTTACACCTCAGCAGACTTTCTTTTAAACAAAAATGTCAGGACAAAGCCATGTTTATTTTATAACTATACTGTAAAAGCATTGGGTATCTCTATATGAATAACATGAAGGTATAGTGAGGTTTAGAACTGCCATGTGTTCCATCCAGAACAATTGCAATCTTTTACAGAAGAAATTGCGAGGTAAATTAATTGGTACATTCTATGTTTATTTGGTATTTTGTGACTTGCAAATGGGTGGAAGCGCAATAGCACGCTGTTTGTTAATGGCTTAGCAGGAAGTAGTTACCTGTATGTGGGATGAAGTCTGCCTGGGAGAGGAAGAACTTCCCTTCGACTCTCCAAGAGAAGATGAAGATGAGCTGTGTATGGGTTAGGGGAAGTCTAATCCTATTAAAGTGATGCTTTAAAAATAAATAAATAAATAAATAAATAAAGTAATAAAGTAATAAAGTAATCAACCATGAGAAAAAGAATGAACTGCATTTCTGAGCAAATCCAACCTCTTAAAGTGAGGCAGCTGGAAATGGTTTATACTTTTAATAATCAAGACTGGCAATGACAGTAAAAATTGAAAACAAAATAGATACTACGGCCTTTATCATTCTCCCTGCTTACAGTGATGGAAGATATTTGCGCCTGTTGTGCGTTTACAAACACCCAATTTTCTGAAGAGTATAAGTAGTGGTAACTAAAATGCCAATGTTAAATTATAAAAGCACTGTTAAAGGAAATATATTCAAACAGGCTCACACCTCAGAGAACATGCACTTTGTACAGATGGCTGCAGTCCATTCATAGGGCTACTGGTGTGGAATTTCTCAGTGTGGTGGAAAGGGACAGACTGTGGGTTTTGCAGTTTTCCTAACATGTTAAAGGACATATTGACAGGTAGCTCTCCACAGGCTTCAGGGACTCAGACCTTATTCCCTCCACCAAGCAAATTAAATGCAGTGAAACCAAAAATTGAACTCTTTATGAGGCAGGTTCAGTAATGAATGGAAAAACAACTGTTTTGTTTGGTTACCTGAAAGTAATAACCAGCAAACTGGTTGATTATAACTCCCAAATCTCTACATAAGTACTCAAAGGTTGAAACACTTGTGTCTAGGTATAAACACTCAAGGTCTTAGACTTGTACTACTTAGTCCTACATAGTGCTCATTTATTTCTTTCCTCTGAGCAGTAACGCCTGTCAGATGTGCATTATCTAAGTGCTAGAAGCAAAAAGCTTTATTATTGCTTTCTTTTTAGGCAATAAATGGTTTCATTCACACTCTATAGGTAGGATGTTAGCTGAACCGAAGTGTCTTGACTAAGTTCACAGAGGAATTAGTCTGAGCTGGTGATCACTTATCTTAGTCACATAAAAGAATTTGCATCTTAGAAGGCAGCTATTTATCATTAAATACACCATGAAGCAAAGAATAAAGACTCAGCAACACTGCCATCATTCAACAGAAAGACATCTTGTAGGGGTGAGTCATCACAAACAGGAGTTTTGCAACAACAGAGAGTTTTAGTGAAAACAAGGCTAGAAGCTAAATATTACAGTTACAGAAAGCATATAATAGATGAAAGATTACTGAAAACTTATCTAGTTTTAAAAAAAGAAGTGGATATGTTATGAAACACATCACAGGTTTCAGATTCTTATGGTTGCCTTTTATCAGGCTTAGGAAAACCAGTTCTGATCTATGGCTTCATGTTGAAACCATGTGAAATCCACCTTTTGTATTTTGATTTGAAAACCAGCCTTACACACTTCAAATATTTCAGGGCTTTTAAATTCCCAGACTCAAATAAAAACTCAGGACAGCTAAAACTGCAACACTATGAGATGAAAAATTTTACGGGAGACCCTGAGTGTCAGAAGACGGCAGAACTTAGCAAACATCTACTGAATATACAAACTTGAGTATTTAGTCTCAAAGTTTTCTACTTCTGTAGAAACCGTAACCTGCACTGTTAAAGTAAGTATGCCTTCTCACGCAAGGTGAGCCGAACTGACCTAGCACCATTACTTATTGATACTTTATTATGGTTTTTGGTCATTGGCAAATTTTACTACCAATAATTTTATATCATTTTTCAGATACTTGCTAGTACTTGCCATTCAACAGACTGAATTACTCTGAATCGAGTGTATTTCTTTGGAAGACTTGTTATAATGATACCAAAGGAGATTTCTTATTCAAGATAAAAATATGTAATATAATAGTTGATAATTCTTAAGCTTACATTGAGATATATTAACTTTGTATAGGCATGTTTGAAATATGTTTTCTATGTCATTAATTCCAAGTATTTTGAAATTTTAGATTTTTTGGTCATTTAGACATGAGTGTTTGCTTTGAACTTCATTATTCTAACTAATAGGCAAGTTTGCAATTTGATGGTCAGATGCACAGAAATAACTGATATTTTTCTATAAATTTTTAATATAAGCAGTATTAAACAATTCAACTAGAAAACTTATTGGTATTTTTAAAGTGATCTATGTCCTTTTAATTACTATGTTTTTAGTGCCCTCTTTAATTTTTACAGTTTATGGTATTTTTTGATACTAAAGGTGAAGACCTCTGATAAGAAAAAAATAGCACATAGAATATATATACAAAGATTAATTTTATTGTGGAAATGCTTCATCTCCTAATCTTTAGGATGAAAAAAAATCCAGATATAAACAGTAATGCAATACATCTTACTAGCTAGGCCTGCAGAAATTCTTAGAATGAGAAGAAATTTGAATGCCACTGACGATCAATACTTGGTGATGCACAGGAATAAGTACACTTTTCCAAGCACCTCCAAACTCTGACTCTGCACAGTCAGTATTAGCTTCTCTTTCAAGGCAACAGCAAGGATGAGCAAAGCCTCTAAGCCCACATAACACTGACCCGGAGCCTACAGGAGAGCAGAAATGGCAATTGTATATATTTGCTTTACACCCCTTCCATTGGCCCCATTTGAGATAATGGACTGTTTATATGAAACAATCAGAGAAGATAGTATATTTTTCTTCCAAAGGTTCTTCTGAGGAAAAAATAGATAAAATCATTTACTCTGACTGGAGATATGTGAGCTATGTGAGTGTCTACAACAGGCAGAGAAATTGGCAGGCTGCAGATATCTAGGTTGGATATCCATATTTGCTGACTGCATGTTCTTTCCACGCTCCTCTGACTATTCCTATCAACTGCTGCCTCTGGAGGGAGCCTCCTCCACTGCTGCTTAGATTAAAATGTATTACATAATGAAGGATGAAAAAAGGTGACTGAAGAAAGGTAAATACAGGAGGAACACTGTAAGAGAAAAACTATACTTTAAATGCCATTTAATTAAACATTATGTTGTTTTCATGATAAGAACCTGTTGGTGTCTATGAAAATCATTTTATCAGGGTCTGAAAGGAGGCTGGTAGACAACATTGCAAAGCAATGCATGAGAACTCTGTCAAAGTCAGCACTAAATACTACTCCACAGAGCTCCCATCAGCATAAATTTCATGACAAGAGCTAGAATCATTTCAAATTATGTTCAGAAAAATAAGAAAAGCTTTTAAAATAATTTAATGCCAAATTATCTTTTTTGGTGCAGGTAATAACATGCTAGCTTACATCTATTAAACTTTTAACTATTCATTTTGATTTAGTCTCGGAATTCTGATTTGAGTCAAGAATTTCTGGTCTTACAATATGTGCTTTTATCTTCCATCTCTTTCAGTTTGTAAACTCAGGCAACACTTTTGTAATCTGGCCTCACAGCTCTAAATAGCACTGAGGGATTTTTGTGGTTTTTATTTGTTTATTAATTTGTTTGGATTTTTTTCATGGCTGTTCTCTTCAAGAAGAAAGTAAGTTTTGTTAAATCAGTTAATTTAAAAATGGGCTTGGAAGCTACTGAATTGACATTAATAGTGCAATGTTAATTTGTTTATTTGAATAACAAACTATTTTGATTTCTTATTAATGAACAAATGGTCTTAAAGTATTTCAAGTCAATGTCACAGCTCAGAGAAAACTACAGAGCTTACTGAGTACAAATTGGCCAAAAACCTCAGTCAGCTCTGTGTGAGCTCAGGCTGCTAGTGATTTTTCACTGAATTTTTGATAGGCCACATACAGTTCAAAAGCAGAATGATTTTTATTCACCATGTTATCCTTCAGCATGCTATTTTTGAGCAGATTTGATGCTAAAAGTAAGTGAGTGGAAATAAAAAGAAAAGCAGTCACATCTTGATTATACTTACCACAGAAATAAAAAACGTTTCTTAATATACCAGAAAATAATGTCTAAAAGTATTCAGAAAAGACTTCAAATTACTCATTGTAGCATTTTATACAGTCAGAGAGGTTGGCCTTGGTGAGCTGTGTTTAGCCTAAGGTTGAATAGGTATTAAGAAGACTCAAGGTGGCCTTATACCAACTGTGTCTTTTATGACTTCAAGGTGTTAGAAAAAGGCAATTTGGCTTCCTTACAACAAATATTGCGTAAAAGCAGCTTCAGAGCTGCCTAAATCACATCTGCAGGATCTAAGAAGCTATGCAAGCCAGAGACAAGTAGTGACACTTGGCTGCTTCCTACATATCACATTGGGATTTCTAAGAGACTCTTATGGGTCATTGGTTTCCATATGTTGAGCACAGATGACAGAAAAGATGGCGAGATGGAAGCAGTTTTTCTACCCACCAATTTAACAAAACCTAATCTTATTACACAAAAATGTACTTGCTTTAAGTAATGACTTGGTATCACGTTATGACCCAGAAAAGTATTAATTGGAAACTAAAGCATGTATAATTTCTCTCTTCTGCATTTTATTAATATAAAAACAAATAAACTAACCTCGAAGAGTCATAAAAGGAAACTTCTGTACAACTGGCTCTCATGGGTTCATCAGAAGAAAGCTCTACAATAATAAAAGTGAGGTAATGTCAAAACCATCTACCAGCTTCTTCAAAGAAGTTACTCATTTCATTGCTATCTCACTTTTTCAAAAAAAACAGTAAAAATATATTTCTTTCTAACCAGGGTATAGTTCGTGAAAATGCCACAGAAACCTTTACAACATGGGCAGCATCTTGGTATGAATTCTGAATCAAGCAAGCTCTTTACTATTTTGTTGTTGCTGGTTTTGGTGTTTATGGTAAATTTATCAAGAAAATGAGGAAAAAGCCATATAAATCCTTTTTTATAATGCTCTATTTATACAGATACAATACAGAAATTTAAGCTGTATAATGAAAATATGATATTCTTTAATATTTAAAAACTTACTATAAAGCCTTTGTTATAATGGACACCAAGAACACTGTACAATAAAGGAATTTAGAGTATTCTCTTTTTCTGCCAGTGATACACTGAGGAGGCAATCTGTGTTCAGTCACTGCTTTAGCCTAAAAATAATTGAAATTGAAATTAGAAAATACTTCTGCCTTTGGCAATATGAAGCAGTAGGAAAAGTAAGACAGATTCGCAAATCCTGATTTATTTAGGAAATTAGGAGTCACAAGTAAATAAGCACATAATTTAAAAATGTATCCCTACAAAAAAGGGATAGCAAGAGAGAAAAGGTGACTATGCAAAATCAAATAAAGCATAATGGGTATAGAAGAAGCAGTTTACTGGAACCAATAAGTAACTCATATAGGATAAATGTAGTACATCAGTATAAACTTTTTTTACTCACTTCTTTTTGCCTTTCAACGTATTTGCATTTACTCATACTTACTTTACAACAGCATATTTGAATTTCCTTTTATTTTTCCATTCACTCATTTTTTGTACTCCCTTGTATATGTATGTATTTGTATAGCATCTCTGAAATGGAATAGAAAACCCAAATAAATAGTTGCATGACTACTGAATTATTTATAACCAAATTCATTTTTATTCAAATTCAAGTTTCTAACTAAATTACTTCTTCTCCCTCACTTACTGTAAGTCAGGAGAAAATTTGCTGCTTGAGCTCCACTTACAGGACTCTGCTTAAGCAAGATCTATGAAATTTCATACTTGCTAAGACAGCACAATAGTGGCTTAATCTCTGAAATGTTTCCTGGTTCGATTAATATTTTACAGATGAATGTTATTATCATGAGTGAATAGGGATTTCTAGTGTTGATTTGAAAAGGTGCATAGGGGCACTTAGATAATGAAACTGAGAAAGTTATCAGTGCTCAGCAAGGCCCATGGAATCCTAATATCTGCAGTTAATGTTGAGATTAATCTACTATCAGAAGAGTCCCTTGTCCAGTGAAAACAGCTTCATTCAAGAGAAAATTAAATTTCTTCATTCAAACCAGTTTAAAATTACTCCAAGCACCTACCTGTTCACTACTGACCTTTTATATAATTGAACATGATGCATCATGAAGAGTTCATTTTTCCCTAAGAGGGAAAGCATAGATTTCCCTTTGCTTGCTTTCATTCTATTACTTATCCTTAGACTGCTTCAGATCATCCTAAACATCTCCATGGTTACTACCAGCAACATACCTATTGATAGCATCACCCCAGTGAAGCTTCCCATTCACTCCCTTTCAGCATATTCAGTGCAATCACAGAGGATAAACTGTGTGTCTGAACTATCGTGGTAATAACCCAGACACCAATAAGGTGAAAATGTTGCAAGAACGAAAAAGATTTAAAGAAAACCCCAACCAATAAACTAACAAAAGACAAAAGTTGAAGAACAACATTATATTTGTGCCTGGAAAAAAAATTTAGAAATCTACTAAACCAGACATGTATCCTTCGAAGTTTTTATGGAGACAATAACCCAAGAACTGGGTAATGCATTCTGATCGTCTGTTTTAAGCAGACTCAAACTACTTCTCTGGTAAAATTACTGTTTTATGTAACAGTTTCTTCTTTTTGTTTTGATTAATGACTTAGCTGGTTTCTAAGCAGCAACAGTTCCTACACCTACATTGGAGAAAGTGCATTTTTTGGAACTGCTGTGACCTGTTGGTGAGAAAATAACTGTCCTGCCAGTGCATTTTACAGAATGCAATTAAATCTTGTCCTAAAATAGAAATTGCAGCTTTTAAACACACAATAATTTTTGAGCATCCTGTTCTTGTTTTTCTGATTCAATTAAATTACATACCATGTGAATATCCAGACAAAATAAATTGCCTTTGTTTGAAATTAATTTACTATATAAACACATATTCTCTCTAAATATCTTTGGAAGCACTCATACTTCCTCACAACTCGTATTAGTAGCTCAGACAGTTTTTAAAGCTTGATTTTTTTTCCAGGCTTATTGCTGTAGAAGTACATTGTGCACATGACCTATCTGTTGCAGAAGCTTAAATACTGTTGTGTTTTTTCTGTCTAAACCAAAAGCAGAAAACTGGCAGAGCTAATTCTGCTCCAGAAGATGAGCTGTTTGAAATGTGATGAACAAACACAACATGCAACCCACTGCTTCCACTTCCTCATCAGTCCCATGTCACTTAGCAAGTAAGAAGCAGAAGAACATCTGCAACCAAGTACAAGCTGCTGATCCAACCTGTGCTTCAAAGAAACTGGACTGGGCAGAGGAACACTAGGGCAAAATACTGCAGTTACCATACTTTTTAAAGAAATATCTTAAAATCTTAGCTTTTCCTTGGAAAACAGCAAAACCTATGAAAACAGAACAGATTATTTCCAGGTCGCTATGCTTTAAATGCAAAAAAACCTGGGAACCAAGTCTTTAAGAAAGTATTTGAAATTTATAGCAGGAAAGATGGTGCTTTTATTTCCAATTGCCAAAAGTTGAAGCTACATGTGTAAAATTCTTTTAAAAAAGCTGCATGGATGAAAAATGCTAAAGTGATAGCCAGATTTTGAGAGAGCATCTGCCAGAGATTTGTGTTCAATTGTACGAATTGGACATATGGATTTAATTACATGAAGTGAAAAGAGTTTGGCACACAGGAGTTGTACTTCTGTAAAAGCCAAGGAATATAATGCAGAGGAGCCAGGAAAAAAAAAAAAATGTCTTTCAAACTAAGAAAGCGAAAGGAAAGAAGATCAGAATTGTGGAATCTTCTGTCCTGTAATAACTCGAAAGTAAATTTCTCAGAGCATTCATGAATCTAGAGCTTAGTGCCATGTTCCAAAAATAAACCAGAACAATCTGTGTACAGAAAAGGTTAACAGCCAGTCTTCTACGATAAACTCACTTGGTTTTGTTTCCAAATCCTATTATTGTGGATTGTAGGTTTCAGTTGTGGCTTTTGTTGTTTCTTAGATTTGGTTTTTCTGTTTTGTTTTTCTGCATCAGGAGATAATTGTATTAGCACAAAGGACATTCTAGAAATGAGTAAAGCTATCTACAACAAACACCAGGGGCTTTTCCAAAGAGGAATACTGCCCAGTGAAGGACACTGGCCTTCCCACCACAGGGCCAGGCAACACTACAATAGCTTCCCCTCCCAGCTCCTTATCAGCCACGTGGTATGTGGTGACTCTGATTTTCACTTTTAACATCTTGCTTGCCAAGTCTTCAGTTTAACTGTTATGCTTTATGCCAACATTTTCCATTCTTTCCCAGGTTCTGGCTGCTGTTGGACATCTGTGGATATCTCTTTACGCTCTTTCCAAAGCTGTCAAGATTTGGAGTGAGGTGAGAGGTCTCCCATCCATTACTTTTGTTTGGAATGGTGCAAGCCAGAAAGTAACTTTACTTGGAGATTTGAACTTGCTTAGGAATTTCTAGGCACATTATCATTCTAATTCCTTGCAAAAGACCCATGTGAATGGCTTGTTTTCAATCCATTTAGTCTTCAGATGCTACTAGATCAGGTAATCTGGTAATCAATGACTTTATGATATGTACTTGGACTGATTAGAATGATAATTTGAAAATGGAAGATAGGGGAAACTACAGACCAGTCAGTGTCACCTCTGTGTCTGGCAGGATCATGGAATAGATTCTCCTGAAAATCATGCTAAGGCACATGAAAAACCACAATGTGGCTGGTAACAGCCAACATGGCTTCTCTAAGGGCAAATCAAGCCTGACCAATTTGGTGGCCTTCTAACATACGGTTACATAACTGATGGATAGGGGCAAAGAAGTTGATGTTGTCTACTTGGACTTGTGCAAAGCGTTTGACACTGTCGTGCACGACATCCCTCTCTCTAAACTGGAGACATCAATTGACGTATGGACCACTTGGTAGATAAAGAATTGGCTGGATGGCCACATGCAAAGAGTTGTGGTCAACATCTCAGTGTCCAACTGGAGACCAGTAATGATGAGTTGTGCCCCTCACGGGTTGGTGTTGGGACCAATCCTGTTTCAACATATTTCTTGGTGACATTGACAGTGGGATTGAGATCACCCTTAGCAAATCTGCCAATGACACCAAGCTCTGCGGTTCAGTTGACACATTGGAGAGAAGGAATGCCATCCAGAGGGACCTTGACATGCTTGAGAGGTAGGCCAATGCCAACCTCATGAAGTTTAACCGAGACAAGTGCAAGGTCCTACACCTGGGTTGGGGCAATCCCAGGCACAGCTACAGGTTGGGCAGAGAAGAGATTCAGAGAAGCCCTGCGGAGAAGGACTTGGGGGTGTTGGTTGATGAGAAAATGAACATGAGCCGGCAGTGTGCGCTTGCAGCCCAGAAAGCCAACCCTATACTGGGCTGCATCAAATTGAAGGAGGTGATCCTGCTCCTCTACTCTGCTCTTGTGAGACCTCACTTGGAGTACTGTATCTAGTTCTGGTGTCCTCAATATAAGAAGGACATGAGCTGTTGGAGCAAGTCCAGAGGAGGGCCACAAGGATGGAGAGGAGACTGGAGCACCTCCTGTAAGAAGACAGGCTGAGAAAGTCGGGGCCGTTCAGCCTGGAGAAGAGAAGGCTGCATGGGGACCTCATAGCAGCCTTCCAATATCTGAAGAGGGCCTACAAGGATGCCAGAGAGTCTTCATCAGGAATTGTAACAATAGGATTTAAACTTAATGGGTTTAAACTTAAACAGGGTAAGATCAGGTTAGATATAAGGAGGAAGTTCTTTACTGTGAGGAGGGTGAGACACTGGAACAGGCTGCCTGAATAAGTGGTAAATGCTCCTTCCCTGGCAATGTTTAAGGCCAGGTTGGACAGAGCCTTGGGTGACATGGTCTAGTGTGAGGCATTCCTGCCCATGGCAGGGGGGTTGGTATTAGATGATCTTAAGGTTCTTTCCAACCCTAACCATTTGATGGTGCTATGATTCTATAAAATCTTTGGTGATGCTTTTCTTATTTCAATAAACACTCATTCAAATTATCCTTGCAGTTGGATCTTCACTGTACTTGCTTATCAATGGAGTCAAAAAACCATAAAGTTTAATGGAAATGTTATCTTGTCACAAACTTATTGTGCAACCACTAGTCACTTCAATCACAATCAAAATCAAAGTCTGAACAGTCCTAAGTAGATCTTTTTGCACTAGATACTAAATCACTCTTATGATGTTCCAGTCACATCACCTATGTCAATGGCACAGGAACTGCAGTTTCTCAATAATTTTATGCTTTCATTTTTTCCTGGAATCATTGTCAAGGAATGCTAAAAATAGTAAAAATACCAGGATGCTACAAATGGCACTGTAAGACATATCGGAAAAAATGGAGGTTTTAAGCTCTCAGTCTGATTACTTCAGCTTTACTGAGGATCAAAACCAACCTTGTGCTTAATATGAAGTCTTAAAGTTTGTCTGTATATTATTTCTTCATTCAGCTGTAGGCTCAGGACTTCTAAAAAAAGACTGACACATAGAGAAAGACAATCAAGCAAACAGGACTGGCAGTGCCCAGCAGAAGTCTGAGGATGCACCATGTGATGCACCATGGGAAAACTACAGAGCAAGTCTGGGTGATGACTTTGACTAACTCTGTCTTTGACCTTTACTCAGTCTTCGTAATTATTGTGATTTTCTTTCACTTTATGGTGGTTCTTCAGAATGTATCTGCACTTTACAAATGCTCTGTTTGCTTCAGTAGGAAGAATCCAAACAAACAAGAAAAAAAAAGCAACAACAAAAGAACCCAAGCCAAAGCACAACCCCAAAGCTTGAAACTGTGTATTAGAAATGTAGCAATTGCCAAATTCTTCATGCTTAGGCATTTCTCTTATTCCCAGCCATGTGTTCAGAAGGGAGAAAGCAAACAAAGCTGGCCATGTTTCTATGCTGCTTCATTTGACCCTGCCAACCCAACCAATGCCTGTTAGTGTCTACACATGTACCCAGGCAATCATGTACCAGCTTCCACAGCTGGGCGGGTCTACTAATAAGCCCGAGTTCCTGAGGAGCTGACGAAAGTGCTGTGCAAACTGGGTCTGGATACCACCGGAAAGGGTCTAGCTGGACTGAGAGACAAAGTACTATCAAACAAAGGCCGTAGTATTTCTGTATTATCTATAAAAAAAGAGATAAGATTTATACTACTTACTTCAGAAGTAAAACACAGATAGGGGCTGAAAAGCCATTTTTAGTCCGTGTAGTGGAACACTGCTTTAGGATCTGAAACCAGCATCTGCCAAAAAGGTTTCCATTGACATGTACAAATGAACCATACTGCAAGATTGAAAAATTAATTAAAGCATTGTTTACTCAACTACATGCTGTGCCCCTTCTCTATCTAGATAAACAAGCTGAATAAACTTCTGAAAGCTATCAGTCTGAAGAGCCTGAATCCTATTATCAACTGTTAAGTTAAATATTTAGAAGGCTATATTCTATGAAAGGATATTTCCAAGGACCTGTGCTTCTTCTAGAGCAGCACATTTGAAACATTTTAGTATTTTAAACAAACTTACCTTGACATTTTTAAGAGCCTAAATATGTCTGCAACTGAATTAACTTTCATTTAATGTTTTTCCAGCAATTTTTATATGGTAAATTAGTTTATTTACATCAACCAAACAGAATCATCCAATAAATAAGAGGTAGTGTGTCTGACAGTGTAAGATTTTCTTACCTGAAATCACAGGTAATACAAACCAGTGTGGAATTCCTCTCTACCTGACCCAGAGTGCTGTGACTACTTGTAGTTTCATAGCAGAATACAAAAGCTTTGTGCTTTTGGGCTGCCATCACAGTCACCTTAATTGTACAGAGACTAGTTCTCTCTTAGTACTTCCATGACACTGACGGGGGCATAATTAATTTTACTTGTAAGGAAATACTACAGTACGTTAATGGTGAAAGTAAGAGGCAGACTCAGGCCCAGGACTAACAGCATTTACAATTGGAAAAAGCTACAACAACAGGCAAAACATATGTACTTGAGCACAGAAACCACCTGGCAAGTGTCACTTTACAGTCCAGCATGTGCAGAAATGCTTTCAGAAGTGATGAAGTTTACAGCACCACTGGAATCATACACTTTTACTACATGAGAAACTGGCAGAAACAGCAGCTGCAAGACAAAACTTTCACTGGCCAACTACACCCTGCGGGGGAAAGCTCATGTATTCAGAGACTGAAACAAGAATATATGTATTTGTCACAGGGACACCCACTGGTTTAGCAACTTTGATTATCAGCACTGAAGCAAGTGCTTCATGTTTGTATTTGGCCTTTGGACAGAGATTTTATTAAAAAGATTAGCCAAAACAAATTGTGAGAAAAAATGTATCCCACATAAATTTCCATCTTCCTCCGTGACACAGAGCATAAAGCCTATGGAACTATTCTAACTTAAAAAGCACAAAACAAATAAAAAAATATTGTCCCTGATGAATAACAAAGCAAAGGTGGAAAAACTTAAAAACCAGACAGACTATTTACTCTTTCTGAGGAAGCAAAGGTCAGTAATAACTGAAATTTCCACAGCTCATGTTGAGAAAGACACAGACTCATATGCTAGAGACTCAAGGAGCCACTAACTCTAAAAAAGATCTGGTTTGGAAGAGGGCTAATGCAGTAAGAGTAATTTTGCAGGCCACCTGCCCCAAAACAAAGAGACAATGTTTCTCTGCTCTCTGCTCTACTACACCATCACCCTGGCAACACCAATGCTCTAGAGAGATGCACTAAAATTGCTTAAGAGAATGGATTTTTTTCAGTGTTTTAGTTAGCTCAGAGTTGTAACTATGAATTCATTGCAGCTCCATAAGCTGAGATCAAAGATGCAAAAAAACTTTAATCCAAATATAAAAGTCCTGAAGGAAATTTATGTTAGCAGCAACCTACTTGCTGGCAGAAGTGGTTTACAAACACTGCAGGACTGTAGCTCCCATGGCCTTGGCAGGGGAGGCAGCTGGGCCAGAGCTGCTTGCGCAGAGCTACAGCCCTCCTCTGATGGCCCTGGAGCCTTTTGGGCCAGCTTTACCCTGAAGAGTTTGAAGGTTTCCACTCTCCTTGTCTTCTTTACATGCTCCATTATTTTTAGACGTTCAGTGCTGCTGCACCTCAAGCCTGCTCTCTGTGCTACGCTGGGGAGCAATGCCTATCCAGTGATGGTGTCTTCTTTTCCAAGGAAATCTTTGGGACTCTTTCTGGGTCTTTAATAACCCTTACCACTACCAGAACAGCATAAAAGAGGCTTTATGGTACATGTTATTGACCTATTTCTTGATATTTATTTCTACAGAATGACCTTTCTTTCCCTTAAAGTTTTACACTGATTATTCCAACTATTCTCAAAGTATTATGCCAGAACTGGAAATAAAAATGGAGGGTGATAATATAAATGAAGATCTGACATCTCGACTTTCAACAAGGCAAAAAGGGCTCATTTGTCAGTCCTCTCTCTTCCAGAAGAAGAAAATATATATATTTTTTTTTCCTACTCTGCTTTAAAAGGTCAGAAGGAGGACAGCTGGCAATGAATACAGCTAGCTACCTACTATCTTCAATCTACTGCTGTAGACATTCATTTAATATATCAGGTTTGGTCCTATCTCTGTAATAGATACAAAATTGCTTTTGTTGAATTTATCAGTAGATCACATACTATTTATGAATGTGTTTTTTTCATAACCACTGTTTAAAGAAACAGCAGAAGTCTCTGTGCATACTCAGTTTTCTAAAGTAAAGAATAAAATATCTCTTTATGAATAGTTTTACTTGACTGTATTTGAGGTCAGTCCATCCCTCTTCTTTATAACTCCACTATATTCTTGGAAAGCTTATAGGAACTCTTCAACTCTTTTAAATCTTCCCTTGTGATTTAGCTTTCATATAACCTCTTATTTTCTTGGGTTTGCTTTTTATTTTCAGAAAGGATTCAGAAATAAACCCTTTCTCAAAGCCCCCACATGAAAATTATTGAAAAGGCAACCAAAGTTGAACCCAACTACATTTACTTCCATGGTTCATATGGCACAAAAAAAGCCATACTTGGGAATTAATTACTCTCTGTTTGATAACAATTGCAGCACATCTAGAGACTACACCTAGCTGATAGCCTAACCGGCAAGAATACTGACTAAACATCAAAGCACTGACCAAATCAAGGTATTTGAGCAATTTGCTCATTTTTCACAGAACAACATAAGAGAAGTGACAAAATAAGTAATTGCTGCCTTACCTCTGTTTCTTTAAACTTTTTTTGAAGTATACCTTTGCTTTGTGGAATGGGTTATTGTAAGGTGTCTACTTCACATAAGCCCTTAAAATTGGAAGCTAGTTACAAGCAGGCATTTTGGTGATGAATACTAACACCACTCAGGGCTTTCAGCAAGAGACTCTTTCCAGCATCTGATTACCCAGTGAGCAGCTTTCTGTACTGCAGCACTTAGCATCTGTACTGCAGCACTTAGCATCTCTCCTGCAGTGACTGTGACTGAAAACGGCTCCAGTGATTCAGGTATTTCTTTTGAGAGGCTGTCTCCAGGTCTGATTACAGCACAGGGACACAAAACTACTAAATAATCCCTCTACTTAAGTTTCCACCACTTACTCAAGTCAAAGGGGAGGTTGTCTTAGAAAGTTATACGTGCACTGGCTGCCTATGAACTATGGCTACATTACTCTGTCTTTCCTGTTGAATTCAACTGTACTAGTCTGATGTAAAACAGGGCAGAGGGAAGCAATGATCCATCACAGCATATAAGCACTTCTTTAGTTTGCAGTCCTTGCACTGTTCCATTGGAATTAGTTACTCTTTTCCAGATTTGGACTTATAGATACGTAGTTTGTCAGTTTGTCCTTACCTTGAGTTTAAAGAGCTTTGACATGTCCTTCAATGTTCATGTAAATTGACATAGAATTTTAACAGACTCATAAAATCCAACCTGTGAAATTTCTGAATATAAAACAAAGAATATAAAGGAACCTTGATTTGGACAGAACGGTTGAATCATTATGTGAGATCAGAGACTGACATTTTTCCTCCTCCCAGTGTCCATTCCAGCTAATTTGTACACTGCTTTTTTCTGTGGTCTAATAAATCACAGGTAGCTATGTAGGCCAATATAATGTTGCTGCAATGCTCTCAGACAAATGCTGTTAGTTATAAAGATGAGAGTGTGTACGCAAGAAATCCTTAGCATTAACTAACGAATCCTCTTACAAAGTCACACACAACTGAAATGAGTGTAAGTTACTAAAGACTTGAGGCTTTCAGAGAAGGGCTTGTTTGTTTTTGTTTTGATTGAAACTATTTGCTGCCTTCCTTGCTCTGTAAAAGAAAAGAGTAAATTTCTAAACTCAGCCATGGCTTATGAAAGACCTTACTTTTATGTGGAACAAAAGCCAGATTTGCCTGGGAGTGATCTGAAATGGAGCCTCACTGTGCTGTAGCAGTAATAAAACAATGTGATCCTGCAGAGATATACAGGTGTACTTTTCTGAATATATGAATGACTTCATAGCATCATTAAAAGCTCCTAAAAGCTAACTGAAGTAGGTCTTTGTACTTTTAAAAACAATCAGTCCCTTGAAGACCTCAGGGAGAGCATGGATGAGATTTGGTTTCTGCTGAGGCTCGGAAATGCAATAGGTTACAGAGCATGAAAGTACTGTGGGAAGCTGGCATGAACCACTCTCTTGTGAAGACTGTTTTGCCTTACTTTGATACTGTCCTATAGCTACAGAGAGCTCTTCTCATTGTTTGTTTAGTGAGCATTTTTTTCTTTAGATGCAGTGATCCTCTCTACCTTCCCACTTGAGAAATGGCCTCTGCAGGGGGAGAACTGTGGATATTTATTTTTTTGCATTCTTCATCACATGCTGTATGCCTTTCAGAAATGAGTGGGTCAGGAAGGAAGACAGAAGGCAGCATCTTCTCCCAAAAGCTGCTAAGCAAACTCAGCGTAAGAAGCTTCAAGAGGCTTCAGGGATAGGGAAAGCAAATCTGGAAGCTGGAATCCACATACTTTGTTGCAGTTCGGAAAGTTGTAGACAGCCAAAAGCTAATCCTAGAAGCAAGAGGCAGCTTGCAAAGACTGTCACAGCCATATGCCAGGACTTTACAAGCCCATTTTATTTCCAACTGCTCTTGCTTTGTTGGTTTGAGTTTCACTCTTTAAAGAGGTTAAAATTTTAGTCTAAGCAGATGTCCCTCAAAGCTCTGCTTGAATCTGTCTCCCAGGGCTATAAAGACCTGGCCAAGCATGCAAGATTACAAAGCATTTCCAGGGAACAGTCCTGGTAATGAAAGAAAAGGACAGCTGAGGATGGCTCATAACATCAATAATTTCAAAAGGAGCAAAAGTGAGAGTCCTTATGGAGGAGAATTTGGGCACAGGAGAACTGGGAACAATTTCCAGCTTCACCATGTGGCAATACACTTAATCCATCTCATAGTCTATGCCTCCATCTATATGTTGATGTATGCTCTCCTTCCTTGAACTTTTTTGTTACTAACATGAATAACATTAATTTACTTATTGATATGTCTCAGTAGCAATTAGAAAAGGGGGTTAAAACCTTTTGTTTGAAACCTTTTCAGAAATCCAGTCTCCCTTTCCCTCTAGCTTCAGTTTGAAGCCACAGAGTTAGAAGTCATCTCCAAGGTATGGTGAATTTTCCCTGCTAAACTCATCCTCAACAGAACTGGAGGAAAGAGCAGGTTCCCTGACAAGTGCACAAGGATGTATAAGGAGAAGATACATCTCCCTCTTTCTGTTTTATTAAGTCATAGTTACACACCTAAATTAACATATTTTTCCTGCCAAAAAGTCTTGCTCTACTTTCAGGAATAGGATAGCAATACATGTTTTGACCATGGGAGAGTAAGAACACCGGCAAGCTCTCAGAGAATAAATAGAAGCATTACAGAGTGCACACTATGCACAAAAGGAGCTACCTTCAGAAAGCTGTCTGACTTAGCATTACCCAATGCATACGTATAATAATTACAATAAAACATTGCCAGTATACATGGAGTAACATACCAAGTAAACCACATACCACTATAAATAAATGAGACTCCAACATTAATAAAGTACATAAGAAGTGTACTTCTAGCATTAGTAAGCATATGCTATGTTCAATTTGGATTTAAGTGAGGATTCATTTGAGAATTTAAGTTAGGAAACTAATCCCAACATCTCCTGATTGAATAGAATTTTCTCCATGCTTCTCTTTATGTGACTGGAAAGTTACATGTTTTCATTAAAAATCTCTCCTAACTGAGACAGCTTGGAGTAGAAAATAATTTCAAATAAAGCTGATTCTTGAAAGAGCAGTCCTCATGGAAGCAGATCCTTCACTGGTCTACACTTCAAAACATTTATAATAACACAAAATAGCTCATGACACAATTGGGTTGACATTCTGCTCTAAGGAACTATTTTTACAAACGTCCATCAGAAGATAATGACATACTGGGACAAGTGTGGCAAGTACAGAAAGACCGTTTCGACCACCTTTCATATCCCTAGTATGGCAATCTGAATATTTTTTTGTAAAATATCAGGATATGTTTCTTAGAAAACCATCAAAAAAATAAAATGTTAAAATCTCCCCTTTCTTTTAAGGGACAAAGGGAATGAATGCAACAGCTGGCTGTCACAGAGAAAAGCAGTAAAATCTCCATGAAAATAAAATATTTTATAATTTCCTTGATTTTAGCAATTATTCTCTTGTTTTCTAAACCAACAGAATTGTTAAACTTGCAAAAGGGCCAAAGTAAAACTGAATACCAACTCCTCAGAAGTTTCAGTTTGGGGATCAAAAAAGGCTCCGGGTGAGGACACACCTCCCTAGGCTAGCAAAGAGCTCCACTTACTGGCAGATGCAGCCCTTGAATTATTGCTTCCCACTTAGTGAGCCAAAAGTAAGCAGTGATAAACCAATAAGCCAGTTGATAAACCCAGAATAAAAGAATTACATTGCTTAAAAGTACTTGCTGACAGATCACATCCTTTCAGATATACTACCTGATTTGAAATGAAACTTCTACCATGAATAAGTACATAGACAAATGTAAAGTAGCACTTAGGCATAGCCGTGAAGCAGAGCGAAGTGTTCCAAAGCCCACTGGAGTCTTTCCCATGCCATCAATAGTTCTTAGCTCAGCTCCAGAACATAAGGGGGAGATTTTGATATTACCAGTACTTTCTGTGAACACCAGATTATTGTATTCTGGTATACATTCAGAAAATGAATCCAGATTATGTATAATCTGCCTATGTTTTAGCATATTGTAGTGCACAATACATGCAAGCTGCAGCATAATGCTGCAGGGAAAGATGCTGCTCTTACTAAACAGTTTTGTAAATTGCCTTTATGAGTATTCTCCCACATCTTTATCTTTAATTATAATATTATTCTTTTCACCTTTACAACAAAGTTGAATATAGCCAGTAATTTTAGCCAGCACTTCTCTAAAAGCACCTCATCAGTGTTCACTCATGTGGATGAAATTACATTTCATGGTGTACAACAGGGCATTTTGCATGTAATGAATGTTCAAAACCTATTTTGCTCTATGACAGAAGAAAAAAAGTATACCACTCTTCACATTCATTTCATTAAAAAATTAAAATTGTTTTTAAAATACCTGGGAGATCCTGTGGAATAACACAGTGGCAGAGAACTATAACAGTTTCTTAGTAAGGAGATAAGAATGATACATGTTCAGAAGAAACAGAACAAGGACCAGAGATGAACTGAAAATATTTTAAAGGACATCAATCATAAACTATTTATGTACCATCAACTCAAATTACAGAAAGTGCATATATTACTGGCAGCAAAGTTAATTCAATGAATTTTACCAAGATCATTATGGAAACATTTTTTTTTTTCAATTATCTGTCTAAATTGATCTTTTTTGTGGCAAGATTTTTCAACCAATCAGTGAAGGACAGATTGTGACACATTGCTAGTACTTCATACACTATATTCACAGTCTGCTGTGTCACAAGATAAACCAGCATTATCTTTATCCTTTAAGTCAGTGTATACACCCCAATAAGATTGTCCTGAATGAGCCACTGTAATAGCAGTGCTCTCAGGCCTAGGAACCATTTAATGTGGAAAAATTATACCAGAAAGTGTTCAACAGGCATGAAAGTAACCATAACTTAGGTGGTCTCTTAAATTCGGGCTTCAATTGTTTTTATCCCAGAAGCATTGTGTAGAGTTTAGAAAGCTCTGTTCTTTCTCTTCCTGTGTTGAGCTCTGTTCCCTTCCAGTCAAACTACTCATGCTTTGGCTGATTGGGTGCAGTTTTCCACCATCATGGTGGTCTGTCTTGTCTTTCACAGGCATGTAACCTTTGACTTTTCACACATACTTAGGACTATTGTCACTATACTTGAGAACAGTATCAGGTCCACACAGGCATTTACTTAAAATGGACACAGATGGGAAAGTAACACTATTCCTTTTGTCTGGTCTGTTTAATTAGTTATTTGACAATACTATTACAAATGGAAACCTATCTTTCTGGTGCTTCAATTAGCATCTGACATAAAACACTTTCTAAAAACAATCTTCAAAGACACATTCATATAGGAATTAATTTAAGACTCTGAATTAGTGCATACAGAAACTTGTGCTGCATTACCCAGCTCTAACCTTGCACTTGTTTAAGTGACAGAAAACACACGAATTATGCATCTTTCACCACCCAGCAGAAATATGCTGGCAAGATAATAAGCAAAACCATGAGACAGATAAGCTTCCTTTATTTGTAGACGGGGAATTGGGAAAGTTCAATTCTTTTTCCCTACAAAATATTACACAAGTGGCCTCTAGAGGGATCCAGGTTACTGCTTTTCTGCTAAAGTCTCTCAAGTTATTTTTTTTTCCCCACTATTACTTTTTAACAAGTGAATCATTTATCTAGAAATAATGATACAAACATTTTACATTAATGGGTGGTAGAACTACAGAGTTCATGACCAGCAGGAAGTTTTTTCAAAAATCCAGGAACTGCAAAATCTGCAGGGCAAGGTTCACATGCAGTAGAAATCCAGTCTCAAATAAATTAGCTCTCAGCTCATATCAGATTGGATAAAACAATACAAAACCTAAGCAGTGCCTAGACATTTAGCTACCTATCTGAAACTAAGCTGAATTAGTGAGTCTGCACAATTAGTTTAAGAATGCGGTAAGAACTAGTCTTCTGTTTCGGGGGAATGAGTCAGTTATTTTCCACTTCAGCTCCTACAATACTCATGAAAAAGTATACTGCTTCTAAAATATTGTCTCAGTCTTCGGCTTTTTTTTTTTTCTTGCCTGACTTATTTCCCCTACTTTGAATTTTTACAGCTGTGTTTTAATAAAGCAGGCTTATACTTAGTAGTTCCAAGTGAAACAAAGAGCAAGAATTTCATTCTACAGTGTCTATATTCTATACATTGTATTTTCTGGTTTGACCAAACAATGGATATGACAAGAAGCTTCAAGCCAGTTTCAAAATTCAATTTAGTAAGCTTTTTACTGAATGTGCTCTTCATATGCAATCAAATATAAGTAAAGTAGATGTAATGACTGTAGGCATGGTGAAAAGCTTGTGTACAGGTGTGGTAAGAAGTCCTAGAAATTCTCCCATGCTGTCTGCAGCTAAATTTTCAAGTTCATATTCTGCAAAAAAGGGCTTTGTCAGAAACCCCCAGGTGTACATAAAAACATTATATGAAGATACTCAGCTTACATGTTATTCTTCTATATGGCGGAAGCATGGGTTGGCTTGTGCAAACCACGGTAGAGATTGAAAGGGATAACAAAAGATTACAGCAAGGCCTCCTTGGTCAACAGCCTGTGATGGGAAAAGCAGGTCACAATCGTGCTACTAGAGATGATTTGCTGAAACTGGGCCCTATAAGGAGGCTCCACTACAGTTTGCAAAATACACCATGATAAAAGCCAGTCCAAAACCAATTTGGTCCAATGAATTTAAATTTACATAGAATTATATTCCTTCTGTTAGAGTGCTAATCAATGTCCTGATAGCACATCAAGACAGAACAACAGTTCTGTGGCACGGGCATTTGGCTAGGGTACAGGAGATGTTGTTCATGCAACACTGAACACAGCATCAGATCCACAAAGATATTTACTGTTTCTAATGTTCCTTGTTCCAGCATATAAGTGCAAATAAATCATGTTCTTCCTGACACAAATTTTGTGATGATCATTCATTAGTATCTGGAGGCTTAGTTAAGCAACTCGAGCACAAACTCAGGTAGAAAAACTCTATGAATTAAAACAGAATTTAGACAACAAAGAAAGACATGATCGTCCTCCAGTGAAATCAGTAAGAGCTTTTGTTTCAAACTCAAAAGGAACACTGTGCAGTTAAATCTGCTGATGATTTAAGGTTTTAAATTTCAGTTTGCAATAAAAATGAAAAAGAATTTAATTAAAAATGCTAGTATATACCAGCAAAGTTGCCTTATGCTTTACAGCGTGCTTTGTATACTCTTAGAAAAGCTTCAGAATTAAACAGTTAAGCTCCTTCCTGGGGGTAAAATAACAAAACAATAAATCATAAATTGAAGTCTAAACAAACATTTCTCATTTTACCAAGTGTACTGACAGCTGAATTACTTGATTACACCTTTTATCATTTAATAATCTAGACCATGAAATAAGTCCTGAACCAACTAGTTTCAAAACAATTATTATAAAGTTCCACTTAAAAATAATATACAGTGGTTTTCCATTCATGGATTAAGTAAAACAATCCCTGTTGAAAATAGTTTCTTTTGTAGTTCAGCTTGTTATTCCCACATGCAATTTTCTCTATGCAGGTTTTTTTATGTTACCTATAAATGCAAATCTAATTTTTTTCCTGCAGTTTGAATTCACTGAAATAATTAAAAGGTTAGGTTTTTGTGGTGCTTTTTTGGTTTGGTTTGGTTTGGTTTTTTTTTTACCCTCTGGAACTTGAATCCAGATTTCTACTACCTACCTAATGTTCTATTGACAAGTCTATGGTACTCTTAAATGATTTTAAGTATGTGGTTTCTACCTAGTCTCAATCCAAAATTCCTTCATATTTCTCTTACGACCTCAGGAGGAAAAGAATGGGGTTTATGTGATTTGTTTTTTAACTACTCAGACTCCACTTAATGTGGCTATCTAGTGAGACTCATCTCACAGGTCAGGGCTATTTGTCAAAAAAAAAAAACCAAAAAAAAAAAGACAAAAGAGAAGGAATCCTCAGACATTCAAAGGAGCATTTCTGTACTGAAAGTAGTAGCATACCATTTGCAGAAGACCACTAAGTTTTTTGCACACACTTTACAACTTTTACAGCAGTTTACCTTACAGTAGGACTTGGAAACTTCAGTCATGTGAGTCTCTGCTATGTTCAGTTCAGAGGTCCTGAAGATCACTGAAGCCAGTTATATCTTATTAGCTGCAGTGTCTGTATCTCAGGCCCTACATATGGCCAAAGATGCTGGATTTCTGTCATTACAAACTACAACAAATTAGCCTGGCTGGAGGAAAGAGAGGTTATAAAATCACTCTTATTTAGAAAAAAAAACCCCACAAACTCTAAAGGTAGCGAGCATTATTGCTTTGTATTCTCCAACTGGCAAAACATGGGAAGAAATCCAATATGCTGCTTTTGAAATAAAATTCAAACCACCATGACACGAAACAGTGAACAGAAGAACCAGATGAAGGAATCTGTGGGAATAGCAAACCATTCCTTTCCAACCTCAATTTTTAGTAGCACATCTACTAATGACCATATATTTTCAATAATGAAACTCTAAGTGCTTTGGAGGGCAAGAGCTGTTGGTAGTGTTTGTCTTTATTTTTTGAAATAAACTATTGGCTTATTCATTCTTGCTTCACTATTTGATATGCACTGTTACATAGGTTGAAAAAATCCAGGTCCACAACATTACATGAAAAGAGAAAAATATTTGTTATAGTGCTCCCTCACTTGGCAGTAGTACTTTTGGAAAAGAGTATATGATTTATACTCTTAAAGATGTGAGAAGATATTTCAAAGAATCACAGAATCATAGATTCACAGAGTCACAGAATGGTTTGGGCTGGAAAGGACCTTAAGATCATTTACTTTCAACTGCCTTGCCACTGGCAGAGACACCTCCCACTAGACCAGATTGCTATTTCTATATCCTCTTTTTACATTAGTAATGTTAGTAGCTCTGGTTGCTGGATGAAGCATACAGGAAGTAGGTGGTAATTTTCTGTAATATTTCAGCATATCTACTTTGTTTATATTCTCTTACCTTGTCACTGCCTATTTTGTTTCCTTACCTGCTCATTGTCACAGACTTTGCATCTCCAGATGAACCATGAATAAAAAAGAAAGGAGTAGAAGAGCTGCAATTTTAAAAAGCAATCAAGCCTGAACATAGAGCCATTCAGCAGAAGCCTAAGGTTGGTTTATGATAGACATAAATAATACACAGAAGATGACCTTTCTCATTTCCAGGAACCCTTTTCCTCAGATCTTTACAGGATTCTGCTATGGAGTATTAAAAAACCCATCTGAAAACAAATTTTCTTTCTGGTATTTCCATCACCCACCCCACCCTCATTATTTTTGGCTCACTTGGCATTGTGTCTAATGAATTTCCTTTGATACTCTTTATCCACAGAATGGATGAAGTCAGATTGTGTCAAGTAGTGTAGATGATCCAATTGCTTCTTTTTAATTTGATGTCAAGCCCTAACAAATCTATTACGCTTACTTACATATCTATACATATTTCAAACTTGCCAAACAAGGAATTGGGTTAAAGTTTGAAGAGTAAGGATTAACTTCTGACATCTAATTTGAGTACAGCAGAAATACAGCAATTTTTTCATTAAGAAGTTAGCACATGAAAAAACGTGTAGAGAAAGCTTCAAATTGAGGTCTCCAGTGCCTAACTTTCTACTCCAGTACTTAACACTTCATTAAACAGCCTTGTAGCTAAGCATGAAAATTACTGTTTTCTGCACAGTGAGAACTAGCACACACAACCAGGAATATTTAAGGTCAACGTTAACTTTGTGGTCAGCTAGCTCAACCCAAATAGGTGTGCATTACACCTTGCAATTCACACCAGAACTCCATAGTTTTCTTATTTTAGCATGAGCTGATTGGAGAGGTTTACATGATATGATTTGTTGGTATGGGCTCAAGAACAGTCAGTCTTATAGTTGCTGTTACTTGTCAAGCACTAGCAGGAAAGTATCGTAAGAAACCCAGGCAGGAGCACAGCAACAGTGATAATGCTGAAAAAAATCTGGTGTTGCATCTCCTACGTAAACTCCATCACCACCCTCTGACTGACAACTACCGGTCAAACGACTCCCTCAACCCCATAGCAAGAGTCAGTAAGAATGGTCCATTTTCTGTAAGTTCATGCACTTTCTTTATAGCTGTCTCACAAACATCTAGTTTCAGGAAGTTCAGCTGAAGTCTTGGTTCTTGGGGTTTACAGTTGCTTATGGCATGGAATCACTTTGAAAAAAAAATAGTGAGAATGTGTATATATATATATACCTTTATTTTAAATGTTGGTTACTTTTTTTTTTTTTCAGGAAACAACAAATTCAGATTCTAACTCCTCACTTCTCAGCTGGATACCCTCTTCCCATAGCCACCTTTGGCTTAGGTCAATCCTTTCTCAAGAAATATACAAGGGGCTGAAATGAAAACATTCTAAACTTTTGTTGTGCTCAGGCACTGGTGTTAGAGAAGTACAACTATAATAATTAAAATTACTCTCTTTCGATTACACTACATTTTTAAGCAGGCTGCCCTATTTAAGGAGTTTATTTATTCTGGTCTGACTTTTTCTGGTCAAGTCACTTTGATTTCACATATTTGGAAGCATAAAGAGATTAGGCCCCCAGCCTCCTGCTAAGGCTTACATGCCTTATTAACAACAAAATTTCCAGTTTAGTAAAACTGTTGAATTAAGGAAAGAAGATAAATGTGAAACATGAAGTGACTTAAATCTCCTTCTCTGTGCAATAAGTTGTCTTTCTCAAGGTGAAATTAGCATTTGAAATGGCACCCCACGTATATACGTGATTTACCACCATAATTTTCTTTTCTCTTTTTGTGATCCTGGGAGATTTCTTGCATGGTGCCTTGGCTATTAATATATCGGAAACTTAATTGTACTACAATTTCCATTTCACCTGTGATGTTTTGTTTTATTAGGCTTGTGAATTATGGGAAAATGAGACAGCATCTAGTAAACAAATTTTCCATTTTTACTAGGGAACAGAAAAATCTTTTTCTCCTAAGGAGTGTTCATGGGATTTTGCTGGAAACCAAGGATGCCCCCAGAAAACATCCTTATTAACTTAAGAGTTGCAATCATAATGGCAGCCTTAGCACTTTTCTGTGAATTTCAGCCAGGAGCTGCTGTGTTTCTGGAAGAACTGCATGGAAAGTGAATTCAGAGAATTTACCTGATCATGTTATGTAACTAACAATGTGACTGGTTGTTTTTCCACTGCATAGAAGAAAATATGCCTTTGCCTCCTCTAAAACATAGTGTACCTTTGAGAGGGTACACAAAACCTCTCTCTTCTACCTAGCTATATATTTTCATAAAATTTTTAGCAATGACTTGCACAAATATCCATGAGACTTCAGTTTAAACTAGTCAATCAGTTCAAAAGTAGGGGAATATAGACAAACACTCGCACACTGAGGGACAGACAGAGACAAGGAGCAAGACAGTAATCTCATTAGCATCAACACTGCTCAAGAATGGTTTGCCTCAAAACAAAAACTAGTCAAATTTGTTTGCTTAAATTTCAAGAGCCTGGTTCAGATAAGCTATTTTTCACAGCTACGAAATGATTACAAAAGTATTTTTACTGGCCTGCCAGCAAGACATTTCTATTTCCTTTAATGAAGATGGACTGTAAAAAACCCAAAGACTTGCATCAAGTAACAGAGATCATGAAGCAGTTTGTTTCTAATGATTAAGTCATAAAAAGTTCATAGAAACATAAGCCTTCAAGCTAGACAAAACGTTTTCTTTCCCAATAGAAAACAAAACAAAATAATACCCAAGCTTAGAAATGCTGCGAGCAAAGTAGAAAAGTAGGTACTGAATTCAAAATAATGAGACTTCATTGCTTTCTCACTAGGAATACTGGCTAATTTAAGTGGTGTTTTCTAAGAAGCAGTCACTTCATGTCTGACTGCCATCTTTTTGATAATCACCAGAGAATGAATAAATTAATGATGTTATATTAAGCAAAAGCAAAGCAATGTATCTACTCACGGTAAAATTTCACATACATCTTTTTAACACATTCCGTGAAGTGATCGAGTACGTTGATTTCTACATCTGTGTAATGCATATATACATATGCATGCAATATATTATGGCAGTTCAGCTAGCGACATTTTCCTAATTACAAAAGCTCACTTGATTCTTCCCCCATTCATAGAAGGAGTAAGGAGCCATGAGGCCTGCACTGATGTATTTGCTCTGAAGCAATGGCAGTTTGACCCTTAATATTACAATGGAAAAGGCTGCTGTAAAATCTTGCATGCTTAGGGCTAGATCTGAAGCTATACAACTTTATTGTTAATATTGAATATTGTTGCTCACAAGATAGAATAGAAAGAATTATTCTCTGCAGTAATGTTTTCATGGATATATTTTCAGAACCTGAACAGATAAATACATCAGCAGGGATTACTTCTGAGGTCATTTTACTGATTTCAATCAATCCTTATCAGATGGCAAAACATCATGACAAAATGAAGCACTATCGTAAACAATGGGATTTGTTTTGATGGGTACATGGATATTTAATACAAAAGACATGATGCTGCAGCAACTGTAAATGCAGCACAGAAAATACTTCAGTTCTTACTCTTGAATAGTTCACAAGAATAGTCTGAATACCATAATTTCTGAATCTTTTATGAAGCATTTAAATGAATCTCTATGGTCTCTATTTTTTCTAATTCAGTGCTTTTAATTAAAAGAGGACATCTGAATTCCTCCTTTAGGTGATATGACATGCGCTCAGGAGTTGTTTGCATTTCTATCATCTTCAAAAACTATACTGAATAAAATGCATCCAACCTGAGTTTGAAACACTATCTTGAAACCAAACTTTAACCAATTGAACAAACTGTGAATAGGACTTAAATATCTCATTTTTGGGCCCTAATACTAATGCTCACTTGGGTGCACACAAAATAAACAGAACATTCTTAATCAGTTCATCTGAAAGCAGTGCCTCTTAAGCATATTTTCCCAAGCTTCGTTTATAATTGTGAAGCTGTCATCCTAAGGGGAAAACATAACTGTTTTCATGTTTCTGCTATATAGTCTTAGGCTAATGAGTTTGCATTTGGATTTTTTAATTAACATGGTTTATATTCTTTGTATAAGAAGCTTGTCCAGACTGTTAGTCAGAATCTAATATGTGAAGATTTAATGCCATTAAGTGCCTAAAAAAGACTGTGGTGATTATTTGGTTGAGTAACACACATCCATTGATAAATTTTCAATGCTGCTGTAATTCCTACTGAAAATAGACTATTTTAAGCAACCATACTGATTATGTCTACTTATATATATATTGAACATGAAAGTGAATCATATAATTTGAAATTCATTTGAGTATTAAGGTAAATCAGTACCCAAGTTTTAATTGCATGTCTCTTGAGAACATTTGTTTCCAAGTTAAAGACTGAACTGAAAACTTTTTTGCTTTTCAAGTAAAATAAGTCTTAAAATTAGGATGCTGAAGATGAAGGAAAAAAGGTAGTATGGATAAGACACTTGTACCTTTACATTTAAGTAAAATACCTTTCAAAATGTGCCTGGTTGTAGAAATGCACTGTAAATTATACTGGTGAAAGCCAAATAAATATTCTGATTTTTTTTTTCACCATGGATATATCTTCCTGTTACAGCAGATGCAAAAGAATTATTTATGCAAGTATATGTATCAGTTGATGTGGTTGCTGGGTTCATCAGCTGCAAATGGTATCCAGAGTTGGTAAGCCACAGAAAAGCCATGCTACACTGGAAATGGACACAGTTGCCGGCATTATAACACTGGAAGTTAGGAGAAGCCAGATGAATGTGTCTTATTTATAAATATGAATTCTGGCAGGGTCTAAAGACTCTCTTTGTTAAAGTAAGTGAGAAAAGTCCCCATTGAATTTAGAGAACTTACTGGATTTCAGAGATGAGTTGCAGCATATAATTGAATTCAAAAGAAACACTGCGGGTATTGCCTCTTTTTGAAATGTCTGTTTTGAGTTCTTTGCTTACATTATTAGTGCATTTAAGAGGACTGAAAAAGAAAAAATGTTCACACAATGTCAAACATGACCACTATTTCTCAGCCATTTTCAAATGTTAAAAATATAACTCAATACAAATGCATCAGAAAGGGAAAAAAGAAATTAAGCATGATAAATGTTTATGCCAGTCTGCTTTGTTTCTCTGTGGTGTGATGATTTCTCATAGAAATAATATGCCTGAAAAACCATATCTGTGTAACATTTCATTTGATCAGTTTGACTGTTGCAGCATTACACATGAAGGCTGATCAATATCAAATTACCTTGATCAAAGTCAAATTTACAGCCCAGTCAGACCATTTCAAAAGTCAAAGCATTTCATAGAATCATAGAACAGTAAGGGTTGGAAAGGACCTTAAGACCATCTAGTATTGTGTTCAAGGTAAAGCCATAATTTGCAAGTACAGATCAACTGCCTTTTTTGTTTGATACCTCATATTTTGATCTGTTTTTCAGATGCAAAAGGAAATACATATCTCAGACCCTCTTTACCATTGCCATGTAACATGAGTGTATGAAGTACTATCCTATCAATAAATAATGTTGATCCTTTCCTTTATAAGAGTAGTTGACCAGGTCATATTCACTGAAAGCCTCTGAAGCCTGCAGTGCTCCATGTGGCAACTGCATGTTGCTCCAGCTGAAGACGAATGTACAAGTCTTTCCATTACTAATTCAGCTGTTTGAGCACTTGTCGACTCGATGTTCCAGACTGGAATAACAAACAAAGGTAAGACCATGCAGGTTTTATTTTCCCATTACGCCCCTACAGGTAGAGCTCTCCTGCCTTAGGTTAGTCTGTCATTTCTCTAGTAAGACTAGGGTTGAGGTTGCATGTATATCTGGAATAAGTTTAGCAATAAAAACAGTTCTAAAAGTCTTTTCAAACCCATTTTAATGCAAAACCCCATTCCCGATCTTGATTGTACCACAAAGCTTATTGTAAAGATATTTCTGGCACGAGTAATCAACATGTAATCTGTTTTTGGCAAACCTTAGTCCAAGTACTGCCTATATTGAGATTTCAATCAATGCTGTTAAGTGGCTGGATAAGCTGGCTTTCTTTCTTGACTGTACATTTAGTTCTTTACAATGAGTTTTAACTCAAACTGATCCAAAACCACAAGACACTGAATATGGCCTTTCCACACCACTGCACAGACACCCCTGCAAGGTTGGTGTGGGTAGTTACTGCTGTCTGCCACCAAAATTATAATATTTATGAACAGTCCAGATATAAATGCATTCTTAAAATAAACTGTTCATTGCTTTGTTAGAGTTTGTGTGTTCTGTATTTATGGGATTAAGCCCACCATAGATATGTATAATTATCCTGTTTCAGGTTCAACTGTATTATTAAGACAGACCTATCAAGCTTTTGCTGGTAGAAAAATCAACCTGAGTGGTATTTCCAGTTGCTTTTTGATATTTACTTCATGATGAATCAACACTGCCATGTCTGAGTTTGAGACATTCCTAGTGAGACAGACTTCCTTGTAGAATTCCAGGTGAAACAATCATGTCCTGAAAACAAACATTAAACTTCTAGTTATTCCAAAACCTGAGGTTACATCTAGAATGAAAATCTATTTATAATCTATTATGTTTACTGATTCATAATCAGTTCCCACACTATTTAAATCTAAAATCAAAATAGAAAAGTAAATCACATTCAGAATTATTACAAACAAATACATTACTTGGTTTCTTACTCTCCCTCCTCCCCCCCCATCTGTCGAAAATTCTGGATATGAATTTTTAATTAAATGCAATTCTGGTCCTTCTTTGCTTTCTACTGCTACCAGTTGAAAAGTGTAGCATTCAGTGTGACAGTGAATACAGTTTGGGGTGGGAAGCATTTCTCCGTGTACTTTTGGTATGACAGTTATAATCTCATAGATCTCCCTTTCTAATTAGTTCACCTATCAACATATCACATTAATTCCTTTGACTGTGCTGCTCATTAACAAAACAGTCAGCAGTCTCACCTGACAGCTTCTTGTTGAAAGGCATCTTCCCAAAACAATATTCTTGCATACATCACAGTATTTTTGAAAGCTTTTTACAAATATTTCTAGCTGTTTTACAATTTTCCTCATGCTTGCACCAGCAAGGATTCAGGCTGTTGAAGCCTTGAATCCTATTGTTTTTCTAGGAAAAAAAAAATGAATTATTATGGTTTTGGTTGAAATTCATCCCATCAAACTTCATCTACTAAACGGTGAAGCATAAGTTTTACTCTCAGTCATCTCGAGTCATTCCTCATATGACAGACATGTGGAATAAACTGGCCTCTGGAACTGCCCGTGTCTCTCTATTTTGTACAGTTAGAATAGTCAACAGAGACTGCAGTACCTTCAGAAGGTGATTTTTCTCATTTTAAGATTTAGATATCTATGGTTAGGTGAGACCAAATACCTTTCTCTCAGGTACTCCCAAGATGGAGCTTCAGGTATCAAACTTCTGGTCAAAGATTTAGCTTGAAAACAGATGAGAAATTCAGAAGTGCTCTGAAGAAAGGCGTTCTCAAGATTCACAATACGTGAAACACTGCAGACCTCTGAAAGTTACACACTGCCCATCAAAGGCTGTGTAGTGTTCACAGCCCTTGATAGCTACACAGAAAATACAGCCCAGTTGATAATACAACAGCACCTCTTCCCAATGCTCACACTTAAGAAATGAGGATGGCCTGACTCAAACCTTTTTCACCTCATTTCTGTGTATCTTGCCCCCTATTTTTATATCACTGTTACTGCTCTGCACTTTCTTAATATGAGGATTTAATAAATGCCCAAGGGGCAGCTGGACACTGCAGATATTTCTTATCAGTATATTTCATTCTACAAACAAACATAAATAAATAAATAAATAAACAAATAAATAAAATTAGGGTCTGGAGTTGGCAATGTCATATCTGAAATATGCTCTTATGATTAGGGTGCCTTTCTTCCTCATGCAACCTGGAGTTTGTTATACACAGCTCAAGCTGGAAATTAGAAGATACTGGGTGATTCAAAAGCTACAGAGAACATAAAATTATGTGGCTTCATCTTAAATAATACAGGCAGAGGGAAATTAGGGATGGAAGGCTTATTAAATTGTCTAGTTCAGTCTCTGCCATCAGGGGATTATTCCCTGGAATGTATATTACAGCACGTTATCGAAAATTGTTTCCGTATGTGATTCTGCTCTGGAAAGAGCCTGTAAAAGTGGTCTGGTACAGTGCCATTCTGATTGAATCAATGATTTCTCTCTCACACAAATTTTAAAGAAATACTTTTTCCTATCTGTTGATGACATCCCCTTCTTCAACTATCCACAGTATCACTTGTAATAGATGCTCCATGTGGCACCCTCGCCTTTATTTGCATCGTGTAACTCCACAGCTCACTCCTATTGCCTTAGGTATACTGTGATGCAGGAAAGAGGGTAGAGGTAACAGCAGAAGTAAATGCTTTATGAGAGACAAAGCAATACACGTGCACTGAGAATTACAACATTAATACTCTTCCTTCCACAGCTACTCTTCTATTTCTGAGACCACAGATTCTGAATCCTGACCTAATGAATCCTTCATTATTATCAAATTCCTTCTCATATTACTGCTAAAATTATCCAAATATTACTTCCACTCTCCCCCAGAGACCTGCCTTTAGCTTTGGGTGACTGAATGGGTAAGTTACCTGAAGCCTGAAGTTGCTGAGGTTATTATTCTGCCTCATAGTAGGCTGGTTTGCTATTAGTTTAGTGCCCCTTCATCTCTGACTCTAAGTGTGACCTTTTCATTTTTCTCTTTGATTTTATTCATAGTTCTTTTATTTTTCCATTTCACAGTTTCACAGTCCTTCTAGGACTAGAACATAATTGTGATTTTCTTGACTAGAGTGACCAAACAGGCCACACTTTTTTACTGGGTAAGTTTTATCTTTGTCAGTTCTATAGGGTTCATTCCAGGCTTTATGTAAGTAGTCCTCCTCACTTTATTGTCAGTGTCCATGCTTTACGGTCAGATGCAGGATGGGTGTGAGGGAATGACACTCATGCCTTGCTGACTGCATGCCCCTCAGATCACTGACTGAAACAGCTCATCTGGGATCTCACGATTCTCAGCCAGTCATTTCTTTTTCTAAACAACCCCCTGCCCTGTTATGAATCAGATTCTTGTTCTCTGAAAATTTTGCAGCTCCTAATTTTTATGCTGATTCCAAAACAGTCCCAATTCTACTGCTACCAAACTGCTTTTTAATTATTTGCAACCACAAGGTAGTGTTACATTCTCACCATGGCCAGGGGATGTTAGCAGCTCTGTCTTCATGACTTTAGCACAAATCATGCTTTTTTTCCCTCAGTCTTCTCTTGCTTGTCAACATTAGCTTTTCTGAGGCTCTTTACAACGTCCTTATGCCGTTTCCACGCTGTGGCAGGCAGGCAAGCACACAGTATAACACAGGCATCTTTGGGAAACATGACGTGCCCTCTCCACTTGAAGCCTTCTTGCTGACAACCTGTTTGGCCTCTCTGGTGTGGTAATTTGCTATCAAATGTACGAATGTAGAGATATGAGGGCCTTGAAAGCTGCACTTAAGTGCACCTATGTTTATGCTTGCTGCCTCTCTACTGTATGACCAGTCAGCTTTAAAAATGCAGTGTAGGTTTAATGGTCATTACATATAGATTCCCTGTCACCAAAGCAGAGTTACACCTCTTCAGTTCATTGCAATCATTTTTTATCGTAATCACAACAGCATCCATGGGGATGGAGTACTTACAGAAATCCCACCTCACATTCAGCTGCTGCCTTTTCTAGGCTGAAGCTCATCTTGCCTGTGGTAGATTCCTCTGCCTCATCTTTTTTATCTTGAAAGAGAAAAAATAACTTTGTCAGTCCTTATTCTCACTGCAGGCTGCACTGCAGCCTGAGGCTTCCAGGTGCATTTCAGAGAGAGAGAGGGCAGTGCTGACTGTAGCAGTTAAAGCATTAAGCAACACACCCTGGGAACCTCTGCTGTATTTTTTACTCTGTCACAGTCTTGCTGAAGGACTGTGGCCAACTCATGGAGCCTCTTTCTACTTTGGCTTCACCATTTTTCATATGAAGCTAGAATCATGGAATTATTCATGTTGGAAAAGACCTTTAAGATCATCCAGACCAACTGTTAAATCTAGCATTGCCAAGTTCACAACAAAACCATGTCCCTAAGTGCCACATCTACACATCTTTTAACTAGCTACAGGGATGGTGATTCAACCACTTCCTTGAGCAGCCATTTCCAGTGCTTTACCACTACAACTCTTTTGGTGAAAAAATTCTTCCTAATATCCAATATAAACCTCTGGTGACTCTTGAGGCCATTTCCTTTTGCCCAATCACTTGTTGCCTAGGAGAAGAGACTGACACTTGCCTTGCTGGGGACTCCAGAAGTCCAAGGTAGCAGTTCTACTGACCCCCCTCCTTACCTATCCAAGAACTGAAAATTGTGTGTCTACACACTTGAGGAACCTCCTAAGCTGTTCCCTCTCTGCTGCATTGTATTGTATTGCTGCATTGTATCTAGTAAGTTGATTTCCCCCCAAGAACAAGAGCTTGCAATTACAAGATTTCTCCCAGCTCGTACAGAAAAATTCACCTGCCTCATCATCCTGGTTGGGTGGTCTATAACAGACTTTCACCATGATATCTGCCTTGTTGGACTTCCCTCTGAGTCTTACCTATAAATGCTCAACCCTATTGTCACCACCATTAAGTTCTAGACAACCAAAATATTCCCTAACATACAGGGCTACCCCACCACCTCCCCTTTCTTGCCTTTCCCTTCTGAAGAGTTTATAGCCATCTATTGCAGCACTCCAGTTGTGTGAGTCAGCCCATCATGTTTCTGTGTTAACAACTATGTCATAGTTATCCTGCTGCACAATGGCTTCCAGCTCCTTCTGGTTTTCGTCCACATGGGTGCAAGGGCGCAGATGCACTTCATCTGGGCTATTGATGCCACCAAGAAAAAGGGGGCAGAAGCCCTAATTCCTACATGGTTATACTCAGGCACTTCCATGGTTTCTAACACATCAATAACCCCTGCATCTTTGCTACCACACAGATCTCCATCCCCTACCTCCACCGAGATGGCAGACCAAAGGACCTTGCTAGCACAGTGTCTCTCAAACATTGATGTGCTGCCCAGGCTTATCTCTACTGAGCCTGGGTTTATCCCCTTCCCCCTTCAAATCTAATTTAAAGCTTTTTCAATGAGCCTGGCTAACTCTTGTGCAAAAATCCTTTTTCCCCTTTGAAACAAATGTACCATGTCTGTTGCCAGCAGGCCTCATGTCATGTAAACCAACCCATGATCCAAAACCCCAAAATTCTGCTGGTGACACCAGGCTTGGAGCCAGGTATTGAACTCATATTTCCTCGTTCATCATTCCCTGCAACTGGAAGAATACTGGAGCACACTACTTGTGCTCCTGATCCCTAATGATATTGGCTTCCTCTATAAAATGCTTTCAGGCATACTGAAGAAAAATAGTTTACAAGAGAAAAGCTATTAATGCTTGGCTGATGCAGCCCTTGCTAAATTCTCATCACAATCACAGGAAAAGAAGTGTTATATAGCTACAGTGCCTGTAAACTCACCTACCTGATAGAGGAGGTTCCTCCTAAGCATGGTAGTGAAGGACTCTGAGCTGTCCCAGAGCCTCTGGCATCTGCACAAGAACTGCAGCGGGTCTGCCAATACTACAACTTTTTCAACTTTCAGCTTTCCAGAAACTTTCTGGTCCAAGTATTTATTTTTTATGCTAGAGGGGAAAAAAGGAGAGACAACAGAAGTTAGATAATTTTCATGTTGTACCATCTGTGATTTGTTTCTGATATGGTTACAATAGTTAACTTCTCCTGTTGTGCCACCCAAAAATACTGGAAAATGTCCATTCTAATTGTTTTCCTTAGGCTATGCTGTGTGAATGTTCAGCTCCCTGAGGATGAAGTGTACTGATGTAAATTTACTGTGATAGAGCCACACTGCTGCTGATTGTTGCAGAACTACCACTGAGTAGTAAACGCTTCACTGCTCTGCTACCCAGGGGGCTGAGCATTAACTACACTATTGAACAGCAAATGCTTATCATCCCCTATAATTCAAACCATATAAATCACTGAAGAGAGACAATGTGCCTGCAGGGAACTCACATGGTCTATAAAAATGTAAAAATCTTAACTATATTTAGCTGACAGAGCTATACTTAAAAAAAAATAAAGAAAATTTCAAAAGATAATCTTAGACATTAAAACTCAACTTCATTTCAATCTACTGAAGCTTTAGTGGAGTTTAATCTTTTTGGCAAACATTTTAACCTTTAACAATATTTAAAAGAAAATAAAGGTTTAAGGAATAAAAGCTACTACTCTTTGCATTCTCTCTCCTTCATCTATTCATTCAACACATAGAATGATCCCTCTTAAGCAAAGCAAAACACCAGTATTTTTTCTTCACTGAGCAAAATCACTTCTACATTGCTTAAAAAAAGCCCAAAACACACCTTCCCCCCCCCCCCCAAAAAAAAAAAAACCAACAACAATGAAAACCAAAACCAAAACTAATGGAAGTTTTAAAATATCCTGGCCGTAAAACATGTATCCACTGAAAGTAGAAGATGCAGTTCCATTTTCTTTAAAGGCATAGTTTCCTTTTCTTGAAGGACATAGCTCTTCAAATACAGGGCTTATGTAAGGTTCATTGCACTGACAGAAGAAATGCAAGTGAAAACATTCCTCCAAGGAACTATACTGCAACTGAGGACATAAACTTCCATTTCTGAATAAGCAAACAATCTGAAGTGGACACAAGTAGTTATATTACTGTCATGTCTGTGAAGTTAAATAAACATGACCATTTGAAGCATTAGAGGACGTTATAACCAGCAGGTGCTGCATATTCCTTAACATATATATATAAAATCTGATTTTTCTTTTAGCCTAAACCACACAATAATCTCTGAATAGGCCTCACCACTCCTCCTGTAATTATCATGGAATGATTATGCAATTTACTGCAGAGCTGAGGCCTTCAATACTATCCTTCATTAGAGAATTTCTCTCAGTAGAGAAATAAAACATCATAATGTTTAATACACAAATGTAATTCAAAAAAAAAAAAAAACCCAACAAAAAAGCAACACAAAATACTCCCACAAATCCAGATGAGAAAAGCCTTGAGGGAGAACTGGTATGGGACTTTCTGAGTGCTCCATGTAGAATACAGAGAGCTGATAAAAGAGATGTTTGAGAGCAGAGTTGGAAAATGATCATAAGCAGTCAACATTTCAAAGGGGTCAGAATAAAAATCAAACAGGAATACTAAAGCTTTTGTCATTAATCCATGGACAGCTTAGTAGTTTCCCACTAACTTCCATCTTTCATGAAGATGTTATTCCAAGTAAACAAAGCAGATATTGATTTTTTTAATCTTATAAATGATTATGCCATCAATGATTTATGTTTGATTTTTTTTCCTTACACAGAGGAAATACTTGTAATGATTAGTATAGGACTTCTACCATAGTTTGTGAGCCTCAAATAAGCAATGGTAATGAGGGATTCTTAAACAGAAATATAATTAAGCAATGCAAATATGTTTGAAACACTAAAAAAAAACATGAAGTATGGCTTAAAAACTGGTTCAGATGAAGTTAGTCAGAAAGGAGTTCTGCCAGAACCAAAAGCAATGTACATACAAGATTAGTTTGTATGAATTTTGGAAATAATGCCAACATACTCCAGATGCTCACTCAGGGCACCTCTTTATCAAGAATGTAAATAGAATCATAGAATAGTTACGGTTGGAAAGGACCTTAAGATCATCTAGTTCCAACCCCCCTGCCATGGGCACTCCACTAAATAAGAGTCTTTCCTTAAATATTTGTAAGGTGGCTTGATGGTGTTGCTTTGAGTAAGCAAAATTGAGGAAGCTCAGAAAGCCAATAAAATCTTTAAAGGTCTAGTCTTCTAAAGGCAACTTTCATAAAGTCTGTGGCTTTATCTTCTGTGGGCTATTATGGTCATCAGAACAGCAACACTGAGAAGAGAATAAAATATACTAAGAAATTGCAGCAAGAAATGGTTAATTCGTGACTCATGGCAGAAAATTAATGTGACACAGCAGTAGTTTAATATGCTGGCAAAACGAACACTTACAAGTAATTCTCCAAAATGTACACCAGCTGCAGAACTCCAGATGAATTTACGATGTCAGTCCCACAGGACTACTCAAGTGAATATGAGCTCATGCTTCAGTATTTTCAGATCAGAGCCATATGCTGTACATGAGCATACTTGCAGAATTAGTACCTTGCAGTAAATTTCTTAGAGCAATATTGAGAACAATTTCCAATGCCCACAGTCAGCAGATTTCTGCCATTTCCCTTGGGAGATAACTCTGCAACCTGGATCAGCCCTACAAGATCCTATTCTGATACTAAGTTGAAAGCATCTTTCTTATTTGAAGAAACATTGGATATCCATAACTTTAGATGCTGTTGTGGTTTAAGCCGTAAATCATACAGCCCATTCTCTCACTCACTCCCCTCTCTTTCTTTCCCCGCTCCCGGGTGGATGGGGAGGAGAATCAAAAGAATGCAACTCCCACAGGTTGAGATAAGAACAGTTTAGTAACTAAAGTATAACACAAACCACTACTGCTACCACCAATAATAATAAGGACAAGGCAAATACAAGGAAAGAATACAATCGCTCACCACCTAAAACCCAGCCTGACCACACAGTGCACCCCCACCCTTCCGGGTCTCTGCTCTCTCTTTTACATCCTGGGCATGACGTGCTGTGGTATGGAATAACCTCTTTGGCTAGTTTAGGTCAGGTGTCCTGTCTCTGCTTCCTCCCGGCTTCCCCTCCTCCCTGGCACAGCATGAAACTCAGAAAGTCCTTGGTCAGACCAAAACATCACTAAGCGGTAACCAAAACACTGGTGTTATCAGCACTGTTCCCAGGCCCAAAATCAAAAACACAGTGCTGCACCAGCTACCAAGAAGGAGAAAAATGACTGCTGCTGCTGAACCCATGACAGATGCCTGGAAAAACACTGGTGATGAATAAACTCCCAGATTTAAAGAATTTCTCCTAATGCTACTCATTGGTGCAAACTGCTGCAGTGCTACCAATAGGAATGGAGGGGCGACATTTCACACCAATGAGGATCTGCTGGGTAGCCTACAGTATTAAGCTAAGTGTGGCTCAGGTGTAAGCAGTTCCTTCCTCTCCCGGCATATCATGAAGTCTTATGCATTATAATCATACCTTTTAGATTACTTTGATCCTAACCATTTTAGCTTCCCCCTTGACAAAAAAAAAAATATCTGTAAGTGAAAAAAAAAAAGATAGGCCTCTTAAAAATTAATCTAAATTGCATTATATTTGAGACCCACTATTACACTGCATGCTCATTATATCTGACCCGAAAAGAATATTAAAACTCTCATAATTTTGTTTCTAGCTTTTCTACTTAATTATTACCATAACAGGCAGGTAATCATTATGCTGATTACTCAAGACTGAGATGTAAATAGCTCACGTAGGGGTTAATAATCAGATAATAATAGTAAGCACTGGTTCTGTATAATTAAGTCAAACAACATGATTTATACTGGTGCAAACCTACCTCCAGAATGAAATATTTTATTATATTACTGTCTTTCTAAACAGCCTTACGCTTTGCAAGCATACTGCATCTGAGGTTGCTTAAACTCTAAAATTTTTGTATTCACACTGAATGGAGACAGTTTGTTTTGAATTTGAAGTAATCTATTTGCCATTAATGCTGGATACCACTAATTACATTTCCTTTTTCAACAGCCCACACTTCACAGAATGGTTGAGTTTTCGGAAGGGACCTACTTTTTAAACAAGGGACCTGGACTTTTTGTCCAACCATCCTGCTCAAACGAGGCCACACTTACTGATTGTCTTCAGAAACTCCATCATCTGTGCATTGTAGTATTCCTGTAGGAGCATGCTGAAGTGCTAATGTGACCAATCACAAAGCTGTCGTAGGTTTTCTGAAAATAATATATTATTTATAACATAGAAAGTTTCTTGTAGTGACCAATAATTGGAAAAAAGTGTTAGTTGCCATTCTTTACATTTAGCAGTTGTGTAAACACCAGCAGTGTAAAGCATAGTAAGGCATCACCAAATCACATGCAAATTTATCACAGTACAAAGCTATAACCATTCAAAGAATAGGTAACTATACTTAAATACTAAAATAACTTACCTTGTTGTACCTATTAACTCAAACTTCTCTTTTTCAACTATATGGAAGTAAACGTAAGATGCAAGAAACATATCCTACATATAAAGGTTCTTTTATCTGACTGATTACTTGAGAGAAGTTCTGGAAGCTACTAGGAGATTTGCATTTTTTCTGAGGGCCAGGTGTATGTTCACATTTCTAAGTTTGAGTAATAACTTACTTCTTGAGTAGTCCTACTGATTGAAACGAATTTTTGGAAAGGGGTGGGTTTTCATTTACATGACTTCTTAATGTGGGAACATTTTTTAACATATTTTTGCGGTTTATATGTTTTTGCATTTTCTTTTCCTTTGCTTCTCCTTTCTTTCTTTTCTTTTGTGTGTCTTTCCCTAAATCATTTTATTCTTAGCATTTTGGTATGACTGCGTGGGCCTGAAAGCACAGGGATAGAAGTGTAGGGGTAGGATGGGCCACCTTCCTGAAGAAGGATTTCCTCTAGCTGCTATTTATTTAGCCATTCCTTCCAACACTGAGAAGTTCCTACAAGGCCCTGCCATAACATATTTAGCCAGAATAGGGTTTAAAGTTAGTCAGATGCAGAATTCAGGAAGGAAATTCCATGAAAATCCAAGAAGAAACAGATTAAATAAGACTTTAGGGCTTGCTTTCTTCTTAGCAGCAGCACGCATAGGTCATTCTACCTGTATATTTGTTGCAGCTATAGTTGCCAGTGACATTAGGCTGGGAAAATCTCCAGCAGTAAATTTCAGGTAATAAGCTAGAAAGTTCTGAGGAAAGAAAATCAGAGATCAATGATCACTACAGGGGAGGGTCTTTAGCCATCTTCAGCATAATATCTACAGGAATATAAAGTATATATTTTTCCCTGATTCTTGTTGTACTGCCAGGGTATCAAGTATCTATGAGTTGGATCACAGAATCATTGAATCATAGAATGGTTAGGGTTGAAAAGGACTTAAGATCATCTAGTTCCACCCCCCTGCCATGGGCAAGGATGCCTCACACTAGACCATGTCGCCCAAGGTTCTGTCCAACCTGGCCTTGAACACTGCCAGAGACAGAGCACTTACCACTTCTTTCGGCAACCTGTCCCAGTACCTCACCGCCATCACAGTAAAGAACTTTGTCCTCATATCTAACCTGAACATCCAGATTATAATGCATACTCAAACATTTCAGCATTCCACCTGGCACTGAGGTAAAAAATTCACTTGTACAGCACAGCACAATTAATGTCTGAAATTGTCCATCAGGACCTATGCTTCATGAGCTAATTTTTTTAGCAGTTTTACAAACTTCTCTCCTTTTTCTACTGTGCATTTTTTCACTGTTTCCACTTATTTTATTAATGTAAGCCTGACTGGAAAGGGAAAAGGGAAAAGCAAATATTCTGCAGGGTAAATAGGAAGAGAAACGGACACTAGGGTTTCTTAAAATGTCACTGCTCTTAAGGAGCTTGTGACAATCAATAGCCCAGCATTATATAAGGCTGGCTTTTAAAAAGGTGTTGTTAAACACACACTGATTTCTCTTATATTTTTAGCTTCTTATTTTAATCACCTCCACACCGAGTTTCATAAAGTATTATGAACTTCTACTTGTTACAATTCTTGTGTCATGTTTTATAGCCACTGGAGAAATGTTATCCTGTATAAAACCAGGAACATTATGGCTGTTGAAATTACTGGCATCTGACAGAATCAGTTATTTGCTTTAGCAAAAAACTTCAAAGCCCTAAGAACATAATCTGGGTCATAACAAGAACCTGCTGCGATGGAATTTGGGGTGCATTTGTGCATATGCTATTATAAAGCATATGTACAAATGCACAACCTTCTGGTTTATTTGCATATACACTTTGACTGGATTATCCTATGGGGTCACCACTTACATGTTCTAACCCCACTTGCAACTGTCATCAGAGACATTACACGTGATGTGAACGTGGCTATGGTATTAAACCAACCAGTAGGTTTATTCTAGATTTTAGGTGAAAACATGACACTGATTAAATTTAGAGTCACGTAAACAGAGACACGTAAAAAGAGACAACTAATGCACATTACTTTTGATGTATTCAGTCTACAAATTACAGAGAGGATCTAAGTCGCAGCTTTTTTGAGACTGTCCTCTATACACATTTTTAGCTAGTTAAGATTGCTTACAAATTTTAACACCATTAAGTATTAACATAAACACAATTGTATGAAGTGCCATTAATGTAATTTATGCCTCACTATAAAGTTTCAAAATAAAATACTTTTCAAATTTTTTCCCCTATGATGTATATAAAACATAATTGACCCATATAGAAAACAGCAGATAATAATCTTTGGAATCTTCCCACTTTAAATGGATTTCAACTAACACTAGGTGATGTTTTTTTCAGTAAATATTTAGTATGATCAGTTATTTAACACCTTCCTTAACACCGGTGTGCTCAGAAAGCATTTTCAAGCAGTACTCAGGATTGAGTCTCTCTAGAGTCAACACCTTGGTCTGTTCTGGGCCACTGGGATCTCCTACTGCTGAAGAAATGTATCGGGAGAGTTAAGGCTAGGGTTTCCTTAGTACAAAACCAAAAGACTGAGACGAAGAATGGATTCTTAAGTGGGGACATTTGAGGTCTCTGTTCTTGCCTGTACTTCTGTGGTATTGAAGGTTTTCTCCCTCCCTTTAAAAACTCAGCTAATTCTTGTGCTCGGGTTAGTGTTTAGGCCTGTAAGTCAGGAGAGAAGACATCCAACCAGGCTTATTCTTCGAATTGTTAGCCACAGAAGGCTGAGGGTCAGCCTGCATGGAAGTTACCTTCTCTCCCTTCTGTCAGCTTTGAGCTGGGGGCCGAAAATACGTGGTGATGCCTAAAGTTACAGTTACAGATGGTGCTGAGTAATTCAGGAAACACAGCAATGATTCTGGACTGCCTAGCAATGATGAGGAAGGGATTTTCAGCTGTACTGTATGGCTGTAGAACCTTATCTTACTTTTTGGAAGAGTTCGGTGTTGCTGCTTCAGGCCCAACTTATGGCCAGGCTGACCCCTGGGCAAGGCTTGGGGCTGAGCAGGCCAGGATGAGGCAGCCATTTCTCCAGAGTGGATTTAGGAGCAACAATAAAGGAAAGCTTAGGGGCTCCCAGGTTTCAGAGCACTGCCTTGAGTCTTTTTCAGTTGTGGTAAGTGCTCATTTTTTGAGCTGAAATATTTATTAAGGTTTAGATTTCTGGTGGTTTTAGGCTGAGAAGAGATTGCTGTGTTACTTCAGCAGCTTTCTCTCTGTGTTTTCATGCTCGGAAATTCAGAGAGTGAGACAACTTCAGTAGTAAGCACCAAAAACGCTCTTGAGCTTTTCAATCCTGTGCTTTGTCATTTACTTTCTCCACCACTGACAGAAGCCCTGTTCTAATTGTAAATCTAAATCAGCTGAATATCGATCCCCAGGAGGTCTGATTATATTTGTCCAAAATAATAGAGATAAGTATCTGACTCTAAAGACAACTCTAAATTTCCCCATCTAACAATTTACATCTCAGACTAATGAGCTCTTAACTAACTGGGTCAGCCATAAATAGGATTGTTTGCAAAGACAAGAATACATTAATCTGTAAAGGTCATATTGCTAGTATCACTGAGAAGTATTACAATATTTATATCCCAGTTTTGAGGATCGATTTGTTGTAGTTAGATTGCTTCTCGTACTTTTAAAGGTATTCAAACTAAAGAGAGCCCAGGGGGTTTCTTTCATGTATTTCACAACACAGAGAAAATACTTAGGTTAAAGGCAGAAAAGATTTTGTTTAAATAGTTATGCTATTGACATTAGTTTTTTAAAAGGGAATTGGGACAGAGTGTATCTCCTAAGAAGAGCTGCAAAACCCAGCACTGATTTCTGCATATTTACCTCAGGAAGGAAGAAACGACTTTCCTGGAGGTGCTGGAGGTCCAAATGATTATTACAGACAAAAGTAAAAAAAAAAACAACCCACAAACAGAATCTGCTTGTTCAATAGCTGTCTGATATGGGATAAAACGTACTCTACAGCCCAGGTGCACCTTAGAGATATGTAGGCACCTCTGCATTGTATCCCATCATATTACAGTGGCCTTTCTTTTCCCAGCTCTTACAGGAACCCTTTTTGAAACTTGCTGAAGAATAAATGATATATTTGGCGACTTCTCTTCAGCCTTGACTGACTGAACCTGGTATCCCAAGAGCCTTTGAGAAATTTAAATTACAGTAAACCCAAAAAAGGATTTGATTTTACAATCTCCCTTCCCTAAACTTGTCATTGGAATACAGGAAACACCAGCACTGTAACACTGTGAATGGAAAATGCTCACTCCCTGTTTGCTTAGCTTTGTACATATTCTTCATTCTGACTTTCTTGTCTCTTCCTGAGCTCCAGCATCAGGCCATCAGAGAATGAGAACTTGTTTTCTAAGCCATTAAATTAGAAATAAACTGCACAGTATACTGCTGTCTTCAGCAGATTTCTGAAGGATTTAAAACGCACTGTTGCAGTCCTTATTTAATCTATGCAAACAAAAAACCCTTAGCATAAGATACAATTAAAATAGAAATTATTCCATGAATCTTAATGTATTTTAATGATCTGCCCTGGAAAAAAAAAAAAAACAAACCAAAAACAACCCAATAACAACAACAACAACAACAAAAAACCCTAACAAAACAAAAAGCCCAGAGTAATTTGCAGCTTAAGGTTTCACACTGCAATTTCAGGTCTTGAGTTGGGATCACAGGGGAAACAGTACAGCATGAAAACAGTCAAGAAATACAATGAAAAAGAACTGAGGTGCTAAAATAGGCCAGTACTAAAATATACCAGAGGGAAGAGCTGGTAGCTAAAGTTGAGCAAATACCTCATCATCAATAATTTAATTATTTCTTGCTAGTTTCTCTATTTATAAACTGGCATGAACTGACTGGGAAATTCCCAAATGACACTTACTTGGTTAAACCAGACAGCCCAGAAGGAGGATTGAACCAGGATGGAAGTATGGAAGGCACTGCATTCTCTTGTTTCACCTCAAATCTTCTCTTCACCAGTTATTCCAAAATAATCCCACCACCATAAAGAACTCACAGAGCACAAGCACAACTTTATTAACTGTTTTCTGACATAATTTAAAACATGACTGAGATTTCAAGGTAATTTATGAAATGAAATTTGCAAAAGCAGCATTACAAGGAACAAATTTCTTTTCCTTTTTTTTCTTTTTTTTTTAAGATTTTTCTGTTATGTTTGATGGTGAGACTTGCACACTCTGTGTAAATAAATTGTGTTAAGCAAATACTCAAACCCAGTTAGTTCAACTTGGTCATTCTTATTTTGTGCTTTGCTTCATAGAATTGCATTAGCAAAGCAGTTATTTCAGAAGAACAGTGATAACAGCCATACGCCAAAACATCAAGATTAACAGATGATGGTTATATGAAATTTTTGGAAATGAACATTCCTAAAATAAATTAATTAATGTAATTTATCTGCTGGCTTTCCTTGGAGAATTAATGCAGTCAGCTTGCTTGCACTTGAGAGACTGAAGTGGTCCATATAATTATCATTAAAAAACAATCATACCAA